>JABBWD010000003.1:1200000-1666290 GCA_016628565.1 Suillus placidus | reverse complement strand
TGATTTCAGGATTTGGAGTGCCAGAAGTGGATGCAGAGTTGCAGACATGACTAATACAGGAGTATACGCTGGCAATGCAAGTGAAAGATGGTGAAGATTGTGAAGATCAGCATCACTGATGGATGGGATAAAAATTCAAACTCCGACATGGCTGACCCGGACAATTCCCGGGACTCAAGTTGTGTGTGTGGAAGGGAATTCATGAGCAAACAACATTCATTCATCCCAGCCTCTATCAACACATTCTGTATGTCTGAAATGCTGCCTGCGCATCCTGTGCGAGCAATGAATACATTTGGAATTGCCTTCCGAGTAGCATGCGTGACCCGGAAGGCGTTTATCCAATGATTCCTGCATTCGATCGCCCCATTGGTTGCTTTCCACAAAAAAAAATTGTGTGTCCAATCCATCTCCAATTTGACCAATATAAGTTCTTCCCTCCATCGATCCCGTAGTGCCTTTGCCCGCAGCCAATGAACTCGGTAACTTGGCATGGGTCCTGTCAGGTAACCGCAGGATATGACAAGCAAGAACAACTCACATTCCTCATTCCATGATTGATCCGGACCCCCGAGGTCGCTTCACGGACCAAACCAAGCCAGATATTCATTTCGTTGACCTCGGGCATTTGGGTCGCCCACCGCGGTGCTGATTTTGAGTTGCTCGCGAAGCAGGGGTTTGTATTTCTGAAGCTGTTCTTGCCCCGGCTCAAGTTTCATCATTTGTTTCCTGGTCTTTGTATATATACTGGCATGGAGGGAGACTGCCTGCTGCAACCGACGTCACCCAAGCCGCGTTTTTCAGGGCTTGGGATTTGGCCTGCCTAACAGTTGTTTCGGAACAGGATGGCCTTGTTGCACAGGTGAATACGGAGATTGTGAAGGGCATCATTGGCCTGCCCTTCACGAAGCGACATCTCCAGGGAATAAGATCCTCTGCCATGCATCGTCTGCATCGGTCAACCCCAAGGTTTGATGGCATGGGATTACAGTGAGCTCCGGAGAATTCGTCCATGTATCAGATGTCTCGGTGAATTCCGCCGGTCATCATCGAGATCATCGAGAATGTCTATGTTCAAGTCGTCAGGTTCATCATCTGCATCGAATCCCTCCCCGAGATGCGTGAGAGCAGACTAGGGCCGTCAACCACAGTCGCAGAAGCTCATGGACAAGGAGATTTTGGAGCTGAAGAACTACCTTCCTGAGTGGACTGCAGCCAAAAGGAGTGAGAAGCGAGGGATTTTCACTGCGATAGCAAGGGCGGCCAGGTTGTTTGCTCCTAAGGTGGACCAAAAACAATGGAAAAAGAGGAAGCAGGTGAGGCATCTTTGTCTTGTTGAAAAACTAAATTTCTAACATCATATTCTTCCATCAACTCTTAGATGTATAAGACATGGCTGTTCAACAACAAGAAAAAGAAGGAAAGGAAGGACATGATCAAGTATGGGAGGAAATGGACGCCCAGGATGGTGGTCTACCAGCAGAAACGCGAAGAGGTGCTGAAGAGGATTGAGGACGAGTCCGGGGTAAAGCCAGGAGATCCTGGTATGTTCAAACATTATCAGGCGGCGGTGAAGAGAGTCATGGCTGAATTGGACGATGACGAGTTGGAGAAGGCGAAAGAGACAGCGGAAGAGTGGTCGAACAACTGTCCCCCCCGGAGATACAAGCACAAGTCGCTCGTAAGAAGGGTCCGGCATATATGGAGCACTTTTCGAACGAGATGTGGAGGCAATGCGGGATGAGAGTTTTTGTGATGTCGGCTTGGAAGAATGAAAAGGGAGAGGTGCTGTTCGGGATGTAAGTACATTTTACACATTGGCACGGATCTTTCATCTCAAAATATTCATGCAGGCACGATGACAATGAGGCCTTAGGAGACGGGGACAGCTTCATGAAGACGAAGGACTGGGAGGACATTGAGCCAGTGTGGCAGGAGTACGCACAGGAACAGTTTGGTGAGTGTTTGAACCATGTATACCGGATTTAACATGTTGAGCATCACGATGATAGGCGCCGGGGCACGGGATGGAGGTCGTCAGGTCAAAGGAGGTCGGAAACGAATGCGAAAACCAGTGTTCGAACTTGAAATGGACGGGGAAGGTATGCCGTTACTTCCGGACATCACGGACACGAAACTTGAGGAGAAGAAAGCCATGGTGAGGGCTTTTCTTACATCTCACTATCGTGAGTTTCTCGTCGCATCATGCAAGAAATTGTTGAATGCATGGACACAGGGATATGTTTCTGGGAAGGACAAGGCAGTTGTGCCATGGAGTGCCATCGTACACAGTCAGGATGACTTCGTGGCCCAGACGTATCTTCCGGCGGATGGTTGACTTGAAGGAGCCTTCAAAGCTGCAAAATTGGGACACAACTGCCTTGCTCCAGTTCTGGCATGCTCGGCAAGAAAGAGGGGAAGGTCCACATTTCTGTTCAAGCATGGAAGAACACAGATGGGGACATGGTACCATCTGTCATATCCGGCAAGTCGCCCTCTCCTCAGGCTCGTATAGGGAGGAAAGCGACAGCGGGTTACTATCCGAAGGCCACGTGATTCGTCGACAGACGGCGAGGGTGATACCGAGAGTTCCACTCATCATACGGAGGTTGATGTGGATGATGACTCGGCTGACAGGAGACCTCCGCTAAAGAACCCAGAACTGGAGTATCTGCACCCAAAGGGACGGCAGTCCCACGTGCAATTCCAAAGCCTCGCCAGGCCAAGCCGCCAAAACAGGTGCATTACTAACATCACGAATGGGCGACCTCCTTGATGGGTTAACTGAAGAAGCGACCGGCGAGGTTAAAGATGATGTTTGAAGTGGAAGACCGCATGAGGCGCCGGAAGGAAAAAGGAGGCGGGGCAAGAGGGCCGTGGTTGAACCATCTGCGAGGACCACCCGGAGTAAGTCGCAAATGCCAGCAGACAGCACACTTAAGTAACCAGAGCACGGGGACGCACGTAAGATACATATGGTCACTAGTTCGGCAGAGTCATAGAGCTGATATAACACTGGTGTGTGGTGGTGTGGCTCTCATTCAGGTTTGCAGCTTGTAATGTCAGGAGCTAAAAAATGGTTAGGTTGACCATTGTTGTAACAAGGCTCGTGGCTGTGAAACTGAAGACTGCAATAACTGATTAAATTCACACTATTGAATACCTGCTGAGTACCGAAAATCGAGTGTTGAATATTGATTATTGAAGTGCAAGTTCCAGTTCTGAGTCCCGAGTATTTGAGTATCCAAAATCAGGTATCGAGTTCCAAGTTCCGAATGTCAAGTCCCGAGTCCCGAGTCCCGAGTCCGAGGTCCCGAGTCCCGAGTCCCGAGTTCCGAGTTCCGAGTTCGAATGTCAGTCCCGAGTTCCGAGTTCCGAATTTGAAGTCCCGAGTCCCGGTTCCCGAGCACTATGTCGCAGCTCCGAATTTCGGGGTTCGGGTTGGTAAACTCAGAGTTTGATACTGTGCTGAATATGGAGTCCCGGACACCCGAGTCCCGAGTCCCGAGTCCCGAGCTCCGAAGTTCGGGGTTCGGGGTTCTGAAGCACCGTCCCAGTCCCGAATCCCGAATCCCGAGTCCCGAGTCCCGTCCTGGGCATGGAGCACAGGCCACCGGGCACCATGTACCAAGTATTGTTAGGTAAAGTATACAGTAATGTGTCTACTATCAGACATTGATTGATAATTACATGCTACCTGGATCCTCATCCTCAAGTAGTCAATGAGGGTTTCTAATACCTCCAGCATTTCGACAGTCGACTGCCTTACCCTTTGCATCCTCCGGAGGTCCGCATCTGCTTTCCGGAGTTTGTCGCATGTTTCAGCCCAAGTGATGACGGAATGGTCTGTCAGCCTCGAGGAGTTGTGCTACAGTAGGGTCAGGAAGATTTCCATGACGCTGTTCGTAATCACCCAGGCGATCTAGAAATCGATCCAACTTGCAGGAAATTAGCAGAAATATACATCAACAACTATCGGATACTCACGTCGGTGTGATCAAAAGATCCGATTGGCATGAACTCCCGAACCATAGCATGCAGGTCTTCATAGGCCATTTCCGGCTTGGGCGATTGACGTTCGATAGCTGTCGAATTCGCTTGGGAGATGACATGAATAGAAAACATGACATGAGATGAATAAACTTACAAGTCATGGGTGCCTCTGGTACAGCTGGACTGGCCGAATGAGGTTCGGGAGTCGAGTCACTCACTTGAAAAATTCCATGGAAAATGCACATGAGATGGGAGGAATAGACCCACCAGTCATTGGTGAATCAGGTACAGCCGGAGCATCATCAAACTCAATCACATCATCCTCGGGCCCAAGATACAAGTCCGGGTCATTGAATAAAGGCAGATCATCAGTCAGGGCCGGATGTGATTGATCTGGAAGTATGCAATGAATATGCACATGTAGAATATGTACATTTGAATGGAGAAACATACCGGGAATTGCGTTCAACACATCCCGACCGCTTGATGACCCAGAATCAGAGTCTAACTCATCATCCGGCCCAAGGTATATAGCATCTAATTGATCTGAAAGATGTCCGGTCAATCGAATGATATTAGAAAAACAACACATACCTAAGGACATCCGGGACTCAGAGGAATCATCCACTTCCATTGAGTTGCATTCAGTGACCGGAGGTTCATGAAATCTGACTGCAGGTTGAGAGCTCATGATGTCTGATCAACTGATCAACTGATTGATAACTGATAACTGAGAAGTTCAACACATGGCCGGCGCTTGCCGAAATTTCAACCATGACCAAACAAAGACAAACAATAAACGATTTTCAACATCGTCCAACTGTCTTTGTTTCTTGGAAACTTTATCAGTGATAACAGATTTCACCCTGATTTCAACGTTCTCAAAGCTCTCAACTCAACTCAAATGTCTACTCCAGTCAACAACTCTTTGGCCGGCCTCAAGGAATCCACTGCTCAGCTTGTGGGCATCATTGCCGGGGCTCGGCACATTCCGGCCGGCACTGGCCAAGCTCATTTCGCTCTGACTGCACAGGTCACTACTCTGCTTGTAAGTTTCACTCAGATATTCCTTATACCACTGATTTCACATTATCCGGGTAGGGTCAGATTATCCGGGCGTATGAGAAAGGGGATTACATGCCTGGCATTGTGGCTTCCTGTTCGAAGGAGTTGATGAGGGTGCGTTCCATGACTCCCAGGGTGTGGCCCAACTGGCACAGCATCGGCCATGACGACCCCCGGTGTCGAAACACGCGTGGCGCAACAAGGTTCGCGCCTGGGAGGCGTTGGGTGACAATTCCTGTGATCTGCATGTCGTCCCTAATCCTTCTACTGGCCCACTGACTGTCGACCTTCCCTCTCCACCTATTCTTCCATCAGCACCTGTCCTTCCCTCTCCACCTATTCCTCCGTCCGCACCTGTCCTTCCCTCCCCACCCATCGTTGCCGGGTCGTCCAGCCAGACAACGTCCGAGTTCCGGGACAAAGGGAAAGGTAAGGAGGTTGCGGTTGACGTTGAGCCGGAAGTCGAAGGGAGCAGAAAGCGAAAGTCTCCCATGATTTCGGGACCTCTTCCCAACCGCCGAAGTCGGTGATGAAGGGTCGCAAGCGCGTTAAGTCAACTCGACCTGTCAAGTCGAAGCTGATTGTGGAGTCGGAAGATGATGAAGACACAATTGTTCAGGTATGTCGTTTGGTTCATTTTTTTCATGATCTTAATCTATTTCAGCCGATTTCGAGAGGAGTGCCGGAGGTCGTCCTTCCCCCTCTCTCCACAATTCTTGTAAGGCAGCCCCAGTTGCCTCGTTCACCCGGTTCCCCCAAGAAACAATCATTTGGGCCTGCCTCAGTAAGTCTGATTGATTTGTCCGGAACTCGGAGATATGCTCATATGTGGACAGCTCACTGCCGGCAGTGGTCCGGAGGTCCCGGTGAGTCCTTTACATTTGTCCGGACCTCATGGCGTCATTCCCACTCATTCCCATTACATCAGAAAACTCCCATCAGTCGTCCAGAGGTGATGGTAAGTCAATATCGTTCGTCCAGAACTCACATATATACTTACAATCTATCAGGCAACCTCCAGCAGTCGTCCGGAAGTCGCTGAGCCTGATGATGAGTCCAGTGTTTCGGATGGTGGACCTCCGGCCATTCCCACATTTGATGTTACCATTCCTGGCCCAGTGAGTACTCTATCCATTTGCAAATTGTCCATCAACTAACGGATCCCACAGAACAACCCCTGCCATTTTTGCGTCAAGGAAGACTGGCCCTGCGCGACTCGTCTGGACAAGAGGACCGGCCAGCCCTGTTTATCTTGCGTCCGTTGCTCCACCAAGAAGATCAAATGTGTCCCTGCATCTGTTGGATCCCCGCCTAAACGCGTTCGAGGGAAGTCTGCCACCCCCCGGACGCGCTCCAAGACACCTGCCACAGCTCCCTCCAAGGCTCCGGCTGCCTCGCAGTCAAGGGCACGAACTCGTAGTCAATCTCGTGGAACGTCCCGCACTCCAGCAATCCCTGCTGCGACTACACCCAAGGTGCAGTCACGTGGTTGCAGCAAGACCATCACTGTCAAGAAGACACCTGCACCTGCACCTGCACCTTCCCCTGCCCCTGCCCCTGCCCCTGCCCCTGCACCAGCTCGTAAGTCACCCGAATTGTTAATGACCAGCTGACCTTATTTTTTGCTTAGCTGTTCCGTCTGCGAGCTATGCAGTGCCTCGTGCAGCACTCAATGTTCCCATTCCGGATCTTCATTCCATGACAATCGCTATTCGGGATGCTGCAGCTCGCATCGCCGTACTTGAGGCTCGTGTCAGGGAGCAGGATGGTAAGATTGATACCCTGCAACGCCTCCATGAGAGCCTCCGGCGCAAAGTGGTCGACCGGCACCCTTCATTTCCACTTCCGGACTCGCCTGGTAATGCAACCCTTTTGCTTGATCAATCTCTTGACATCCCGTCCATGTCACCCCTTCCCTCCGCACTTCCTAACCTCATTAATCTGGACATGGGAGTCATGGAACCCACCAACATGAAAGTTGAGGATCAATCCGCCATGGTAGGACTCGTGTTTGAGCCTAGCGAAGTTCTGCCTGAGGGTCCACAGTTGTCCGGCGAACATGTGGTTCCGGATGATCCGGTCACCCTTTTGGCAGAATATAATTCTGTTGATGAGGAGATGGATGTTGAGGTGAAGGATGAACCTTCTGGTGAGGAGGTTAAAATGGTGACATAATTGCTCAGTGATAGATGTACTTAGAACTTTTTCAATGCATGTTGGCTATGCCACAATTGTCTTGTTGAATCACCAATTCCTGATACCCAGAACTCGAAATTGTAGATTACTTGATATTTGAGTAAATATTTTATTGACCCCCGAACCCCGACATTGTGGACTGCCGGGACTCGGGGTTCGGGTCGGGGTCGGGACTCAGCACTGAAAAATTAGGGGGTATAGACAAAAATTGATTTACACATTTCTGAAAGATATCTTTTTCTTTACAGATATATGAAAAGTTGATTGAACCATTTTTGAAAATTGTCTTTTCAAATATCGAGTCCCGAGTCCCGAGTTCCGGGACTCGGGGTTCGGGGTTCGGGGTTCGGGACTCGGGACTCGGGACTTAGGGGGTATAGACAAAAATTGATTTACACATCTTTGAAAGATATCTTTTTCTTTCCAGATATATGAAAAGTTGATTGAAATATTTTTGAAAATTGTCTTGTGCATCTCAAATATCGAGTCCCGAGTCCCGAGTCCCGAGTTCCGAGTTCCGGGACTCGGGGTTCGGGACTCGGCACTGAAAATTAGGGGGTATAGAAAAAATTGATTTACACATTTTTGAAAGACATCTTTTAAGCATTTTTGAAAATTGTCTTGTGCATCTCAAATATCGAGTCCCGAGTCCCGAGTTCCGAGTTCCGGGACTCGGGGTTCGGGACTCGGCACATTGAAAATTAGGGGGTATCAAAAAAATTTGATTTCCACATTTCTGAAAAGATATCTTTGTGCAGTCTCAAGATATCTTTCCGAAATATGGAAATCAAATTTTTTTGATACCCCCTAATTTTCAATGTGCCGAGTCCCGAACCCCGAGTCCCGAACCCCGAGTCCTGGAACTCAGAACTCGGGACTCGGGACTCGGGACTCGATATTTGAGATGCACAAGACAATTTTCAAAAATATTTCAATCAACTTTTCGTATATCTGGAAAGAAAAAGATATCTTTCAAAGATGTGTAAATCAATTTTTGTCTATACCCCCTAAGTGTTTAAAAGATGTTACACCAGGGGTCAGGTGTGGGGTTTTCGGCTTCGGTACTCGATTATCTGTGAATGGCACGCATGGTCCATTCATGTTTTCGTGCTTACAGGTGTAGAGTTCAGTGGTCGATTGTAGGTATATGCACTCATAGTGTGCATGTATCCTACGTGTTTGATTCACTGGTGACTACATCAGCTGTATGTCTTGATGAAATGTATCTAGGCTCACCCATATATGTACCCGTCTATCACTATGTAATATCCCCCATGTCGGCCCACCCGTCTATGTAATACAACCCACATCGGCCCACCCATCTATGTAATACATCCTACGTCGGCCCACCCGTATATGTAATACTCCCCCACCTTGGCCCACCCGTCTATGTAATAAATATTTTACCACACCCTCGGCCCACCCGTATAAGTAATATTCCACCACGTCGGCCCACCCGTCTATGTAATACTCCCAATGTCGGCCCACCCGTATATGTAATACACCCCACATCGGCCCACCCATCTATGTAATACACCCCCCGTCGGCCCACCCATCTATATAATAATATTTGCCTTACATCACTCTTCAGCCCGGCTGTCTATAATATCCTACTCCACATATTACCCAGATGGGCCCACCCATCTCCATGAATGATCATATTCCCCCGGCCCATCCGTCAACATCAAGGATATATATATCATTGGCATACATGGGCCCACCCGTCTCCATCGGAAATAATATTCCTCCCGGCCCATCCGTCATCATCGAGGATATACACAACATGGGCCCATGGTCCGCTGGCCCGTCTTGTACGGGATATTATGTAGGTCGGGTGGCCCGTATAATACGGAATTTGTCACTGAAGGGGCTCGCTGGTGATGGTCACGTGCATGATCTTGGATGGCATTGTAATTCAAGCAATATTTGAACCCACTTATATAGTTTTGTAAATCAAATATAAATGAGAGAATATGATGTTGCTCAACAAATGGTACCTAATTACACTATCGTACCTCGCCGGCCATGATGGCGCAAAGTCATGACCTTGTCGGATACTCTCATAAGAATCTACATTAGGTTACAAGTGCTAATGGCGCTTTCCATGATAAAGTCTTATATCACTTTGTAGTTCAAAACATAAATGAAGGAATGTGGTATGAGTCAACAAGTGTGACTTGATGATGCTATTGCAGATTGATTGCGGCGATGGTACAATGTTGTGATCTTGTCGCGAACTCCTCACAGTCAAATGGATTTTCAGACATCCATGGCTATGTACCGATCACTCATATTTCTTGCCTTATACATAGGTATATTCAGCAGGAGCAGAATTATATCATCCTATATTTCTCACAGCTACCATACCATGGACTCATCAATTCACTGATGTTAGTCAAGTGGTAAGTGTGACAGGACAGAAACATGCTGCAGGTTCAAAGCCTACTCAACCATTTTTTTTTCCTTTTACCACACCTTGAACATTCACTCATGGATGGATCCTTCAAGCTTCAAGGTCTATCTTAAGTAGTCATAGCCAACTGGCACCGGAACATATTAGAAATTTGCCCTCTTGGGTGGTGTGGATATGATAAATCATTTTCCCTCTTATCACAAGCACTCAAGCACTCAAGTACTCTGGACAGTTCTTTGGAGGTTCATATGAGCATCCTGGCCAGAGTGGTTACCAGAATTGAAATCTGTGTCTCTTGGACAGCACAGGTTTGAAACCTGCCAGCAGCAATGTTTTTTCTATCAGAACACACCTTGTCATTCACTCATGGATAGTTTCATTGGAGGTTCATCTAAAGTGGTCCTAGCCAAGTGGCACAACAGATTCAAAATCTGTTTCTCTTGAACTGTGTAGGTTTGAAACCTGCCAAACAGCATTTTTTCTATCACAACACCCCTTGAAGATTTGCTCATAATAATTTCTATGGAGGTCCATCTTAACTGGGCTTAGCTAAGTGGTTACCACAACAGAATCTAAATCTGTCTCTGGGACTGTGCCAGTACTCAGTGCAGGTTTGAAACCTGCTGACATAACAAGGTTTTTTTTCTATTGGTCTATGCTTTGAAGATTCACTCATGGATGGTCTTTTTGGAGGTCCATCTTAACTGGTCTTAGCCAGGTGGTGACCACAACAAAATCAAACCCTATTAGAACATGCCTTGAAGTCATTAGAGAAAACCTCCTGCAAAGATTTTGTTAGATGTTCAAACATTTCTTGATCAGTGTTCCTCAACATGCACTTCTTATTAAAATGACTATCTAGATGTGTTATATAGTACTGACAATATCACACTTTCGGTACTCAACTAACAATTTGATGAAGAACTTAGTGTGCTATTGAGAAACTCAGAACCTATGTTTTGAAAGTTCGGGTGGCTGTATATTAAGGTTTACAAGCTTAGTAATATTGAGCTCTATGTTCAGCATTCTCCTTTTGCACCCCTCTTGCCAGGGGCACTGTGATAAGAGGTTCTTATTGCACATTTCACATGACCATGACACGGTTGGGGCGGAATGTGGCTAACTCTCAGATCACCAAAATTACACAATCCAGAGATGGTTATATATGACCATGTCAGAGCTATCATACCTGCCATATGTATCCGGCACAAGGTCTCAATGTTGGGCAATGTTAGGAAACTCAATTCTGGCACTGTCACTGCCATATGACATAAGTCTGGCATTAAGCTAGTGTGCCACTATATCAGACATTGCAATTGTGTTCGGATATAACAATGTGATACATTGAATTAATGGTAGTACAAAGCAGTGAGGTACAATTGAGTGAACGGTTCCGAACCTATCCATGCGAATGCAGGTAATCGAGAGCAGACAACAGAATAGGAAAACAAGTGATCTATGAGTAGGTCAGCAGTACAGCACAGTAGCAAATGACACCGAGAAAATGAAAGTACATTGTACTTACGTTCTCCGTTGCAGCTAGTGGACGACATGCGTGAGTCCCAGTTTGAAGTGAAGGCAAATAAAAAGTACTGACCCATGTGGATCATCGCAGTGGCATTCTTCAAGGTGAGGTCAGACCCCTTTGAATCCTTGCGACTGCTCAGGACATCAACCATTGCTGAAGGTGTTTCTGTTCCTTGTTCCTTGAACCTGAGAACTTCCTGTTCAAGATGTTAGAATAGCAGGCATGGCTACATCCATGATGACATACCAGCTCTTTGATTAGGAATGCGTAGGGAATGTCCATGACATCTGCTGCCAATTTTCTGTGGTATGAAGTGCGGATCATAAAACCTGGAATGTATTCCACTAGTGGAACATCAAATACTCAAATTAGCCGTGATCAGACTACAAAATGAAGCAACTGACGGAACAGGTCCTTCTGTATGAGTGCAGCCTTTTTAGGCAATAATTGTCCGGTCACTGATGTGGCCAAGGCTTGAGCTGCATTGACAACCACATCACCCTGCTCCACATGGTACCCACATGTTATGATGAGTGCTGTAGAAGCAGCAAACCTATAATGCGTACTTAGCGCTCTTCGACAAAAAAAAACAAGAAGGCTGCTACACACGTCTTGAGTGATTTACCGAGATCACAATGAACCACACCGTCCAAGAGGCTCAGTTAACACAGATACTCGTTGAAGAGGCATTGGTCAAAGGCTGAGATGGATCCACTGGGATAATCTTCAATTCATCCATGGTTTGCCAGACCAAATCTACGACAAAAATTAAGGCGCATACTAACTGTAATGATAATCAAACTCACCTGTTTCATGTGCAGGGCTCTCGTGCAAGTCCAGAATGAGCACATCATGGTTGATGATCTCAACATCCCATGCAACATAAACAGCTGTCATTGGGTTGAGGCAATTACAGGGGAGCGGCACTCATAATGATCAGCATGCAGTCAAGCAATAGCTTGATTTTTTTGAGATCTCACTCAATGCCTAATGTATGCTCATAATTAGTCGACCCATATGCAAGAGATAACACATACCCTTCACCCAAACATACCAGCTAGCGGTGATGGCAAAGATGAGCAAGAATCTGATGAACAGGAATAATTCAAGATTATTCGCACAAATGTACTCAGTTGAGAATATCACCTTTGGAGCACCTTGGTTCCACCAAACAGAATCGTGTTATTGTGCGCGCCATCGACATTGAGTTTGTCCTTGCTGTCAAGAAGATGTATGGATTCATTGAGTAACAGCATAGACTCCCCGACAGCATGGCTTCGTCAACAAAGCATGTGCCTTGCACAATGCACCATGCTCTAGGAAGTTTGATCCAGTGTGGCCTACTTTGATTGCACGACTCAGCATGCACAGGTGCTGGTGCAGATGGAGCTGGAGGCTTGGGAGCAGGAACTGGATTGGGAGCAGGAGGCGCTGGAGTTGGTTCACGAGGGGCTGGCATTGATTTGTGAGTGGAGGCACTGGAGTTGATTTGCAAGGAGGTGTTAGTTCAGAAGGAGGAGCTGGTGTTGACTTGCGAGGAGGCACTGGGGAACGAGGATTGAAGGCTGCATAGTGACTGATTTGATTAATGCGCATATACTCACATGCATAAGCTTCATATGTGATAATATTGAGTTCCAAAGTTTTCTGAGGGTTTCCAAGTAAAGGTTTCAAGTCCGGAGCAAGCTGGAGTAGTGGGACAATTCAGAAGAAGATGATGAAATGGAGGCAAAGTGTCTGCGATGCACCATGGTGGTGGGGAAGAACATGATAAGATGTAAGATGTGCAAGTGGATGGACACGAGTCACACAACACATGTTACTATGAAAAAAATTACCTTTAGACATTTACTCTGACTTAGGTAGTTTTCACTCACCTTTGTCCTATACTTCTCTAATACAATATTTCTGACATATGGCAGACAGCTACACTACTACATGAAATATGTCTGACACATAATGTGCTCTTGTGCTCAAGTATTTTGGTAGTACCGACCCCTTTTGCCTCTCATGCTTTCCATCCTGTGGACGGCTACCTCCAATCTGTCCCATATCACCTCTTCATATTCATATTCCCTCTTCACCGATGGTTATATCTCGGTCTCTTCGTTTTCGTCAATTTCTGGAGTATTTTCATGTGTGCCTTGCATTACTTGCATGGACTACTCTGACATCAATGACACCAGATTCACGATTCCAATATGATTATGGGACATGCCCTTGAAAAGGTGATAAACGGACCCGCCCATCACACACTCCATCATCTTTACTTTACGGTCAACTATGGTCAGGTATGCATTACTGTTTATGCTTTTCTTAGGCTTATCCCCTAATGCCTCTTTCCCCTAAGCTCAGTACTTCACATGGGCAGATCGTGTCAGTGGTTCATACTGCCAGCCCGAGTCCTCCCTTGATCCCATGTTGGAAGTCAAAAAATGGTCATAAAGACGATGATGATGATCATGGTGAACCTATTTTATCATCCAATTATAGACTGTCTTGCGCCCTTGCTTACTGATGCATTGATGGATTATCTGAAGTTAATACATTTTTACATGCTGTTTGCTTGCTTTTTCATTGAAACCACTTGGACTATCAATGGAATACTGTGTGTTCATTTGGGATTGCCTGATTCTCAACTCTAGACCACCACTCATTGCTTCCACGGGATCAAACACTCCGTGCTTACAATATGTAGATATATTAACATATATGTCATTCTAATTTGTCCATCAGTTCACTGATGACGAGTGAGCACTTGGCTTGCGATACTCCTGCCTCTGACAAGCAGCAAGCACAGCTAAGAGCCGAACGTGCCATTACAAGCTCTGACCTCATTTACTTGCGACTCTAGTAGCATGTGCACCATGCACACATGTTAGGAGAAATAATCCATACAGAAAATGAAATCTACCAGTAATAGTAGTCATGCCACATCAGCTAATCTAATAATGGTGTGGGCCTTCACATCCGACCATCTTTTTGCCAACCTCTCGTCCTTCTTGATGATGTCCTTGATGTGATCCATATATTTGATTTACCTTTAATTTCTATTTCCGCCAACTCGGCCAAGTGGTCGGTTCAAAAATGGTAAGCCTTTTCCAAGCAGCATGTGACTGCATTTGCTAATGCGACTTGAACCAAGCCCTCTCGTTCTGAGGGTAGTATCATTGCACAAATGTTGACAGTGTCAATGATAAGTTGCTTCTGCGCAGCCAGAATGAAGCCTTCATGTGCTGGAAGATTAGGTTGGTAATTGAGAGGCAGAAGGTCAAGATGCGGCCTGCATAGACTCAGTGTGAGCTGGGTGGGAAGGGGTTGCACTAGATGACACTGACTGCTTCACCATGAGCACATGTGTTAGTTTATGAAGGAAGAGCACTTACTGAGGGTGTTTCAAACTTTTTCTGTCACTGACCCAAACATCTGACAAATAACCACTCACAGTCCTGTTTTCGAGTTCAAGGCCAGGAATGTGTTAGAGTCGTGAGGGGTTGCAGTGGTATGTCATCCGGTGCTGGTGGTGGTAGCGTAGTGACACTGTCCATAGATAGAAGTGGTGGAGGAAAGTTGCACCGATAATTGGCAAGTGCTGGTGGCAGCTGTGCCAAATCATTCAAATAGATGGGATTCTGAGATGGGACTATGAATGGTGGAAGCAAAGTTTCATGATGATCGTTGAGGGTTGGTGGAGGTGCATGGATTTGTGCCATAGATCCCGGATATATATTGGATGGAACTAATGAAGGCCAATGATTGCCTTGATCACTCAAGGCTAGTTGCAGAGGTGCCCATACACCAGGTGCTGTGGCACCTAGTAGCAGATCAGATGATATTGGTTGAGGCAAATCATTGTAATGATGGCTATCGCTGAAGGTTGGAAAGGGTGTGAATATCGGTGCTTGTATGGTGGTGGCACCTGGATACTATGACGGACCAGATGGAACTGGTAAATGACTCAGGGGATTGACGTGGTAGCCTGGAGGCTGATGTTGCATTGGAATGTGAGGATGCTGTGTGTCGGTGTAGTTGAACTGAATCTGAGTGGCTGGTGCACTGGGATCAAGCCTGTGAGGGAAGGGGTTAGATGGATGATGACTACCATGAGCTTGTGAATCGGAGAAGAGTGAGTTGATGTCCTCAGAGTCAAGGTAATCATTGATTCTGCGTCCCAATCATGCCATATCCTCAGAGTTATCATAGCTAGTGTTAGGGATACATCGTGGTGAATGGTCAGTAGTAAAAGATGGGTCTATCAATCAAAGTTAGAACACAACAGAATTCTGCAATAGGAAACAACCCATTTATGACACTGCAGACTAAGTTACAACAAATGAAAAGTAGAGAGGCATGAGGCCTATTCAAACTGGCAAGTGGGAATTATACATTCCTGGTAATACGTTAACAATGTGAGTAACGGTGACTTAATACACATGACTTACGACTACAACACAGCAGTAACTTGGGTGCCTTCTGATTTGTTGTCACAATTGTCCTTGTCTCCAGTGGAAAATTGTTTGTAAATACCAATCTCAGCATCAGCATGATCGAGAGCTTTCCTGCTGCCTTCTCGAGCTGTGGTAAGATACTGGACGTCAGGGATAGTCATACATGACAGTCCCCCCAGTCAACAAGCATGTGCACAGCCACTGCAATTCTTGGTCCACCTTCCCAAGCTCCATTTCCATTTCAAGATGTAAAGACTTATTGAAGACGTTCAGCCTTTTTGACGTCTCAAGCAGCCATCCTCTGTACAAGTATCCCATGCACAAGGTCTCCTGAACCGCCTCCTTATAGTGAACAGCGCAGTGGAAGGAGTTCGTGCTCAAACTCGTCATAGTCCTCAATAATACCTCCTGATCCTATAGATGTGAAAGTTATGTGGAAAATATATGTGTTTGATATATGGCATACCTCATTGCTCATACCTTCTGAATACTGGTTACAAGACTGTCTGCGCAAGATCTGCTCAGCACAATCATAATATTTATCTCCAGACATCAGCTGCCGGTGGGGATAAGGATTGCACAATTTGATGTGTTTCCTTGATTCGGAAGTGCTATCAGCATGACTCTGCCTAGAATTAGGTGTTGCAGGGAAGTTATCGTCCTCCTCTGAGACCATGCTTGCAGACTCTGCCAATTATGATATTTGAGTCCATTCCACAATACATCATGATGAGTCATCAATACCTGATAATCCAATTGATGGGGGAGAGCTTGGAGGTGAGTTTGAAGGAGAAGAGAGCTTTGACTTGTTGAAGCAAGCCTGAGGAATGGTAGGCACATAAGGATAGGGGCAATGAAGTGCTGGCTTTTCATCACAGGAAGCACTAGTAGCACCCAAGTTTGATTTTTCCATGGTGGGGTTTTTGAGCGACTGGACTACATGAGTGTTACTAGGTAATGGTTTAATAGGCCAATCGGAGTTTGAAAGAGCCCTTCCTTGCTGATCTCTGGTGCCTCGACTCATCACTAGTCCCAATTGTAGATGGATCAGACTTAGTGAGCCACGTCAGACAAGCGAGAACTTGAAAGTGTTCAGTTACAGCAGTCTTGGGAGTGCCAATCGCTTATATTGATGGTCATGATATAATGAGTCTCTGGAATAAGTCATCGGTAAGGCTAGTGGGAGTACTAGTTATGAAAAACCCAGAGTGCCTAATTGTATTACATACATTCACGATATAGCTATTCATAGTCATGAAATTACTATTCCATTTGTGGTATGCAAAAGGCTTGCACCATTTTTGGTATCTCTAACTATGGTTTCACATGCAACAAGGAGTACTAGTAGTGCTGTCTTCTCCTCATCAATTGCCCTGTGGCACATACCAAACTTGGTATGGTGTCATATAATCATTAAGTTGCCGTATTGACAACACCATGACAGCTGGTATAAGAGCTCGTTGACCACCTGGCCTTTTTTTAATGTGTGACCTTGCCTCTAGCACTCATCGTAGCACTATAATGTCTTATCACTGTGATGCCGACCCGGATCATCATGCACTGGAAGATGCATTCATTTCTACTTTGAGTCTGGGTCATCCCCCTTTCGAGTCTGGTTCCCTCAAACCTTCGGAGGATGTGTCTGAGTCCATGGTGCATGTCAACTCAGACATAGTACTTGAGTCATGCCATCACGGTCATAATGGGGCGACGACAGTTCAAAAATCAGAGGTGCATTCTGGGCATTTGGCCAGTCTGAACATGACTAGTAAGACAGATCGAGAAGTTGTAGCAGTAAGTACTCGCTATGAGAAGCCTATGCTAATGGTACAGTTACTTACACTTTGGTCTGACAAGGATCCTGCTGTTGCTGGTATCACCAAGTCCTAGTACTGCACCAATGGTGAAGTGCATCATGATCCATAGGGAGAAGGTGGGTACTGACTGGCAGTCGGTCTTTGACATTGTCAAGTATGGTGAAGAAAAACAAGCAGCCATGGTTAGCGAGAAAAGGGCAGTGGCGTGATGTAGCTGTTATGATAATGATAGAGGCAATGGCAAGCCTGAGGGTGGCTGAGGTTGCCTAGTGACTATGCAGTTGTATCAGTATCAAGTCTGAATCATATTAAATTGGTATCAAGTTGACTACTTGCCAGTATCACTCACACATTGATATTAAATCTTGAAGCTTGACTTACATACTACTGTCGAACACATGCCTAGTACAATCAGAATTGGTCAGTTCAAATTGGCCCAATTCCGAGGCATGTCTGAGACACGGTCATGCCGTTCAGATAATAGGGCTTGAAGGTTACCGTGACCAATGCTGTGTTGTTGCAGTACACTCATTAGGTAGCAGAATATCATGAAGTTAGAACTGCATGACTACTACCCCAGTTCATACATGATGTGTAGCCAAGATAAACATTATGCGACAGCTGAATCTGTGAATTTAAAGTTCTCCCAGGCCTTAGCACGAGGTGAGGTCTTTACAGGGAGTGCTGGGCCTGCTCTGTAGACGTCCTGCTTGTAAGTACCAGTGCACACATTTCACTTCCAACTAACGCACTCCAGGTTCTCCTCTACTATTTGATGCCAACATAGGTTTGCCTTCTCAAGACATTTTGCCTGTGTTATCTGCATGCATCCTTGTCCTCAAATCCAGCATGCTTTGCGGACCCGGAGCCATCCAGGGCATCGTAGATAGCCAACTGACAGATGGGTTGGGTTGTAGTGACAATGTCACTAGAGAGGGACATTGTTGTTTGAAAAATCTGTTGATTTAGTTCAACACACTGCATGGATAATTTTGCTCCCTTCAAAGCCTCTGTTACCGCATCTCCAACTGTGACATGCATCTTCTGACCCCCAGCTCCTCCACTGCTGCCCTCAAATAAGGATTCTATTTTATGCTGGACCTCAATCATGTGCAAAATCGTGTGTAAGAATTGAGGCAGATGAGTGAGAGAGATTAAAAGTACAGACTCTTGCACACTCATACGCTTCCCACGCCCGTGTCATGGCCTCCAAATGCTGAAGCTTGTCAAGGATACGCACATCCTGAAACTGTTTGGTATTTCTTGAAGCTCCCTGTTCTTCCAAAGGACGTCAACAGATGTTTGAAGGGGTGGTAGTTTCTGAGGCTCGTCGTGTCTTCGTGATGACTTGAAGGAATGAAAGGAACGAGATGCTGAAGTGTTTGCGCATGGCAACAAAGAATAATGAGGTAGCTAGGAGAACACTACAGCTGATATTGTGCACAACTTTCAGCCATAGATTAGCTCAGCAAGTTTGAGACAAGTCACGTGGTCATGTCAATATTGGCGGTTATTTGTACATATGCGCTTGATGGATGCCTGCACCAACAGCTTCGGTTTTGTGGTTATTGAACTAACCTCTTTCCTGGTATCTCATCATCTTCACATCAAAACAAAGTCCGGCGCTTCTACCAAGTTATATTTTTGAGGATCAGATGAACTTAGTGGTCCAGGCATTAGGTTAGGTTTCAGACTCCACCAAGACCCAAGGCCTGAGTGTCTTACATTTCTCAGGCTAGAGTGCTGCCATGCACTTTTCTAAGACCATTTGGACTGGCATTTTTCTTTTTCTTCTAGTAATGGTGTCTTGTGAGGCTCCAGGTTGCTCGTGGGAACAGAAGACTAGTATTTGAAAGTCCGGTTGCTGAACCAGAAAAAGACCGAGACCAGACCGGACTGCAACTGAAGCCCAGTGAAGAAGAGGAATCTAGACTGCGATATATGTCAGTTACAGGGCGGTCTGCAGTCAATCCTGTGCGCAAGTGTAAAGTCGGCCCAAAGGACAGCAACTGAGAAAGGGAAACCTCTAATACTGGTTGAGGACTGAGAGATGCGCGAAGCGCAGCTTGTACAACGTGCGATATATGAATGCATGCGATTACGTGCAAGTGTGAAAGGTGGTGTGAGCGTGCGCAATGCAAGTAGCGCGTGCGACCGTGAAACCGAGTGGTAAGACTAAGGGTTGTTCCCTTAGAAGTGAGAGTGGGTCTAAGATGCGATGAGATGCGCGATGCGAAGGCGCACAAACGAGCAGAGAATTGTTAGAGAAGATTTAGATTGATAGTCTGAGGGTAGCTAGTTACAGTGGGAGTAAAGTGCGGGAATTCAATCCAGAACCAAGTCCAAAGACGTGAACTATATGTAGTGGTAAGTGGTGCTTGCAGCACTGAACTGAACCAAGTAAGCTAAAGATAGAAGTGTAGGTAATATGATAAGTAGTGCACACTAAGTGCATAGGTATGCGAAAGGTGATGAGACAAGTTAGCCAAAAGGAGAAACCATGAGAAGGACGCACCAATGGACTAGCGAGGACATGGAATGGATGGATGGACAATGGCACAAAGGTCCTAGAGTGAGCGCGCTGCGCGCACAATGTAGCTAGAGCGTGCATGACGCCTGTCGAAATGCAATAGTGCGCGAACGCGCAAGACTTGTCCTGTGGACTAGAGGTGGAATATAATAAGCATGTCGTTAGCATCTGAGATGACAATGCGAGTGTTGTTGATGCGCTCCCAGTCATGGCTACCAAATGCAAATGTGAACGCCATCCACGGGATATGCTTGACGGAACATGATGGATGTCAAATGGTGGTAATAGGGCCAAATAGCTCATCCGCAGTGCTAATAAACATATTAATGGGCTATGAAGATCAGTCAGCGTCAAGAGTATGAAGATTTAGCACCACATACCTGACGTAGATGATACGCTCAACTGAGCATCCCATCTGCTGTACCCCAATGGACATTACTCTGAAGGGGAATCTTCAGTGGGATCTCGAAGCCACATTTGCGCTGAAGCATCTCGAAATATTTGATGCACTGTCCTGAGCTCTGGATCTTCACATTTTCATGTAGTTAGCATACATGCATAATTCATGCCATCAACATTGAACGTACCTTGATAGCGAGTGTTTGTACAGCTGCAATGACATCTAAAGAGTCCCCCAGTAAACGATTGTTGGGAAGGGTGGGATCAAATTCCCAGATTGCCACCATGGTTTCGATACTGCCGACTTGTGTGATATCCGACATGAACACAACAATGGCAAGATTAAGGACATGGGCGAGGCAGGGAAGACGGTGTTTCATAGCATTGAAGGAGTAGATATGCTGGCGATGGAGAATCTGTTTGATGGTGTTGCATGTAGCGTCATCATTGCTGGCATTGTCTGCTGTGATGCAAAATAACTGTTGGCCCATCCATTAGTAGATTCAAACAGTCGAGAATAAGTACACACACCTTTGTTGATTGTCCCAACACAATCCCAACTCTTTCACACAAACCAATGATGTATCTACCTATGTTTCCTCCACTGTGCACCCCAGCGACACCTCGAAAGGCAATGACTTGCACGTGTAACGTCCATTTCTGAGATTTCTCATCCAGTGAGCTGTGAGCCTGAGAAATGCCGCTTTTGTTTGGTCTACAGACCAAAGATCGGTTGTTGTTGAAATGTGCCCAGTGTTTGCAGCCTAGACATAGATATTGAGCAAGACTGCAATTATTAATGAGTGACTTACCTGTAGGTCAGTTCTAAGGTCCTGTAGGAGAGTCGCAAAAGCATTGTGTATATAGGTAGTGACGTCATGAGTTGTTGGTAAGTCTGCTTTGGTACAGTTGGTCGCATTGCAGCAAGGCAATTTCTGAACGTCACATTATTTGCAACTGCAAGTGACTTCCAAAGTTCTGAGTCAGTACGCATTCCACACTTCAATATGCCACATCAAATTCACAACTTACCTGGTCATCGCACACCACAAACTCTGCTACAGCACATAGCACATCCTTTTTTGAAAAGTTCTTCATCTGCGCTTTATCAAACATCCCATCCAAACACTGCTGGTTCACATGCTTCTGATTCTTTGTTTCCCTCTGCTTGTTTATTATCTCTCGAGAAATTGTGTGATGGTTTTCGTGTATCCCCAGCTTGCTGCACTCTGTCTTGTGCAGATTGTAGTGGCTACGAATATGCTGGTGGCACGATGAGTTACTACCGAGGTGGAACACCTTGCGCTTCCCATGTTTTGCAACAAAGTTCTCATCTTGCCTTCGAAATCCAGGTGAATATTCATATCTCTTTAAGCCGTGATTATGCTTCTGGCTCACCTGCAAACATTACACCAGCACCCTCTCTTTACCTCTACAATGTCATTCAAGCTAGTGAACTTGACATCACAACAATCAGAGAATATGATCAACATATCATCGGCACTATTCTTCTTGGTCTGTACTTGGTCTGGAAGATCTGCCCGGTGTCTCGCATCCAGGTCATTCTTGTTCTAATTTTTTTGATGTTAAGCTAACATGTTTTCATTAGATATCCAGTGGCACAAACTTACTACAGATTCCTCACTGTCACCATGACTCCTACCATCATCATCTCCGGACCTATGATGGCTCTTGTCTTCACTGTCAACAAGCTCAGCTTCGGGGGAACGACTCTTGCGACAAGCACATTTTCCAGCCTTTTTCTTTGGGGTACATCTGCATTCAGAAACACTTTGGTCACTCTCTAACTCATCCTTATCCTCCTCACTAGCTATTGCCTTTCTCTTGGTACTTTTCTTAGGTGACTTTGCCTTGGGAGGTCAGGGTCAAGATGTTTTGGGTATGTCGTTTTGAGTGTGAGCAGCTGCCAGTGCAAGGGCACCCTTTTCTGTTGGGATCCATTGTCGTTGGGATTTGCAAGAGGCCATAGAGGGTAGTAGATGAATATTCAGATGAGTTAGATGGGTGTGTGTAAAATATTTCAGTCAGATTTATTCATTTTACATCGTGTTAAACATGTGTTGGTACTAGTAAGTGTGGTCCTGACCGGTCAAGACTGGAACTGGGTGCAACTGACTGTGAACCGGTCCATGGACTGGTAGAGACCGGTCTGCCTCAGTCCAGTCCGGTCTTTGAAATAATCACCTTGTGAGCTAGACTGGTTGGGTCCAGTTGCACCCAAATTGGGTAAAAAAACCGGACTGGACCGGACTTTGAAACACTACATAGAAGTAGAGTAAACATTTTTGTCGTTTGCTTCATGAACATACCTCGGCTACTGTGCAAAGATGATGTTTCTTTGTACGGATAGCCATCCGCATCACACAAGACGATTGTTAGATGACTGATCAAGATGGCATTAAATTTTTGAGTGCAACAAAAGTGGTATCATCATTACTTGCTTATCACTAGTTTGTTCTCTGGAAAGATTCCAGGTTTCATGCTTAACTTCGACATTTTGGACCTTGCTTCCTACATGGGTATTGTAATTCATCCAGTTTGAGTATCTGTGTTTGCTCTATTTTTCTTTGAAGCTTGATTTTGAGGGATGTGGGGGGGGGGGTCTTTTCCTGGTCACATACTTGTGGGGAGAAATCAGGAACTCTTCGTGCCTCTATAAGGTCAAGGATGACATTGTGACGATCAATAGCAGAGTTATGCAGATGCTTGTGATTATGTACTATATATTAACATATATGTCATTCTAATTTGTCCATCAGTTCACTGATGAAAGACTGTGGGAACCTCTTTGAAGTGGTGCCAAGGGTGGACCGTTACACATGGTGTGATAAGAGATTTTTGTTGCACGTGATTTTCACATGACCGTGACGCGGTTGCGGTTGGGGCGCAATATATTGAACTAACTCTGTTAATCCCATCACGCGATGGCGAGGGACCTTCAATCAAAAGATCCTCAGCTACAAGAATGCATGTGCGCGAACGATAACATCTCATGTTTGACGTACATTGACTCCCTAATCTTGACAATGCAGTAAATTAATCCGGGAGATGACAAGCATCATTGATCCCGCGGATGACTACCTCACAATAACTGCAGCTGAAGAGCAAATGAAGATCAATTATGCCCGAGGAAAGAAAGAGAACGAAGAGGCGTATGCGGATTTGAAAGGTATGGCCGTCTCTACCTCACAACTTGCCAGTGATCACCTTCATCCTATTTCCAAGCCTTGTCTCGCGTCTTGGAGGCTGCCAAGAAATCTTCGATGCGACCGCCGAATATGCCCTCTTTGGAAAAGCACGCGTCCCATCTCAACGACCTTGACGGATCCAGGCTGTCCCTAGCCAAGGCTATCCGCGACGCGGAGGGCTCTCTAGCTAGTAAAGAGGCTGAGCTGGCAGACCTGAAAGAGCAAGCGCGTTCGTTAGAGGAATCAGATCCCGCCAAGGATCACCAGATTCAGCTAGATGGCTCTGCGTGAGTACCATGCTGCACGACATGAGAGCGGGCGATTGACTTTGCTACTTCTCTAGATTGCGCTTGAAGATCTACAGAGGGTTGGGGTTCGAACCCGTTCTTGACAAGGACGGGCGAGTGACCAAGATGCTTGTTCGTGAGTGTATTAAATTTGAGTTGTCCCTTGGGAGTGTGCTCTAATATCTGGTTAAGGCAGCGAATCTAACGATATTCACTCCTTCCCGTCCGACGGAAGTAAATCAGATTTTGATGATGCCGGTCAGCTTTGGAGGCTGGCAATCTCATGAGGATGATAATTCTAAGGATGATCTTATCTGTTACTACACACGCTGCGATAGTAATGCGTATATCTATTTTCTTTTGGTCTTTGTAGTACCCTCCTCCCAACGTCTGCCAATACCAATGGGCTCTGGAATGTCGCTGGTCACTCACTTTGATGCACAGGATATACCTACATAGAACAAATCATTGGTTATAGGCGGTTGACGCTGCAGCTATATGCTTCCTTCGAAAAGCGAAGTAATCAAAACCACGAACACTTTAAATGGTGGTTCAGGGAATCGACGATCAAAGTTGTTGTTGCCCTTCGCTGATAACCCATATTTTCTTCTCCTTGGACTTTTCTGCCACTTCTCGTACCTTTGCCTCGATAGCATTCTTCTTCACCTTGTGCACACGAAGCTCCTGGTGAACGCTTTCCACGATAAATGTGAGGTTTGCGGTCGCCAAAGTCCTGATCTTGCTGATAAGCAGAGGTACGTGTGTATCTGGGAATGTGGTCTTCGGCGTGGACGCTAGGGTGGCACGCTTGTTCGCTGGAGCCTGAGCAGCAGCAGATGATGACTCCGCAATGCCATCGTTTCCTGATAGCCGACTGGGTAGGGAGGGAACCACGAACTTGGACCCATAATTTGGTTGCTGACTTTCTTCGGCAGTCTTTGCAACAAAGGTGAAGGGGTCGATTGGGTATGGCGTGTCTGCAGGCAACTATCAGAAAAGGTTCAGAGAACTCCGTGAAGAACGTACCATTAAATAGCTGTATGCGGTATGTTTTGAAAGGATCATATTCACATTGACCTATGACCGACTCCCACAGAGGTCCTTTGGTATAGGGGACGAGAGGCACCACGATCTTCCGCTTTTTTTCAGGCTGCTTGCTAAAAGGCTCTGCTTTCCTCTTAGGAGGGGGAAGGGGTATGTCCAAGAGTGAAGGTGATAGGTCCCGGTCATCCGGAACGACTTCTTCAATCTCATCATCATCCACCAGCCAGCTTTCCAGATCAGAATCACCCTCCTCGCCGTCACCCTCCTCATCCTCATCGTCGTCAACGTTGTCCGCATCTGCTGCGCCTTCATCTTCCCACTCCTCTCCAGAATCGTACCCATAATCTCGAGCAAGCAGATCGCGAGCGAAAGGTGATCTAGGACCAACGATGCGCGAGTTCTTCGTCCAGGAACCATAGTAGCCAGGACGCGCATCCTCATGGAAAATCAAGACCTTCGCTGGAAGCATCTTCCTGTCCCAAAGAATGTTTGATAAGTAGCGAACTTGAGATGTATCCCCAGCTATCTCAGCATCATTGAGCTGGGAATATATATCTTTCGTGTTACATGCGCTGAAGGATTTGAAGGAGGATTTCGATCGGTCGCAGGGCTGCGTGAGTCGAAGAGGCCGCAACGACCGTATAATATCCTGGAGACGCTCTGTATATGGTATCAATGACATGAACTGGAGTGCTTCGATGCACGCACCTTGCGGATTAGCTTCGGCATGATTGAATGCTGGTGTGCGATATACGAATACATCAATGTCATTCGTCTCCGAGGCTTGGGTATCATCGACAACAATAGCGTCTGCATGGCTGAAACCCGAGGTATGCTTCTTTAATGTTGGTTTGCTAGCCTTTAAGAACCAGTTCACTGGCGCCATTTCTGCGTCTTTCTTCAAGACAAAAGGCTTAAACGTCTTCTGAAAATCCGATTCGCTATTGGAAGCCCCGCAAACAGGTTTTGAAGGTGACTCGCGTGGAGGGGCCTTCGCCTTGCCGAAAAAGTTAGCCATAAGAGACCGGGATTTGTCCTGGGTCGCCTTTTGCTTCTTCTCTTTCTCGGCTTTGGCTGCCTTCTTCTCTTCCTTCTCTTTGGCCTGGAATCACAACATCAACTGAGAAGGATTGCTACGTAGGAGACTGGCGCACCTTTGCAGCCTTCTCAGCATCTGTAGTTTTTCGCTGTCGAGCTTTTGGAGTTCCACTCCCGGACTACCCAAGTTTGTTAGTGAGTTGGTGACATGGGCAAGGGAGAGAACATACATCGATGTTTTCGGGTTCATTGGCACTCACACTCGGATCGCGCTGGGATGACGAGTCCTTGAGCTCTGCTGCATCAACCTGTTCGGCGGTTGTATTGTTCGACGGATTGGGCTTATTGATGTCTTTAGTAGGGAGCTTGTTAGTACCTTTCGGGTCGAGGATAGCATCCCGTTCATCCTGTGGTAGACTTTCGAAGACTGCGCGAAGGTCTGTCTTGGCCTAAAAGAGATGTTAAAGAAGAAACTTGAATTCGAGACAATACACACTTGGACACGTTCAGCTATTCTTGTCTCGGCTTTCTCCTTGGCAGACTTGGGTAGCCAATCCCTATAGTCATCTCTGACCTCCCATCGCCAGACGCACACAATAGGAGGAAGTTTGTATCCCAATGGCCCATCCAGACCATAATTCGTCCTGACCATGAGCGAATGGATGGCATGCTCTACCACGAGAAGAGGCAAAGCAACTGAGATGCTTTCGCGTGAAGAATCATCGTCCTCATCGAAAGATGGCAGAAGTTCGGAGCGGATATGCTTCGCAAGCGGAGTGACACCCTTCTCACTAGATATAAAAGTCAATAACGACCTATGTCGGTCGCTATGTTACAAACTCACCTCTCTTGAGCAAGCTTCACTATCAGTGGTTTATGTTCGTCTGGAATGGCAGTAAGTGGGGGGTCTTGCCTTTCGATTCGCTGCTCGATCATCTCGCGGAACTTGACAATTTCTATAAAATACAGATCTTAGATTGAGCGCTCTCGAAATGGGAGGACAGACCTTGCATCGCTTCTGACGACTTCTCAAACGATATGGGCTTCTGCTTGAAGATGACCTTTCCATTTTTCAACTCGGCAAGAGGTTTCTTTGCTGCTATACAACAAAAAGACGCGTCTGGGTGAGTGCAATCAGAACAGAATGCTGTCGACTGTGCTCACCAGTAGATGTCGATGCGCTGGAAGAATCTGACGGCAATTTCAGCTATAAAACTTATTGTTTGCACAAGACATACCGGTTTTCTCTGTATCTGCCATTTATGCAGAATGATTAAAATCACGAAGTAGTCGGGAACGAAAAAAACGCGTGCTTTAGCCCAGTCGCGTCGTGGATGTCGATGGATTGTGACCTATTGTGATGTGGGAAAACTTTTGCCGAGACGTGTTCGTGACGTGACAGTCACGTGTGTCTAACGCGTTTCATCCTGCGCGTGCTTGAGATTTGAAGGATACAGTTTCTAAAGAACATCCAAGAGTTGTTCGAGGATGGCATTTTTTCAAGCAAAGTCAACATCAACAGCGTCGAAACATTCTGTAGACCCAGCACATCAACCATGGGTAGAAAAATAGTCAGTGTGTTCTCTTTGTGCTACGTGAAGCTTCTCTTATTACCTGCAGTCGACCAAAGACCATAGATGATGTCTCAGCACAAGAGCATACAGTCGCAGTACTGAAGAAAACACTGGTCTCGACGAATGTATGCAAGTCTTTCTTACTCATGGCGTGGTTCTTCCTCATGCAAAGTAGCTCCCTCATATGCTGTTCTATGGACCCCCCGGAACTGGTAAAACGTCCACCATTCTTGCGCTTGCAAGGCAACTCTTTGGGTACGGCTGATGTCACTTTGATTTTCCCAAACTCATTGCTCTGCCAGACCCGATAACTTTCGAAACCGAGTCCTAGAGCTCAATGCCTCAGACGAGAGAGGCATCAGCATAGTCAGAGAGAAAATCAAATCATTCGCCCGTCAAACACCCCGAGCACAGGCAGTGGCATCAGATGGGAATGTCTATCCCTGTCCCCCATACAAAATCATCATTCTCGACGAAGCAGATTCCATGACACAAGATGCGCAAGGTGCATTACGACGGATAATGGAGACCTACGCCCGGATAACTCGTTTCTGTCTTGTTTGCAATTATGTGACAAGGTGAGAGCACTCCTGTTTCTCCTTGCAGTCACTGACTGCTACAAGAATCATCGAACCTCTCGCGTCTCGATGTTCAAAGTTTCGTTTCACGCCTCTTGATTCGACATCCACATCATCCCGACTCTCTTACATCGCAAGTGCAGAAAACATTGATGTTGATCCCGAGGTCATTTCCACCCTGATCGAGACCTCCGGTGGTGACCTCCGTCGTTCCATCACATATTTGCAATCTGCGTCTCGATTATCTTCCTCAACCAACCCCCCAGTGCCAATCACGCCCCACGACATCCAGGAAATAGCAGGTGTTGTGCCAACTGCTTCAATAAACGATTTTGTGAGGACTCTCGGCATTTCCGTCATAGAAGACATGGATGTCGATGGCTTGCCCACAAAAGGGAAACTGAAGGGTTTCAATGCCGTTCAGAAAAAGGTCAAGGGCATCATGCGAGAAGGATACTCAGCATCACAAACACTCTCACAGGTTAGTGATCCATCAAAGCAGCTGAACTTATCTAACATTGTTGTAGCTTCATGACACTATCATTCTGCACCCGACACTACCTGCGCGACAAAAAGCAAAGTGCGCTCTCGCTTTTGCAGAAGCCGATAAGGCACTGTGTGACGGTGCTGACGAAGAACTATGGGTACTTGAGGTTGGGCTTCGCATTCACAAAGCAGTTACCATATCATGACGTTTTGGTCATATACATACCACATTATCAGTTTGTCACCCCATGCCAGACACAATGCAGTGCGAAAGCAAAGAGAAATACATTGCGAATACAATGCCAAATTTTGGTATGCAAAACAGGAAGGACAACAGACACAACATCATGGAAATACAACGCTGCTCTATTTTGCATGTTACGCATCAAAAATCATTATCGTTCACCGGATGCCGGCAGTTGCCTTTTGAAGTGCCCGCTTGATGGCAAGCTGCGACTTCCTCAGCTCATCTGCTGACGAGTCCTCAATCTCGAGCTTTTCGAGTGCACGGGCAAGCTCAGTCTCGACCTGGGACTTGGCACCACGCTTGAGCTTCATACCGATCTCAGGCGAGGTGATAGTGCCCTCGACCTGGTGGATGTAAGCCTCGAGGTCGGACTTGGCCTCGTGACGTGAAGAGAACTCCTTGTCAGCCTGCTTGAATTGCTCAGCGTCCTTGATCATCTGGTCAATCTCAGCCGACGATAAACGACCAACGGAGTTGGTGATGCCTGAACAAAAGGGTCAGTTACAGCAGGAATACTCAAGATCGTCACTGACTGATAGATGCCTTGCGGCCAGAAGCACGGTCTTGTGCAGAGACCTTAAGGAGACCGTTGGCATCAACCTCGAAGGTGGTAACAAGCTCAGCCTGTCCACGAGGCATGGGAGGAATACCAGTCAGCTCGAATTCGCCAAGCAGACGGTTATCACGGCACTGAGTGCGTTCACCCTCATACCTGGATGTCAAGATGTCAGCGTAACATTGGGATATAGATAGGTGTGCGCCCTACACAGGGAAGGTGACAGTCGTCTGGTTGTCCTCAACAGTCGTGAATGTCCGTGACTTGTTGGTGGGAATGGGAGTGTTACGGGGGACAACGACACCGAAGACATCACCCTGCATAGCAACACCAAGCGAGAGAGGAGCCACGTCAAGAAGAAGAAGGTCCGCAGTCTTTTCTGAAGTCTGGCCAGTGAGAACAGCAGCCTGGACAGCGGCACCGTAGGCAACAGCCTCGTCGGGGTTGATCGACTTGTTTAGCTGGCGTCCACCGAAGTACTCCGATACGAGAGACTGGATCTTGGGGATACGAGTGGATCCGCCAACGAGAACGATGTCATCGACCTTCTCACGAGGCATCTTGGCATCCTTGAGCACCTTCTCGACGGGCTCGATGGTCGACTTGAACATAGCGGCATTGATCTCCTCGAAACGGGCACGAGTGATGTTGGCAGAGAAGTCCTCACCCTAGTTGTGGATGCATTAGATAAAATCCATTCGAGTCCGCACGTGACCTGCTAACCTGGTACAGCGAGTCAACCTCAACGGTGGTCTGGGTGACACTCGAGAGGGTGCGCTTGGCACGCTCGCAAGCACTTCTGAGTCGTCTGAGTGCACGGGGATCCTCAGAGATATCGTGCTTCGTCTTTCTCTTGAACTCATTCTTGAAGTGATCCAAGAGGGTGTTATCGAAATCCTCACCACCCAAGTGAGTGTCACCTGCGGTGGCCTTAACTGCGAAGACACCACCGCTGATGTTGAGCAACGAGACATCGAAAGTTCCTCCACCAAGATCAAAGATCAAAACGTTTTTCTCCGCTTTTGATTGACGATCCAAACCGTACGCGATGGCAGCGGCAGTGGGCTCGTTTATGATACGAAGAACGTCAAGGCCAGCGATGGTACCAGCATCTTTGGTTGCCAAACGTTGCGAATCGTTGAAGTAAGCGGGGACGCTGTTCATTCACGTCGAAACAAATTCACATATGGTACAAAAAGAATAACTCACGTGACAACGGCCTTGGTGACAGTCTTGCCGAGTTTTGCCTCCGAAATCTCTTTCATTTTAGTAAGAACCATTGACGAGATCTCCTGAGGGCTGAAAACCTTCTCCTCGCCGAGGTAGTTGACCTTGATCAAAGGTGAACCTTCCTTCTCTACGACCTCGAAGGGCCAGTGAGTCATGTCCTGGAGTGACATATTTAGCATCTCATTTCAATAATGGATCCTCATACCAACCTTCTTGACGTCGGGATCACTAATTTTTCGCATGGAATCAGGGCTATCGAAAAATACTTCATGAGATACTCACTCATAACGACGGCCGATGAGACGCTTGGCATCAAAGACTGTGTTGCGGGGGTTCATAGCAGCCTGATTTTTTGCAGCATCACCGATTAGACGCTCCTCCACAGAGAATGCGACATATGAAGGAGTTGTCCGGTTACCCTCTGCAGAACACACAGATAAATGTACGAATTTCTTGTACAGCACAGAAACTTACGATCGTTGGCGATGATTTCAACTCGATCATTTTGCCATACACCCACACAGCTAAGGAACGATGTTAATAGAATGATGATAGCAAATCGTGGATGCTCACGAGTAGGTAGTACCGAGATCGATGCCAATAGCGCCGTCGAATGCGTCTTCCATTTTTTAAAGAGATAAACAAAAAGTAAAGAGAGATGAGCCGCGGATGGTGGTGATGGGCAGAAGAGCAATCGAAAAAAATCGATTTGCACGGCTGAAGTAAGCAACCTAACCAGTGGTGTCAAATTTTGCACTGCCACCAGCACGACCCATTCTTCGACATGTCGACCAAGGCAGGTCTAAGACCATGGCTTTCTGCGACAAGATGTATGCGGAGAAGCCAGCTTTCGGTTCTACAACATAGACGAAATGTATTCACTTCCAGTGACCAACCATTTTCTCTGCAGTCACCAGATGATTGGCAGTTGTTGCAAGACCGCCGGTTACGTTTCAAAATGCTCAGTAAGTGTCTTTCTTCGTGTAGGAGACTAACTTTTGCTTATTATCTTGTGTAGTTGATCTCTTCAGCGAGCATGGCTCTAATGTGACGCGAGATAGCACCTTCCAACCCCACCATCAGTTGCACCGGCCTCTCGCTCCGTCTGAAGCAACATTATCCGCACTAATAGCTGCTGGCGCACATTTTGGGCACGCTAAATCGTTGCTCAATCCAAATTTTATGCCCTACGCGTACGGTGTTCGCGCCGGCATCACCATAATTGACCTCGACTCGACCCTCCCACTGTTGCGGAGGGCTGCGAACCTCACTCGCGCTGTCGTCGCAAGGGATGGCACAGTGGTCTTCGTGGGCACTCGTCCAGATCTGCGTGCTGTTGTGCGCAAAGCCGCAGAGAGGATTGGACCCCAAGCTTTCCATGTTGGCGAAAGATGGCTGCCTGGCACACTTACGAACAAACTGCAGCTGTTTGGGTCTGACGTCACAAAAGGGCAGCGTGTCACACCCGACCTGGCCATCTTCCTAAACCCCCTGGCAAACATACACGCTATCCGCGAGTGCGCAATACAGCATATTCCTACTATTGGCATTGTCGACTCAAACGTCGATCCTCGTGTAGTCATGTATGCCATTCCTGCGAATGACGAGAGCCCTCGAGCAGCAGAGTTAATTGCAGGAGTTCTCAGCATAGCCGGAAGAGAAGGGAAAGTTTTACGAGACAGAGAAGAGCAGAGTAAGGAGCTACGACAATCTCGATACATGCGTGCTAAAGAACGAGGTACTACACGATATGTAGCTGACAGTAATTAGTTTCACTACGTGCGGTCAACAGCGTTATGACTATGACGCTTGAACCTCACTCCAGTATTCTGTATCCTCCTTTAGTAATCGCAACACCATACTTTAGTAACAAGACTCACTCTCTGCATCAGTCAGTGCTCGTAGATTACCCCCTAGTTTGTTGATGCTCTCTACATACTCCTCTTCTTCCACGCTATCAAAAACGATACCTCCTCCTGCCTGCAAGTAGGCGACCCCGTCCTTGAATGTCATTGTGCGAATAGCAATGCATGTGTCCATTTCGTCATCTGCGAAGTCGAAACGTCCGACAGCACCAGCATAAACTCCCCTCCGTTCGCCCTCTAGTTCGGCAACCAGTTCGATGGCTTTGATCTTAGGAGCTCCCGATACAGTTCCCGCGGGAAATATGGAACGGAAAGCATCGAACCTGTAAAAAACTGTTGGCAGTTGCAAAGGACGCTGTTATCGCTGAAATACCTCGTCAACCCTTCCCTCAGCATTCCCGAAACTTGGGACGTCAAATGAATGACGTGACTGAATTTTTGTACCGCCATAAGATGGTCGACTTTCACGGTCTCGGGTTTGCAAACCCGATTGACATCGTTTCTGGCAAGATCAACAAGCATGATGTGTTCCGCTCGGTCCTTTTCAGATGAAACGAGCTGTTTGCCAAGCTTGTCATCCTCTGCAAAAGGAGTCAAAACAGCTTGCCCCGTGCAGACATTAAGACCAACCTGCTGGAGTCTTTCCCCTCTTGACGGTCCCAGCAATGGCATGGTTGTAGACCTTGTTTGCTTCCACTTTGCATAGAGTCTCCGGACTGGCGCCGACTATCTGTAGCTCTCCGCAATCCAAATAAAACATGTAGGGGCTAGGGTTGACTTGGCGAAGATGTCTATATGCATTAAAAGGGTGTAAATTTGTTGGACGGGCAAGGCGCTGAGATGGAACTGCTTGGATGATATCACCAGCGACAATGTGCTCCTTGAGCTTGGTCACAAATGACTCGTAGCCTTCCTTGCCTATGTTGGATATGGCTTGGTTTCCTAACGTAATTGGAGGCTGCGGTACTTCTGGAGTTGTGTGACTCAGAAGTACTTTTGCTAGCCGACGGATTTTTGACTGAGCAGTTTGATATACGAATGGAAGGTTCGTGGTGCCAGCATCTTTTGGATAAAAGACATGAGAGACGACCTTGATGGACTGGTATAGGTGATCGAAAATGAGGAGGGTGTCGCAAAGCATGAATAAAGACTCCGGGATAGACAAAGGATCACTGAGTTCTCGAGCAGTCTTGGGCTCGAAGTACTGTATACAGTCATAGGACACGTATCCGATCGCGCCTCCGGTGAAGGTTGGAATTTCAGGAATTTTCACATATTGGTGAACGGCGAGCTCCCGTTGTAGAGCAGAAAGTGGATCTCCCTGAATCTCCTCGTTCGGTCCAGTTTTGATGACCTTCAGTGGGTCTAACACGCGTCAATTGACATTGAAAGCCAGTAACATCGGGCGGGCACCCTACCTGCGCCGACGAAACTGTATCTGGCGATGTTCTCCCCCGCAATAACCGACTCCAGCAGGAAGCTGTACTTGGAGTCTTTGGCTATTCGGAGATACGCCATGCATGGTGTGATAAGGTCTGCAGGAAGCTGAATAAATATCGGGACGCAGTTGCCTCGCTTCTCGCGAATGATGAGCTGTTCTACAGCGGCGAGCGATGGATTCGCTGTAAATTTCTGCAAATAACATCAGCATCTATGCCTACTATGCAATGTCAAACGAAGAATACCTGGGGGTCCATTTCGGTCTCGAGGGCTATAGTGATTGGAACATCCACCGATCAGCCTGAGGTATAAGTAGTATGTGATTAATGTATTAATATTACTGCTTTGACCAGATGTGACGAGTCATCGTGGCACCATGGATGACTCTGAAACTTGTTTTGATTTCATCATCCAAACTCCAAACTCGCATCAAATCTAGTCTCCAGTAGTCAAAGAAAGACAGTCATTCCGCCTAGGTCAAATCCTAGAGTCGGATATATTTGTCGGGTCTTTCACGAAACCTGAGGCCTGAATAGCCACTGCCATCTCGGTCTTCGAGGTCGTCGCAACATGATAACTCCACGGTTTTACTGTACCCAAACCCTTGAAGCAGTGGCAGTATCAATTTATTGCCCATCAGTAAGAGTACGTCTGCGCAGCACTTATGTTCCCAAGCCTGATCAATGATATCCTCGAAGTAGGCCTCTGATGTGGAGATCAACGTCGATGAGACTTTGTTGACAGTTCACATCAACCCTTATTTCCTTCGTATAAACTTTCCTCATCCGGTCCTCGAGGACGACCAATCCTCTGCAACCTATGATCCAAGCAGTGGATATTTAACAGTTACACTGACTAAAGAGACGAAGGGACAAGAATTCCCTGACTTGGATCTACTAGCAAAGCTACTGGCTCCGCGTCATGTCGAAATTCCAAAACAACCGGCTATAGAAGTCATCGGGTCTGAGACTTCACCACAAAGCGAGCTGGAAGAACTTGTGGTTTTAACTGATGCAATCTCGCTTGAACAACGGGAAATATTGAAAGGTGCGTGCGATGACTTCACCCTTCAACAGACATCCTCAAATCATTTCCAGCCGCTGAAAATGACTGGCAGTTTCCCCAGACTATCGCAGAATCCTCTTCTCCATTACAATTATCCACGAAGAGATACTATGGGTTCTTGGATATGTACACAGGGTACTTCACCCAGGTTGCTCACACAGAAAATGATGTTAATGAACTTGGGAGTGAGGCTGAAAGTTGCTTACCAGAAGAACGACGAGCGAAAAGATTGCAACATGAAGAGATGAAATGGGACGAGGAGCATTATATGTAGGATCCGTGAACAAGAACTCGATTCGAACGCTCATCTGCCTCCTCCTGTAGGGCGGACTACGTGGATGATGAGTACATTCAAGAACTTCTTACCTGGGAAGATCCCGAGATCGGACATGCTGAATGTGTATTCACCGAGAGCGAGAATATGACGATGCTCAATTTACCGCGCAAAGAATGTGAGCGGTATTTCCGCTTTATTTCATATTGACACTGAGCGCGATTATCACAGACTTGCCGACACAATCGCAGCAGCGAAACCTGTATCTGACACTGTTAACCTTATTATTCGCATGTGCCTATGACAGGCGCACGACACAGCACGACCCCACCCCTGAAAGCGCCTGGACAATTTGCTCACTCGTACCTGCGTTCTCAGCGCTGGATCCCCCTCCATACATATATCCAGAAAGCGCTCCCCTGTCTATCCCCACGTCGGGGTTCACCGATCTTGACCTCGCTTCGGCTTTGATGCCGTCTTATCGGCGTTCCCTTGCGTTCCCTCTCTATCGCTCTTTCGCAATGGCCGATGCTTGCCGGGATGATGTAGCAGCCATTTTGGCCAAGGGTAGAAGGATGGTCACACGTTACTTATTGGAGATGAAACATGTTTTGGACCATCATGAAGTATATTACGTGTATAGCAAAATCTGGGTCGATGACTTCTGCGTTTGGATCCAAGCATCTGCGAGGTGCGGCGTCATTTTAATTTTCCGATATAATGGCTAGTATTGATCTTTACTTCCGCAGCGATGAGATGATGTTAGATATCGCACAGCAATTGAAAACTTTGGCCATTACGAAATCGATGATCGGCTGGAACATCGAGGATTTAGAAGCTGCAACCCTTCTGGACACCACTAGTAGCGACAGCGACAACGAGTCCTCCGAATGACCTTATGCAGAGTCGTCTCGTCTTCAAGCTGTGACACACTACCCCGTAAGCATTCTTAGTATCTTCTGTTGGGTTCATCTTCTCACTCGAAAGACTTTAGCAGCTGGCACAGCATGAACATGTTTCGCTAGCGGTTGAAACATGAACCAAATTACTGCGACTTTCGGATCCACGATGATCGCCAATTCAAAACACGTTGTTTCATTCGGGTTACAACCTTGCAAAATGCAAATAACTTTCTGGTGACAGGATCGATGAAACTCCAATGAACTCGGTTCGTACATACTTATCACGGTAAACAACGGGCAAGTCGATTAGGTGATTCTACTACCTGGATCCATGAATTAAGCACAACTCCGAGTAAACCTCCTAGGGAAGTATATCTATATATATATACTCAGACACTGGTTCGCGCGATTTCAAGTTCGGCGATTTTGTACATGCGCCACCTTCACCGCATGCACGCAGCGTTGATAAGTGATTTGAGCCTCTTTTGAATGAGTAATAAAGTTTGCCAAGGGTACGTTGGAGTTCGAGTCGAATGGTGCACTTTCTGTTCGCGCCCGTACCTTCGAGAAGCCTTGACTCCACCGTACTTATAGGTTAGCGATCTGCCTCGTGTCGGTGGAAGAACCTGCCTATATCTGGTCTACAACGTCCACCTTCTTACTGATATGAGAGAAGACAGGAAGAGTAGACGTGCAAATTGCCGAAATTCACCGCTTGGTTCTCGGCACGAAAGCTCGCTGCGATTTCAGATATGATCAAAAGTCGCTTGTTCAGGGAACTGTGACACTTGAAAGGCATGCATGAGGCCTGCTTGACCTTGAATATTGTTCTCTGTGTATCCAAAAAAATGTAAAGTACCATCTGATGCCTGTCGAGGACCATATGGTGCTGGAGTGTTTGTTCACATGCGGCTCCGTGAACGGCGTCTTTAATAAACGGCGGTGCGCATCAATCGTGCGTCCGCATCAGCGTATGTCCATGGATCAATGTATTAGGTGTAAGTATCATCTAGGTGGATCCTCAGGCCTCAATCTTCTGCTGATGAGACACCTTGCGCATGAACTCTGACATCTTTCGGCAAAACATCGTAACCACTTTGACCAAGATCAACAGGCAGAGCAGCAGTATCGTCCAAATGTTGTGACGCGAGTAAGGCCTCCCCTTCTTCCGCTTCGCCACCTACCGTCTCCTCTAGGACCAAGGGCGGGTGGAGGAAAGAGGGAGGGTTGACCAAACCATTGAAAAGGAACTAGAAGACCGCGTTAAAAATAACTACCATCAAAACGCCGAGTAAAGACGTACCGTGCCATACCTAGAATATGAAAGACTTGTGAGCGCCACGTAGCAACTGTACGAAGGACTTCCTTACACTAAGAAGGAGAATCCCAGTACTTGCAGTAGTGAAATGGGGAAAAGAAGTTTCTCCCAGCCTAGTCCAAGGCTGACTAGCCAGATCGAGAGTGTTCTGCAGGTGTCGGTCAAGCTCCTCGCCGTGGCACTTACATGCCTGGTGACACTCAAGCCGAAGTAATTAAACAATGAGATACTAATCGCGATAGCGATCCCTGACCGAAGGACACTTGGCGTGTTCACCAATTGGTACCAACCCCTAGGAAGGTCAAAGAAAGGCGAGCTAGAAGCGATTGACGGCATAGCCAGAATGGGCATGCACATGATGATGGTGAGGGCGCCGAACAAACCCTCGTAGCCCACAGCAACCAAAGGTGCCACGGAGTAACGAGCCATGATCTTCTCTTCCACCACAAACTGTGTTGCCGTACTAGATGGCAGTTATTATTAGTCGCTGAAGTAAGGGATGATGAAATACTTACAACACCTGGGCGAAGAGAATGAAGAAGATGCCTATGTAGGATGAGTATAAACTCCCATAAAAAGTAATAAGAGATCTGACCAACGAGGACTTTGGTGACTTCAGGCTCTGACTGGTCGGTACCCAACAGACGCAAGGTGGAGCTTACAGCGTCTTTGATAAGCGAACCGCTGTATCCTACGAGCGAAACACCGGCCATGACTGTCAAGAGAGAGACCCATCTGTAGACAATTTAGGAGTATCCAACGGGAGAACCACCGAGGACATACTGATAGAGCCACAAACGACGGTGTAAGAAGATGACGCTCAGGGTGCCCACAAAAAGAACGAGAGCTCCACGTGTCATCTGATAAATGGAAACGGGCGTATAGAGAAGACCGACATTCATAAGCTGTTGGTATCCATTACGAATGAATGGAAATTGTTGTTAGCATAATTGATGATGTGGACGATATTAAAACCAACGGATTGCAAGCCAGAAGAGAAAGATATGTAGAAGATGGACGGACCGTTGTTCCGGTAAGATCGCAGGCAGCGGGAAACCATAACAGAAGAAGGTTCCAGCCTCGTAGCTCTTCACAAGTTTCCTCAATTTTACCGGGCTCATGCACGTCTTCTTCTAAATCTGACGGAAGAAATACGGGTGCAGTGCGCTGACGTGCACGGAGCCACGTATAAATGACAGGGATAAAGCCTAGATCAAAAAATGAGATATGAATAGACGGATCGCCTATTGGTAGAATGCGAAACTGACAAAGCATTTCTCCGACTAGCACGGATAGTTAGCGTAGAACGTGGTACAAATAAACATAAGGCTACGGACGGAACATCTGGAGAGTTTGCCATACAGGCTGCTCGTAAAGAACGTGGTTAGCAGGGTTGGGGTCGCTACAATTCTCCACGCATTGCATATCCTACTCTAGGTGGTGAATAGCGTGTCACTGAACGTGATGCTGAACGTACCTGCCATTTGCTCCACAAAGAATTACTCGACCCCTACAAAGCATGAGCTGATACGCGTTTGGAGTAGCAAGATACATACCGTGATTATCATACCCGCAAGGAGAATGGGAACGTAGAATGATGAAGGCATGGTTGAATGGTTTATGGTCGTCGAAGCCTCTGCCAAGGAGCTGAACCAACGGGTGTGACAGATGACCTGCGTGACAAATAATAACCGGCGTGACAATACTATAGCCGGCCGGTGCTCCGGGATGGATAGATCTGGATCAAAGATCGGGAGATCGTGTCGCGATGCTTTTGCTTCTCGCTCGCTGTCATGAATATTCTTGTACCAGTTATTGGCCACTTATTTATCCCAATTGCTTCTGGGCGTCTTTCCTTCCTCCATCACTCTCTTTTCTTTCACTCTTTCGCTCGTCGTTGTAGTCAACGTCAACGCCAACCTCAACGTCGTCCTAATCGCCCTTCATGGTGAAGCTAACACTTCTCTCTCCCAAAGGCAACCATGGCGTTCGCTTCTTTCCCTACAGTGGCTACCTCGGCTTGACACCCCTCAAGTTCGAAGGGGGTTCGTATATTTTCCTATCAATTGACATCGTCCTCTGATATCTGTTCACTCAGTCGTCCGAACTGAAATCGAGCAGGATGGAAAACATCTGTCTGCCAAAGATATAACAGTCTTTGTTCGGTGTTATGAGTTTCGGCACGGCCGGTTGGGCACAGTACAAACCAAGATTTTGACAGAGCACTCCGTCACATTATGGAAGAAACCAGACAGCCAAGATTGGGCAGAGATAGGAAATGTGGAATACCCATTCCGACTTTCCATGCCACTTCATACTACTGGACCCAGCACAGCTCTTTACTTTCAAGAGTATCGAATATGTTGGCGAATCGAGGCCGGTATGTGGTTTCAGGCATTCAATGACTCGTATCTTACGTCGTTTAGTCGTCAATCACGCTTCCATTCCGGGCGTCGGTTCTCGTTTGCTTAAACATTACGATCTCTATTTGATCCGCCATGACTTGCCAGGGAATGTGTCTCCTCCCTTAACCCCGCCCCCAACATCTTATCTATCCTCCTTGAGCACCAAGTCTAGAGGTCCTTCACTCCGTTATCGTATTATACTGCCCACTAAACCCGTTGGCCCCCTCGACATCGTTTCTTTACAAGTCACTGTCAAACCACTCGATCCAGCAGTATCCATTCGCAGTGCGACTGCCGTTGTTGAAAGAAGGATCCAATTTTCCGAGCTCCCAACATCACCTTCTGGTACTTCTAATCCGTCAGCCCCTACATTATCGCCACACTCATACCTCGCATCAAATCAAGAATCAATCCCTCATGATCATCACTCTGTCCCAGCGAACTCCTACGACATCACATCCGCAGCGTCATCCTCCAATGATCTCCACTACCTTTCCTCAACCTCTTCCTTGATATCTGACACGCGGCCTCTTCTGCCACAACAACAATCATCAGTGCCTAGTACCTCATCGGTGACTCACACAAGCGAACGAACAACGACACATATTTTTGCTCATCTTGAATCTTCCCATCGCTTCACTCGGGATTCTACTGGAACCTGGCGTCAGACTCTCACCTTTTCTTGGCCCGATGTCAGTCCCAGTAGCCGATGGACGGTTGGAGAAACGCTTCAGACCGGTATGGCTTCTATCAGGTTTTTTATTCGCGTAAAGGTATATTCCATATTTCTTTTCCCTATTGTTTGCCTAACATGTGTTTCAGTTGATCGTCTCCTCCCCTAACTCGAACGCTGAAACGGTCGAGCTTGATGACCAAGAAATTATTGTAGTCTCGACCAACGAGGCTCAGCGTCAATTAGCTCTTTCACGCTATTCCGCCGCACGGCAGTCTAGGTCCCCCAAACGATCAAAGCGAGAACGTCCAAATACAAATACTCAACTACCATCACCACCTCGTAGCCCTCCTGCAGTTGCCAAAGTACCAGAAAATGCGCCCATTGCACCCAAAGGCGGCCATGAGCCTGAAATATCACATGGGCATACCTACAAGTTTTCTTCGGCGTCATCCCCACAACCCGGAAGCAAGTACAAGCTGAAGTCCATGCGCAGACCCCACACTTCTGCGGGGCCCCGGGACATGCCACATGGGTACGATTCGCGGGGATATAACCTTCTTCACAACCATAGCAATCGACACCCCGTGCCTCTGCGCCCCGAAACTGCATACAGTGGACCCGCCACCAATGGACGCGGTACTCATGGTGCTTTCAACCATAAGTGGGTAGAAGCTCCACGGCTTGGCCATTCTAGTTCAAGCGCGAGCTCGGAAGGAGCCTACTTGGCAACACCTGAAAGTGCTGCTCGCGCAGAAGGTAGCTTGTTGTTCGAGAAAGTCGGACAGGTGGAGATGCGTGCGTGGGAGGAGGAACTAGCAAGAATAGAATTGGTGAGCCGCAGAAGCACTGCGGATATGATGGATTTTGTGTCCCAGCGGAGGAAGCTGAACGGCCAACAAGTCATACGGACATTTCTGTAAGCGGAAGGCTGAGTACACGGATTCTCTGCATTCTACACTATTTATCGCCACTATTTTCCGCTGTCATGCTTTCCTTCTCTAGCATAGGTTCTCTCTGCATAGTCCTTTTTTCATCCATCAATACTGTCATTGACTTTATACCAGCACGACTCACTGTAGAACGTCCAACTCCACTATCATTGCATACGTATCAATTTCGTTGACGCAGGTCCTGGGACACTGTTTTAATGAGATATACGCACCTCGGTTTTACCAAGGTAGTACACACAGAGTTGATGGGTATACTTGTGTGAGTGCGATGGTCCTGGTTCCGGAGCTCCAGGTATGATGCGCCAATGATGCACTGAGATACAAATAAGTAAATACTGGGCTTGCACTTGGTCATGCCTCCGGGCCTTACTTGATAACTTACCAATCGCAAGAATCTCACACAATGAGTTTTCCGTGGTTCAGAATGACATTGCTAGGAGGCGGTCGTGAGTCTTATCTCCAACTGGCAAACACAGAAGCTGATTGTAACTGGAATCTTGGCGCAAATTGGACTATGTTTTCACTTGATGCACATGATGCACGGCACTTTGCTGCGCCAGTGATGGGTCTGGGTTACCTTTTGATGAGCGGTTCGTCTTCTACTATCACCCGGGGACCTTCACCATCTGATTCGCCCATTTTTTTTCGGATGACTCTGTCCCGTTTCCTCCTGATTGATTGAACGTCATTGCCTTGTTCTTGATTTGTAGCGACGGTACCTACACCTGAACAGACATATGCCGTGAGTTCTTTCCCATCTTTCGCTGTTGGCTATGCTGCGCCAACTGTTCCGAGGCTATGAGCTGCCTCGGCATACTTTGCATTTGTGTTCAGTAGAACCAAGTCTCACCATAAGCGCCGCAGGCGATGTCACTTGATCTGCGGCGAAAGGTCGATGCAAACCGTGCGGCCAGACTCGCTCAAGAGCAAACCATAAAACGTCAAATAGTTGCTCAGGTTGGTCTTTTTCACATTCTAATGCATGCTGTACGTTGATGACCGTCTTATTCAATTTCTATACGACTAGAGCGATCCAGATGCAGGAAAACCCATTTGGGCTACCCAACCTAATCAACGGTAGCTTTGATTTTTCATGGCATCTCTTCTCGCGCTCTCTTTCTTACTGGACAGTATGCCACGTAGCCATTCACTGCAACATCTGTAATGTCTCTTGTTTTCGGTGCCGCTCGACGGCTTCCCCAGTTGTTCTCGGTTCTCCAGACCCGCCGTGAGACAATAGCACGCTAGACAAGGGAAGATGCCGGCAAGATGCACTGCCAGATCAGAATTGCACCCTAGACTCGTGACCAGCCCGTCTATGAGGCAAACACGAGTGTAATTGCGCCCGCCCATGAAGTCCTTCCGCCGCAATAGTGAGAAACATCTCACCATCATTCCTCCGCGGATACATAGATTTGAATCAAGATATACGCATCTCCGAGTTTAGCCCACATGACACTGATCTTCCACGAAGTTTGACCGTTGACGACTTCCGCGGCAATTACGCCATAGCATGAGAGCGGCGCACAAAATCAAATTCATATTCATGAAATGACATGTCAGATAGATACAGTGGTGATGCACTCAACAGGCTGAAATGTCAAGCTCAAGAAGTATGCAAACATTAAGAATTACGAAAGATGCTCCTCCAGGATCTATAAACGATGAATGACATGATAACTAACACCCCCCCGGTACCACGCAATTGGCGATCATGAATTAGCGGCCTTTGCGGCAACCCCGACTGAAACTGAGTCCGTGTTCAACAACGGCTGCTCCATTGACGATTCTTCTGAAGATGTAAGTGCGTCATAAGATGGCTGTCCCAGAGTATTGGGGCTAGAAATGGAGGACGATATGGAGGCCGCACCAGGCGTCCCTGCGGATGGCTGCATGCCGTCAATATACATAGAAGCATTCTGACTTGAAAGCTTGGGTACTCCATCGGGCACGGCCGATGCTATGGAATCAACAGTTCCATCACCAATCATCGGAGATGAAGCGCCCGGTGTCAGGCATTGTGGGTGGGCTGAAATCGAGATTGCCCCATCACTGCGGGTGGCGCTGGTATCAACGGGTGTCTGCGAGTGAGATGAAGAGGTTGGTTGACCTGCTACAGGGGTCATTGCCCGACTACCACCGTGATTCGCTTCGGCTATTGCTTCTCCCGACTCCAAGCTCCGGGCGGCCGATGAATTGGAAGCGTCGTTCCCTACTGTATATGCGGTCGTCTGATCCTCACTCGACCGACCGGGAGTGTCTCCCTCCACACGCCCTCCTGAAGCAGCAGCAGCATCCTTCTTTCGCTTCTCTTCTTCTTTTCTCTGCTGCTCTTCATGCTCCAAAAGTGAGAGGCGCATAGCCTCCATGACCATTAACTGAAAAGGGATATTTAGTTGAAATACATTAGAGTACAAAGCTAATACCTCTTCCAAATCTTGGCCACCAAGTCCCATCTGACCCAACAACTGGCTGATATCCGGCTGACCACCATTATTTCTATGTCGCCGACTTCTTCGACTGGCGCCGCCGTCTACTTCACCGCCATCCTGACCCTCACCGGTCGGTAGGGGATGAACACGGCCACTGGTCACTCCGACTGGGATGAGTCTATCTCCTACTTGACGCATGATTATTCGCCTATTTGCACGGCGCGTAACTGCAGCTCGAACAGCGGCAAGTTTAGCTTCCCAGTCTGGCCTTATAGAATCTATGCACAGAAAGACATGATGATGTGCGACATTTGAACATGAGACATTTACCTGTGGTGACTACTTCCGGACTATCATGACCAAAGCTCTTGCGACGTCGTTTTTGAGCCGCACTGGGTATATTCTGCTGCGAGCCTTTGGGATTATCCGACCATACTGGCAGAGACTGAATAACAATGAGTAAAGAAAGAAATTACCTCGTCAGTTATAATAAGGAACATGTCTGAGGAAAACGAACCGTTCCATCGCTCCCAATTCCAGTGCGCCATGGAGGAGGAGTATATACCACACCAAAGTTCTCCTGCACACAATACGGGCATGCTGCTGGCTCAGATACGAGATGTGTAGCCGTGGGTTCGGTCCTCTTTATCTGAACAAAACACTCCGTGCATATTGCCTGATCGCAACACCTTGAATGGTTCATGTTAAGGGGGTAATACTGAGGCACATGTTACTCAGTGGTTACATGACGCACGTGAGAGATAACGCACAAGGAAACATATTGGGCATTCTACAGCACCTCTGTAAATGGCAGCCTCTGGACAACGAGAGGGCTCCTTCAATGCACCAGGCCGCTTAGACTGATGAGCTGGTTTTGTGCAATCTCGCGAGTCAACCCTTGTAGGGGGGGCGTCGGAATTGCCGCTGTCAGTATCTGGGAGGACCCTCCTAGCTGACATGATCTGCTCATCGTCCCAGTTTTCATTGTAATCTTCTAGGGCTCGATAGAAAGGAGCAAGCCTGCGATCTACGATGAGCTGGGTGACGATCCCATGATTCCAGTCTTTGGGCCCAGTGTAGACGCCCTGAGGAGTGAGATGACCGTAGTCAACGGTGTCGTCATGATGGCCGCGTGAGGACGACGAGCTGGTGTTGCCCATGGCTTCAATTCCAAAGACGATAACGTCTTGGTAAATTCAGAGAAACCAGACGAAATTGAGCGGCGAGACCGTCGTATGCGCGACTTCCTTTGCTGTCCACTGCCAATTAGGTCACTATAGTGTATTTACTTGTGTTTGTGTTTGGTGGCAAGTTGACGGCCCGAATTTGAAAGAAATCGTTATCTCATGAGCTGGTCCGCCTGGCCCCGGCAGGCTAGTTGCTGGCCATTGGGCTTTTATGCTTTTCTGTGAGGATAGATAGGCACAAAGCCTACTAGGTTAGCTGATTCATACATCTAGAAGCTGATGGGCCTGACAAGTAATTAAATATTGGAGTTGCGCCTTTGCCATATGTGCGATCATCGATGGCGTGCTTGTCAATACGTATTACCTCTTATTACCGTAACCTATTAGATTCTGACCTGACTGACAGTTGTTTCCTATGATATCGCCCGCTTTAAAGGTTTCTCTTGGGCTCGAGCCCGAGCGAGCATTAACTTGCAACGTTCATGAGTTCAGCCGCGACGTGTCCTCGTGGACAACTTGCGCAAACAAATCGGACACGTCAGCAAATTTCAGACATAGTAAGGCAGGCTGGCTTAAAGGTGTGCTGGTCTTGCGTCTGTACTATCTTTTCTCTTCGTTACGGTCATGGATCATCCTTGGACTAGTACCCCAGAGCATGTCTTAGAGCACTTTGGTGTTGACAGTTCTCGCGGACTAACTGCAGCTCGTGCAGCAAAGCATGCCGAAGTGTATGGAAAGAACGGTCAGTCTGCGTTGTTCATGTATTTTGTTTTGGCAGCTAACATCTTGTGCAGAGCTTCCAGAAGAACCTCCGACTCCACTATGGGAGCTTATTCTAGAACAGTTCAAGGACCAGCTAGTGATGATCCTGCTTGCGTCAGCGGTTATATCCTTCGTTTTGGCATTGCTAGATGACTCTGAGGATACCACTTTATTTGGAGCATTCGTTGAACCCACTGTTATATTGCTCATTCTTATCGCGAATGCAACTGTTGGAGTAGTACAAGAAACAAACGCGGACCAAGCCATAGATGTGAGTTTCATTGTGTGGTCTCGTGGTTTACCAATGTTCAACTGTGTTTGTGCAGGCTTTGAAGGAATATTCCCCAGATGAGGCCAATGTCCTCAGGTCTGGCCAATTAGCCCGCATTCATGCCTCTGAACTCGTTCCAGGTGACATTGTTTCGGTTGCAGTTGGCGACAAAATTCCAGCGGATTGCAGAATCTTGTCCATATCCTCTAGAAGCTTTAGGGTGGACCAGGCCATCCTCACTGGCGAGAGCGTTAGCGTGAACAAGTCGGTCGACGTCGTCTCTGACACAGGCGCCGTGAAACAGGACATGACAAACATGCTCTTCTCTGTAAGCGCTCTTCTTGCCTTCTCGACGTTCAACAAGGTGTTCATCATTATCTAGGGTACCACAGTAGTCAATGGGAGTGCGCGAGCCGTCGTCACTTTCATTGGTCGGAAGACCGCTATCGGCCACATCCATCATTCAATCTCGCAGCAAATCAGTGAAAAGACTCCGCTCAAACGCAAACTCGACGATTTCGGTGACATGTTGGCCAAAGTGATCTCCGTAATTTGTATCCTGGTGTGGTTGGTCAATTTCCGGCACTTCTGGGACCCTGCACACCATGGTGCATTGAAGGGCGCTATCTATTACTTCAAAATTGCCGTGGCTCTTGCTGTGGCTGCTATCCCAGAAGGTCTTGCTGCCGTCATCACAGCATGCTTGGCCCTGGGAACGAAGAAGATGGCGCAGAAAAACGCGATTGTCAGGAATTTACCAAGTGTGGAGACCCTCGGATGTACCAATGTCATTTGCTCGGATAAAACGGGCACTCTCACTACCAACCAGATGAGTGTCTCAAAGGTGACATAAAATTCACTACCGTATGAGATGCATCTCACCCAACCTTGCTACTCAAGTTCCTCATCATCAATGCGCAAAGCGGCCTTCCAGAAGACCATAATGTTGAAGGTACAACTTATTCCCCACAAGGCTCAATCACCTCTACCAAAGGAAAGGCCGTGAATCTGCAGTCTGATCCCATCAGACGTCTCGCGGAAATTAGCGCCATCTGTAATGATGCGAAGATCGTCTACAATTCCGTGAGTTCTACCACACTGCCAATCGGTGTTCTCTATCCTCATTGGTGTTCCTAGGACAAGGCCTCCTACAGTAACGTGGGGGAGCCGACTGAAGCTGCCTTGAAAGTCCTCGTGGAGAAAATTGGTTGTATGGACAAAGAAGTATCCGAGTCCCTCCCCACACTTTCGCCGTCCGCGAGGGCAAGTGTAGTGAATGAGTATTATGAGCGCTCCATCCCGAAGCTACTCACCATGGAATTTTCACGTGACCGCAAGATGATGTCTGTCCTGGTACGGCTGAATGGAAAGAGTGCCCTCTTTGTCAAAGGAGCCCCCGAGTCTGTCTTGGACCGGTGTACTTCAGTCATGGTACATGGCAAGGTCATTCCATTAACTGCAGAGCTACGTAAAATACTCCTCGCCCAAACGCTTTCTTACGGGTCCATCGGTCTCCGCACTCTGGCCTTCGCCTACGTAGACGTTCAAACCGTTGACCCCGCTTACTATGAAAGTCAAAACACTAGCGATTATGCTCGTTTTGAACAGAACCTGGTGTTCGTTTCTCTGGTTGGAATGCTCGATCCTCCAAGACCGGAGGTCCGTCCTGCTGTTGCGAACTGTAGAGCTGCTGGTATTCGTGTTATCTGCATTACTGGCGATAATAAGGGCACTGCAGAAACGATCTGCAGGCAGATTGGGATCTTCGGGGAGAATGAGGACTTGACAGGGAAGAGCTACACTGGCCGGGAACTAGATGAGCTCAGTGCTGAGGAGAAGATCAAGGCTGTACAACGTGCTAGTCTCTTTTCTCGAACAGAACCAGCGCACAAGACCCAACTTGTCGATATCCTCCAAGGTCTCGGGCTGGTTGTAGCGATGGTTGGTAGGCGTACTTGACATCTCTGACGCTAACTGACACATCTCTTTCTAGACTGGTGATGGTGTAAACGATGCCCCAGCACTGAAAAAGGCAGATATCGGGGTCGCCATGGGGAGTGGTACTGATGTTGCCAAACTGGCTGCCGATATGGTGCTCGCGGACTCCAACTTTGCAACTATAGAGCTTGCGGTAGAAGAAGGTAGACTCATATACAACAACACTAAGCAATTCATCCGATACCTCAGTACGCGCAATCCATTTTGTCTTAGTCGTTTCTGCTGACCATTTCTAGTCTCGTCGAATATTGGCGAAGTCGTCAGGTAGGACTATATGCTGTTATCGTCCCGAGTGGATACTGACAGTTTACCATAGCATATTTTTGACTGTTCTGCTCGGCATGCCAGAAGCCCTTATTCCAGTACAACTCCTGTGGGTCAACCTTGTTACAGACAGTTTGCCTGCCACCGCCCTTGGGTTCAACCCACCAGATCATTCTATCATGCGGGTTCCTCCAAGAAACAACCGAGAGCCTCTTGTTGGAAAATGGCTGTTCTTCCGTTACATGGTCGTTGGCATTTACGTCGGATGTGCTACCGTGTTCGGATATGCGTGGTGGTTCGTCTTCTACTCAGAAGGGCCGCAGATCACGTTCCATCAACTTGTATGTATTGCCCTACTCAATTATCCGTTCCATACTGATGAGTCCGGCAGACGCATTTCCACCAATGTTCTGCGCTCTTTCCGGAAATTGGGTGCGAGATGTTCACGAACGTTATGGCGCATCGGGCGACAACCATGAGCCTGTCGATTCTGGTGACGGTAGAGATGTTCAACGCCATGAACTCGCTATCTGAAAACGAGAGTCTGCTGCGTTTACCCGTGTGGAAGAACATGTTCCTTGTGGGGGCAATAACTCTCAGCATGGCACTTCATTTTGCTATTTTGTATATTCCATTTTTCACGGTCAGTCTTCCGCGTTGATCTCACTAAATCTGGAAAGTTAAATGATGGTTTGTTCTTAGGCGCTGTTTCAGATAACGCCGCTGAACTGGGCTGAATGGCAAATGGTTTTGTATCTCAGCTTGCCTGTCCTTGCCATCGACGAGGTCTTGAAATTTGTGACAGTGAGTATTGACAGCCTTGCCATATTCTTTCCCATGCCAAGCTCATTTGTTCATAGACGATGTTTATTGATCCTCCCACCCAAGTGGAGCTCAAATGATGGGATCATATGTCGGGATTACGAATATATCCGTGTAGTAAGAACGAGGATGACTAGAACCCTAGAAGTTATCAGTAAAATTGTGGGATGGCTATTTAAATCACAAAATTGCTCCCAAATCACAACTAGAAGACATCTCACCATGGTCTCTGTAAATTTTGAAGAAAATATCATCAAAGATACCTGATGCTCAGCACAAATTTCAAATGGGTTAATTTTAGGTGTTCCACACTTGGTATTACACAATTTTGTCATGCGAGAGAAGCAGGACGGAGAAGCCTTTCAGAAGGAAAGCACGCAGAAGAACGTAAGCGAACTGAGCGAGTGCGTGATGGAGAGGGGCAGCAGGGCAAAGGGTCGAAGACGTCGTTTTCGGACACGAGACTCGGCTCTGTGGCGCACGTGCCTCACACCTAGAGTCCCCATCAATTTCATTCAGACATGCAACGCACTATCTATATAGTGTAATACTGTATTTCTCAATGTTGGAATGAAGGTATGCTGTGTCGTTGTGATGCTTGTGCAGAAAATGATTCATTGAATCGTCCTGACCCTTCCATGATACTATCATGATGATCAAGTACTGCCAGTGCCGACATTAGAGTCTCGACTTGCAGGGCATAGCAATTGACATGGTACCCATGGACTCATCATGATAAAACACACGCATGCCAGAGCTGTCAGCGGGTTGCAACTCGAACAATCGGCAACACCCTCCTTTTATTTTAAGGGCCAATCGGATATAAGCTTGTTCTTGGCTGGGCGTCTGAAAGCCGTAAGTGACAAGTGACAAGAGTCTCCGTATAATATAGAATTGCAAGCGTCGCCTCCCGTTGACTTTAAATTTCTAACCATCACCTTCTGTGTTCAAAGTTTTCACAGCAACGACCAGTCACTCTTTTTTTCGGATTCCCTGCCCGTCGACCCTCACGCTCTCTACTTGTTTTCTAGGCTGACTGCATGCGCTTCTTTGCTCAGTTGTCAGTGTTACTGTCGTTCGCGCTATCGTGGTGCTCGGTGTCGGCCAGCAGTGCTCACCAAGTCAACCGACGCCATGGCAAGCGTCTAAATTCGGACCTCTCCATTCGGGCGCCAGGAGATGTTGATATGTACAAACGCGATTACTCCAATTCACGTTTCACATACTATGCGGACGGTCTGGGTGCTTGCGGTACAACAAACCAACCCGGCGACTTTGTATGTGGTCAATTCAAATTAATTGCCTGAGGCTAACTTTGACTGTCTAGATAGTTGCACTGAATTCAGCGGTAAGAATTTCAAATTTCTGCGTTGTGGCAAAGTCATTCAATCAAAATTTCTAGCAATACGGCGGCGGTGAAAATTGCTACAAAATGATCACGATCACTGTCAACGGGTTGACAGCGCAGGCTCAGATTGTTGACGAGGTAAAAACAATGAGCATCGCAATACTAGTTGGATCAGTCTGACACCCAAAACAGTGTCCTGGATGCCCCTTCGCTGGCCTTGATTTTTCGGAAGGCCTTTTCCAGTATTTCGCTCCACTTGGTAGCGGCGTGCTCTATGGTACATGGTCCTTTGGTAGTGCCCCTGCTCCGGCACCGTCACCTACATCCACCTGGCAACCGCCCCCAGCGCCAACCACTACCTCGCAGCCACCGCCACCACCAACTACAACCTGGAGCCCGCCTCCTCCACCTTCCACAACCTCGAGTCCCAGCCCTACACCGTCCTCGTCTTCGACAAGCTCCAGTTCATCCAGCTCCAGTTCCTCAACCACTTTTAGTTCTTCGTTGTCTTTGACGTCGAGCAGTCCCTCGAGCACAACAAGTGCTGATTCTGTAGTGGAGACCGCTGGGTCTGTTCCTGCGCCTGTCGGAAGTTCTTCCGTTCTCATGAATCTTAACCTGGCAATGGTGTACCTTGGCGAATTTCTCGGTGTCGCTCAGACGTAATATTAGCTGCTTCAGATTCGCATAGTCTGCTGCGGATTCTATGGCATTGCTATATCTACTTTGTGGACATTTCTCGAGCTCGTTAAGATTCAAAGGACTTATTCTTCAGCCAGCGGTTGCTATACCCACATAATACCGTACATCCCACTGCCTGTCCAAAGTTTTCATGGGCGGTTTTACTAGTTGACGGTACTGTTATTACTGCCTTGAATGCTAGAATGGTTTGGTAGTAACCAATTGTGGGTGTTCTCGGGGTCCTAGCCTGATAGTGGTTGGTATGAAGAGATCCACAATTTTCCGTTGTAACATAGACCACTCTCTCTTCCCTAGGCTTCAAGTAACAAAGCTGTAATCTTACGAGCTAGTCATTCCCTTGTGTATACGCTCTTTCAACTTCAAGTTCGATATAGATCACCCGCACTGGAAACTTGTGCCATTCCTGCCTTACAAATCGTACAATGCGGGTCACTACGATTCTCGGGTTTCTCTCTGCAGTCATTCCTTTTAGTCTCGCTAACACTCATGGCAACCACTGGGGCAGACGTCACCAAGAAGTCGCCATCCGCGCCCGTGGTGATGTGGATGTCCTTAAGCGTTCCTTCGATAATGCTCGGTTCACCTTCTATGATGTCGGCTTGTAAGTGTCCCATCGACGGTGCCTTATTTGAAAATTGCTCACCACTTCCTTTTTTTCAAAGGGGTGCTTGCGGAGCATATAGTGCTGCCAGTGACTTTGTCTGTATAGATAAGATATCTGAATGACGTCCTCTTCTCATGCCATGTGTCATTTCTAGATCGTGGCGATAAATGTCGATCAGTACGGCAGTGGATATCCTGGCCCACAGTGCTTCTTGCCAATTACGATTTCTTATGGTGGAAAAACAGCCCAGGCTGTTATCATGGATGAGGTCTGTATTCGACTACGCTATTCAATACCGTGCCTTACCCAAAGACGACTAGTGTATGGGCTGCCCTTATGGTGGACTTGACTTCTCTCGCGGTCTTTTCGACTACTTTGCATCCGAGTCGGAAGGTGTAATATACGGGTCATGGTGGTTCAATGGCGGAAGTGCTACTACGTCTACCAGCTGGACCCCTACTACCACCTCAACGTACTGGACTCCTGATCCTACCACGTCCTGGACCCCAACGACGACGTGGACTCCTGATCCTGCCACGTCCTGGACCTCAACTACGACACCGACACCTACTACGACTCCATACACTCCCGCCACCACCCCTTCCACCACTACCACCTCCTCCTCCTCCACCGCCACCACCTCCTTCTCCGCCCCTATCACCACTTCGGCCTCGTCTACGTCCATCAATTACAACTCAGGTGTGGCCAGTGGGATTGCTGTTCCCACTGGGCCCGCTGTGGCTGCGCCAAACAGCGCTAACCCCCAGAATCTTCTGGTCTTGAACCAAGCCGTGATTGATATCGGGGTCATGCTAGCAGCTGAAGAGAAGGGTATTTGAGGTTGCCCCTGGACCATCTCATCTGGACACGGAATACAGGACGCATTGTCTATCTTTATTACAATATTTTGCTCGGCTGCTTCTTCACATTTCCCACAACTCTTCTGCACGTTGAGCTCGTCGATTTGTCGCAGTGCTGTTTATACCCTTTCTTCAACGTTCCGTTGCATGAATATACTGTGAACTTGCTAGTCATATGTTCTCTTTGTCACATGTAAAATTCATGTTGTTCTTTGAGTTGAACTCAAATCATGGAACACAGTGGGAACAAGCGAATGATGCCATTTGTCGTTGTAAAATACAGGTCTATGTAACACTGTGAACGGATGGAAGAAAGAGAATCTCCAGCAATTTAGCCGGAGAAGCCGGTTAGAAAGACGTTTAGTCCATGCTCCTTCACCCACTTCAAGGAGCTCCTCCGGCTGCTTTTCCGAAGGTCCTTCCGTAGGGCGCTCTTGCTGGGCTGCATGATCTGTTGCAACTCGCCCTGATCTTTTCCCCTCCTCGCTACATAATCTTTGATGTTGATATGTACAGTGGCCTTCAGCAATTTTGTTGCTGATGATATGCTGGCGGGCAGCTGTTTGGAAATACCGAATTCTACAACGAGAGCCTGCAGAAGCAGGAGCTTCGCACTAGGATCATTCTTCTTAACAGGATTATCCAGGTACCTGCCCGCAATGAAGATAAATTATTTCAATAAAGTAGGAACAAACACGTACTGCGTGATATACGCTGCAGCATCCTCATATGAACCATCGAGAGTCTTCGCTCCACTGCTATGCTGAAGAGAGGGACTCGTAGACGATGAACGTGCAACCCCGGAATTAGTACCAACATTGGTCTGTCTCGCCTCGTGCCTTGCTGGCTCCCAAATCACCTTTTTGTTTGGTGTGTTGACTGATAATAAATTGAATGTGATTGACAGCGAATCCTCTGGGACGCTGTCGCCTAAATTATTGCCCTCCGCTGAGATACGGGGTAGCATGACATAGTCGGCGTCGCTGTCGGTAACGCTACTCCCCGACGAATATTCGTCGCTGACGCCCCAAACAACTTCATCTTCGGAAGCTTCTGTAGCGCAGCAGGAAATGCTGCTTATGATTTCGACGGAGGAATCGCTATGATGCGAGTCGGTCATATTCAGTCCTAGTCACGGTGCGATTGGATAGGGGCTTCGATGCCTAGCGTCTACGCAATCAACGCACCTTACGTGCCGCAGCATTTTTCACTTACCTAGAGCAATTTTGGGTCAAATGATTCAAGAAACTCTAGCTGTCGGTTGTAGCAAGTGGAAATTACAGAAAGACGTTGAATGGGACGAGCGAATCTTGGGCGAAAGCCTGAAGATCTATCTAAACCGTCGCGGAGTTTGTAATCCAATTATTAGTTGTCGACGTCACTTGCTGCCGTGGTTCTTTTTAGCATGTCGAAATCCCAGGCCTGGTTGGCAAGGCCTGATCTTCAGGCTTCAAGTCCAAGTTTGCGACGCCATGAGCACTGATCCAATTCCAAATCTGCCTGAGACACAGCGAGCTTGGAGAGTCGTGAAGCGAGGCAAACCTTCCGAATCCCTTGTTTTCCAGACGGACGTGACTGTCCCTCCCCTTTCACCTGGGGAAGTGCTTGTGAAGGTTCAGGCGGCGGCACTTAATCCGGTGTGGGTGGCCTGCCAGGACATTCATTGAACTCCTTATAATTCAAATTTCATTAGAGGATGGAAGGTCATGTCAACTGCGCCCGACATCCTTGCCAGGAGACCAATCACACCAGAACATGATTTCGCCGGCGTGGTCGTGGATGCAAATGGCACCGAGTTCTCCGCAGGAGACGAGGTTATCGGTTTTATACCAGTTTGTGGGTATTAGTATTCTCGTGCGCATACCATATTGACACAGGTTGTTGAATAGCACTGCAGTTGAAGACGGGGCAGGGGGCGTTGACTGAGTACACAAAGCTTCCTGCTGCTCATTTAGTCTTGAAGCCATCCAATGTCTCTGCGATCGAGGCTTGCGGTCTTCCTCTAGCTGGGGAGACTGCTTTTCAGGCCCTAGTCGGCATTGGAAAACTTCAAGCTGGCCAGAGCGTGTTCATCAATGGCGGTAGTTCAGCAGTTGGCATGAATGCTATTTATATTGCGAAGGCTCTTGGGGCGAAGGTTGTCACTAGTGCTTCGTCCAGAAATGAGGAATTTTGTCGTAACGCGGGGGCAGATGAGGCAAGCGCTTTTCCCTGTAGTTGTTCCTTTGCTAACACCTCACCAGTTTCTCGATTATACAAACAAACCTCTTCATGAGCACTTCGTGGAAAATCCGCCCTCACCTAAATTCGATATCATCTTTGATGCCGTTGCCTTGGTTGACCCCGCTCTTTACAAGTCCTCGAATGCCTACATGAAGCCAAAAGGCATATTCATATCGACGGGACCTTGGCCAGACCTGAAGTCGTGGGGGGGATCTACTGGCGTCTCAAAGTTGCTTTCTCTGGGCTGCGAAATCCTGAGGCCATCGTTCCTCGGTGGTGTTAATGCAAAGTGGACGTCAGTGCATTCTGCTACCAAATCTTTTGCGTGCCGCTGACATCCGACTTACAGCATGGTAAGCGTAATTCACAAACCACAGGATCTTGCAAAGCTGCGCGATTTGGTAGCAGAAGGTATCGTACTGTATTCTTCATGTGTTCAGCATCTCGGGTTTACCGCATTTAAAGGCAAGCTCAAACTGGTGGTAGACTCCGTGTATGGATTCGAGGATGTTCTCAGTGCATACGAGCGCATCATGACATCACGAGCTACTGGCAAAGTTGTAGTAAAAGTAGATGGCAGCCTGTGACAACGTCATTCAAGTACCGGCCTGCCGTAGATACATTTTGTTACCTCGTGCAAACATATTCCTACTGGTGATGATTCTACCTTGAGATTGATATCGAATCGGGATCGTCAAGAGGCACCGAAGAAGTTGATCACCAGACAGAAAGTGATGGCATCCGGTTCCGACGAACTCGCCATGGTATTAAGTATAGCTGAAATGTATATCAACTTGTAACATTAACCATTTTTGCAGTCTGGGCAGGTCTGTACACGCGTCCAACACGCGTCCGTACTAAATGTTTACATTAATTATCAACGGCAGATGCTAGAGCCACAGGAGCTGATTATGAAGCGATATTATGTCAGCAGATTAGATATGAGGGGAGGACCCTGTGCCCATTGCCCAACATCCCTTCCTTACGTCCGTAATCTTCCTTCATCATCGCTTCAACGGAGGCGGAGCTTGGAATCATTGACCGCCATATCGTAGCAGCTTAGGTGCACTGCATTCTTGCAACCATGGAGGTAAGCTATTCGCGCTTTATCATCGTTTATTTTTGTTCAAGTTAGCCTCTAGGGCTTGCTCGATTTCTCGAGGGAGTTTGATGTGTCCTTGCTGGATAAAGTCGTCATGGCATTTTATACAGGCTCTGGCCAGGAAGTGAGCTGCGGAGATACCGTTCGCAAATCGCGATGAACTTACATTCATTTGTACAGCAACAAATGGCTCAACACGTACTGACCCAGTTCGAAGAACATCCTGATGCATGGACCAGGGTTCCAGACGTTTTGGAGAGATCCTCATTTCCGCAGTCCAAGGTACTTACCCCCACGAAAGGTGGGTTCGTGATGGCTGATTCCGTATTTGCAGTACATCGGCTTGCAAATTCTAGAAAAGCTCATCGTGACGCGATGGAAAACGCTACCAGAGGGACAGAGATTAGGCAGGTTGTTCCCTCAGATGACTAACGTGGCTAACGTCGCGTGTAGGAATCCGTAATTTCGTTGTTGGAGTCACCGTCAAGGTGGCATCTGACGAGACCACCATGCGCAAAGAGAAGACGTACATCAATAAACTCAACCTTGCCCTCGTTCAAGTCAGTGGTACACTATACATGAGTATGAATAATCTTATGGATTAAACCTTTCAGATTCTGAAACAGGAGTGGCCACATAATTGGCCGACTTTCATTACTGAACTCGTGGAGTCCTCAAAAACCAACCTTTCCTTGTGCGAGAACAATATGGTCATATTGCGGTTGCTTTCAGAAGAAGTCTTCGATTTCTCTGCCGAGCAGATGACGCAAACCAAGATCAAGAATCTTAAGAATCAGATGTGTGGCGAATTCAGCGAGATCTTCAAGCTCTGTTCAGAAGTCTTGGAGGAGGCTCAGAAGTCAAGTCTGATCAAGGCAACTCTTGAAACATTGCTGCGTTTCTTGAATTGGATACCTCTGGGATATATATTCGAGACCATGATAATTGACACACTTCTGAATCGCGTAAGATTGTCGTTACTCCTCTTCGAACTAAGTTGACTGTTTTGCAGTTCCTAGAAGCTCCTGACTTTAGGAACGTGACGCTCAAATGTCTAGCAGAGATTGCTGGATTGAACGTGGGCCCAGAATATGATCCAAAATTTGTCATATTGTTCGCCATGGTCATGACCTCCGTCAACCGTATGATTCCTCCTTCCACCAACATTGCTGCGGCATATTCTTCAGCATCAGACGCCGGTCAGGAGCTCGTTCTTAACCTCGCCCTCTTCCTCTCCAACTTCTTGTCCACCCATTTGCGCGCTGTCGAGACTGAGGCCAACCGTGATGTCCTGCTAAATGCACATCTTTACATGGTCAAGATCTCTCAAGTCGACGAGCGCGAGATTTTCAAGATCACTCTTGAATACTGGTCGAAACTCGTGGCAGAACTCTACGACGAGATCCAAGCACTTCCTATTGGCGAGAGCGGATTACTCATGGGCTTGAGTCTCGGGAGCGGCGGTGGAAACATGCTCAACGGCATGTCTCTGAGGAAGAACATCTACAGCGACGTCTTGAGTAACTTGAGACTTGTTGTCATCGAGCGGATGGTCAAGCCAGAGGAGGTGCGGTTGGCTTTTCCTCTCTTGTCTCTTCGATATAACGATGGTTCCAGGTGCTAATTGTTGAAAATGATGAGGGTGAAATCGTTCGTGAATTCATGAAGGAATCGGATACGATTGTCCTCTATAAGCAGATGCGGGAGTTGCTGGTCTACCTTACGCATCTTGACGTTGTGGACACCGAAAATATTCTGACCGAAAAACTTGCAAAACAAGTCGATGGTTCAGAATGGAGTTGGCAGAACTTGAACACGCTCTGCTGGGCCATTGGAAGCATATCAGGAGCCATGAGTAAGTGCTATTTTCTTAGCTGTCGGATCTGCTTTAAACCCTCTCCTGATGTACAGATGAGGAGACCGAAAAACGCTTCCTTGTTACCGTCATCAAGGATCTATTAGGATTGTGCGAAATCAAACGAGGCAAAGACAACAAAGCTGTTGTCGCCTCGGATATCATGTACATCGTCGGCCAGTATCCGCGTTTCTTGAAGGCACATTGGAAATTCCTGAAGACAGTCGTCAATAAGTTGTTCGAGTTCATGCACGAGACCCATGAAGGTAAGGAGCCCATTGCCGCAATACTTTGGTCACTCTGACCATGTCTGCACGACACCTCCAGGTGTTCAAGACATGGCATGCGACACGTTCATCAAGATTGCTCAGAAGTGTAGAAGGCATTTTGTCATGCAACAATCGGGAGAACAAGAACCATTCGTAGATGAAATATTGCGGCTACTCCATCGCATCACTGTCGACCTGTCGCCTCAGCAGGTATGTCGCGTAATCTTATTTGGGTACGCCTTCTTATTTCTTCGAACAGGTACACACCTTCTACGAGGCCGTCGGTTACATGATTTCCGCGCAGCCCAACAAACCTCAGCAGGAGAAGCTCATTTCTAAGTTGATGGAACTACCGAATAACGCTGTGTGTATCATTTTTTATCAGCGAGAAGTCCCTTGCTAATAATTTCATCAAGTGGGATTCACTCATGGCTCAAGCGGCGCAGAATATGGATGTCCTAAGCAACCTTGATAATATCAAGATCTTATCCAATGTCCTCAAAACGAACGTGTCTGCTTGTACATCTATCGGCAGCTTCTACCTGCCTCAGGTGGGACGGGTCTTTTTGGACATGCTGGGTCTGTATAAGGCGGTCAGTGGCATTATCAGCGAGACGGTAGCTCGGGAAGGTCCGTGGTTCATCCCTCTCAATTCCTTCCTGCGTCGTATCTCATCCATAATCATTAGGCACCATCGCCACTAAGACGCCAAAGATACGGCAGTTGCGCACCGTTAAAAAGGAGATCTTAAAACTGATGGAGACGTATATTAAGAAAGCTGAGGATCTTGAATCCGTGAATTCGAATTTCATGCCCCCACTACTGGATGCGATCCTTGGTGACTACAACCGCAATGTACCAACTGCACGAGATGCTGAGGTGCTGAACGTGATGGCTACCATTACAAGTCGTCTCGGGGTAAGTGCATAGCAAGTTCAATACCGTGCTTGTTCGCTCACCCCGTTCTACAATCACAGCCTTTGTTGACTCCTCAAGTTCCTGCCATTCTTGACGCAGTCTTCGAGCCTACATTGACCATGATCAACCAAGACTTCTCTGAGTTCCCGGAGCATCGTGTTGGGTTCTTCAAGCTCCTCCGAGCAATTAACCTTAATTGTTTCCCTGGTATGCGTCTCTTGATTCTAGAATCGTCACCTCGCACTAATAACTTTACAGCTCTGCTTGGCATCCCACCGCCACAGTTCAAGCTGTTTATGGACAGTATAATCTGGGCAATTAAACACACGATGCGTGACATTGCTGACACCGGACTCAACTGTAAGCACATACTTCATGTCCATGGAGAGGACGCACTTACGGTTTCTTTTAGTGTGCCTTGAGGTGGTTAACAATTTTGCGGGCGCAGAGACTGCCGTCAGCAATGCGTTTTTCCAACAGTACTTCCTGAGTATTGTGCAGGATATATTCTTTGTACTCACGGACACGGACCACAAGAGTGGCTTCAAACTTCAAAGTCTTCTGCTCGCACGCATGTTCCAACTGGTTGAGACAAACCAGATCCAGGCACCCCTGTTTGATCCTGCGCAGATGGCAGATCCTACCGTCTCAAATTCTGTGTTCCTTAAGGAATATTGTGCCAATCTACTGAAGACGGCATTCCCTCATGTACAGAAGTGCGTCCCCCTTTTCATTTTCCAGCTGGCATCTCTGAATAATTTCTGCAGCTCGCAAGTTCAAGTCTTCGTCTCGGGTCTTGGCGAGTTCCATGGCGACATCAACCGCTTCAAGCTCGCTCTACGTGACTTCCTCATCCAGCTTAAAGAGTTCTCCTCTAGCGATAATGCCGAGCTATATTTGGAAGAAAAGGAAGCAGAAGCGCAGATGAAGGCCCAAGCAGAACGAGAGATGGCCATGCGTATTCCTGGCATGCTCAAACCTTCGCAGCTCGAGGACAAAGACGAAGATATCTCATGAAAGGTCCTGGTCCTTCTGCCATGTACTGTAGCTCCTCGCACAAGTTGCGCCCCATCTCACCCTGCATGCACTCTACGTCTCACTTCCTTTTCCTCAGAAAGTGGACGGTTTTCATTTTATCATCATTTGTCATAGCAACTCATTCTGCTATCGAAGATTTCTTGTGTTCTCGATATCTAATGTATTAGTGTGTAGGCCAGGCAATACAAGAAATTAGTATATATCTGTTACAGACGAACTCTTGAACGGGGTGAAATAACATGTATGGCTGTTGCGCTTTAATATGGGACCGGAAGCGAAGTGGCGCGTTGAGTTCAAACTTTGAGAGCATAGCTTTCCAGTATGACCAGACGTTGTACTTCAGATAGAGGCCCACAGAAAATCGTCTGAATGTGCGACCTCGGAATCTCTAATCCTAAACATGAAATATTGGTCGGACACGCTTGAACCTGAGGGATAGCTTTATTATTCCCACTCATTTGAAGCCAAGGAATACTGTATTTTTTTATCATTCCTACGCGACTATCCTCCCTTGGCTGGATGGTACGTAGTTCTCGCAGTTACACGGTCATTGAACCCGGCAAGCAATACATTACAGGTTTGTAGCAGTTGAGCGATTGGCCGATGGACAAGTCTTCAACCTTAATCTTCCCCAGTTCGATCTGTATCGTGGGGTGTGCTCGTGGTGTAATCTGTACCCACTGGCGTGTTTGTCTCTCTCTGAACTGACTGCGTTGCTTCTCACCTCGAAGCGAATTTGCAGAACTTCAGAAGCAACTGGCATTGCATATGTAAACATTCGTACTTCTCGGGCCGTGCCAGCCCCCTGGAATAGAGATTTGAAGCAACGCCACTACAGACCATCAGTAAGTCTTGGCGCAGGTGACGCAGTAGCCACGGAAAGTATCCTCCTGATCAGTTCTGAAACCACTGTGTGCATATCGCTGACGTACGTCGGGGAAAACAGCTCAACCAATTCTGCCCGTGAGGTTCTCCGACGAAAGCTACTGAATTGCGAAACTGGGTAAGCTGCCACGCAGGATGCTGCATATAAGAGCATACATCAAGAACGCCTGTATCACCCGGGACTTCGTCCAGCTGAACTATGCTGACAAGAAGGTCAACTATGGATAGCGTCTCGACGTGTCGCAAGAGTCGCAGATGGTTGGGATTGGATGAAGGCGAGCATTTGAGCACAGCTCTGGGTTCGTCAGAGGACGGCGGTGAAGAGATATGCATTCACCTCCGCCGGTTTCTTGGTGAGGAAGACAGTATTAATTTTAGCAAAGTGAGAAGCCATGACCGTATCTCCGTCTTCAAGCTTCACCTCCTCATGAGATTTGTCAAGAACCATTTCCCAGGACGGTGTCGTCTGATGAATTGACGCAGGTTTCCACTATCAGCCAGAGAAGTTCTGTAGCGACATATGGGTCACTAGAATTGATCAGTGGAGAGGCCCATGAGGCAGAGCACCGGAGATAGGGCTTACTTGAACCCTCTTCTTCGCGACCAGTCACATACCACAGAAGTCTTTTACAGGACGTCTACACGTTGAAAGTAGTCGATGAGTCGCGTGTTCTGCGACTTGCATGTCCGTAGTAGTCTACTAGTAGGTCATCTTCGTCTATAATTGCCTCTGTCATTGTCCATAGTATACTGCCACGAGGAAGGATTGTGAAATCCGAATCACTTGAGAAAAGAGTTCATACTGTTTACATCAAATTAAATATGTGGAGAAACTACTTCCAGAACATGAAAGCGGAGCGATGTTGTGAGGAAGAGAGCCGAGGCGAGCCAGTATATAGTTGGTTGTTGTTATACATGCTGTTTGGTAGTGTGCGCCGTACACGGAGGAAGAAGTTGCAAGCCTTATTCATTACCATCACGATGTTCAAAAAGTATATACTACCATTGTATTCACACCGCAGCTCGCTCACGATTGCATCCCAGGTTTACGCCTTCCACAGATATTGCAGGCCAAACGCCACCCAAGTCCTCTGTACAGCGATCGATAAGGGCTGCTGTGCTTCAGCAGTGGAAGATCGGACCAGAAACACTCGAAGAGATCTGGCCTAAGAAGGAGACTCTGATACACGTAAAATGGTACGTCCTTCCAAGTATCCGAATCTGATGAGTCCGTCTGACTTACTTGGTCTGCATGGCAAGAAGCAGAGAACACATCTCAATATACTCAGTCCAAAGCGTACCCCTCTTTTTCCAGCATTTTGATGGGCCGTTCTACCCCACCCTTCGATTGCTTCACCAGTGTAAGCCATTCCTCGGTTCTGATGGTGTGACACATGTGAAATACACCGCCTACAGATCCTTCCATTCTACCTAAAGTTGGCATCGACAGGGGCGCAATTCGCTTTCTGCTGGCGGGCGCTCCCATGATGTGCCCCGGATTAACTTCAGCTGGAGGTTACCTTCCGCCATCTGAGGAAGCATTACCAAAAGGTACCGCTGTTGCTGTGCATGCTGAGGGAAAGGAGCACGCTGTTGGAATTGGGATCACCGAGCTCAGCACGGAAGACATGCGGAAGCTGAACAAAGATGTAGCTGTCGAGGTTGTCACGCATCTGGGAGATGATTTGTGGGCCCTGCAAACTCTGTAGTTTCACCGTGCCTCTTTGGGCGGACAGTACTAGGTTGTCAACGGGAGCTCGCCTCCATTGTAACAGATCAATATGCAACTTTATCATTACAAGCGATAAGCCAAACCTTGCGGTGTCAGGTGCTGCCAAGGCTGGTACTTGCCAATATTGGTGATCAATACAATATTGGCGATCTCCGGGCTTCGGTACGGGTATCTTTTTTTGCATCATTCCAGTTCCTGGCGCAACATTGACGGGATCAATGCTAGCGAGCCCCGGACTTTTGCCATTGTGCGAGCCGGTGGGGGAGCTTTTCCGAGTCATCTAGACAGAAGCCGCATCACACATTCGCTTGTTCTATCTTTCACACCACTATCACGCAGCCTCAGATCTTGTTCGGCAATGGAAGATACCTCATTCGCGTATTCACAAGCCACGACTCGTGCTCGTGCTCGAAGGAATCGGAGAGGTAATGGCAGACACGAACCGCCCCTGCTGTTAGATCTCGTAGATCGTTGCAAAGCGGACATTGAATCCAATGGCTGGATAACGAGTTGTCTAGGTTGGGAGCAGGCTTTCGTTGTCTGAGCATCTTGTTGATTGGTATCAGGTCTCGTGCAAGACGCACTGCGGGAGACTAACATATCATGTCCCGATGTGCTATGTCTCGGTTTGGGAAGTCCCTCATCGTCGCGTGAGGCCCGGGCGCAACTGGCTTTCCTCATCAATTCATGCACCATCTTGGAAATAGTAAGTTACATTTTGTACTAGTGGCACAGCGCTACTTCTTCTGACGCCAGTTCTTTGTATAGGGTTTATCAGACGTGTCCGTATACGATCCAGTGTTTACGGATGCAGATAGGGCACTATTCCAGAGCTTCGGGATGCGATGCTTGCCGGACACAGCAAGTCTTTTGTTCTGTTGTGTATGACAGTGTCCGATGAGTGCCTGTTTATTCCAGGACGGAAAGCATGCGGTGAAGCGTCCAACAATACTGTATATGCCGCATTGTGACCTGAAGCTGTACGAAAACATTATTGGTGCTAATTGGTCAGAGGAGCAACTAGCGCGCATCATCTTTGTTGCGAACCGGTTCAGCGATTACACGGACAAGTACGTGTGCACTATCATTTGAAAAGCTGAGTTTTGTGGACCTTTCTGCAGCTACCCGCAGTCGAAACTAGAAATAGAATCTCCATATTTGATGCGTCTAGGTGGGATTGATCATCGTAACAACGAATGCGGGCTGATCTCATGAACAGTACCGCACCTCGAGTGCCATCCTCTTCCCACGTTAGAAAGCTTCTCTTCGGCTTTCAATAACATTTCGGTACAATACGTGAGGCATCCCATTCCGCCGTCATTGGTGCCATTATCCCGCTGTTCCCAATAGGGTGATTAGGAGGTTTAGTGCCAACCATATCAATCAAATCCCATTTCTCCCACAGCGGTAGCGTAATTTCGTGAGAAGACGGGATTCTGGATTCAAGTTGTTCCCCGTGATGGACAGTACAAGTCATGAAACGGAAGCGAGAACCATATTCCCAAAATGAGACGTAACATACATGAACAAAGTGACGCATATGTACACTGATGTGACTTACTATAGAGCAGAAGAGCAGATTCTAGGTTAAAAAAGGCGAAACTAACATTCATGATAGACAGCATTATACGAAGTGGAGTGATCTTCATCGGGAAACGGAAGGGGGTCGAGCGCATAACGATCAAAATAAGAGTCCGGGTGCCGGATGTACACATGAGGCTGTGACCGTTGCCTCCTACGTGGCCCTGGAAGAGGGAGGGACGTCAGATCCACGAAGTCAAGTTCTGACGAGCGCCCTAAGGAAGGCGTAGAAAGGGCGTCGGACTCGTCGTCGGAGGTGTCTTCTATAGCTTCAGGGACAGAGAGATCGTCCAACTCGTCGGCATCATAGTAGGGTAAAGCGTCATACGCTGGAAATGGTGAAACAGGAGACTCAATGATGGGACCAAGGACATATGGACGAATAAGTGGTGGATGGAATGGCGGATATGGCACAGGATATGGCACAACGTATGCTTGATGGCTGAGTAGGTCGTCCGACGAAGACATCGGTGATGTTAAGGGGCTAAGTGGGGGATCTTCATCATCTTCAGCCGCTAGGACGGCTATGCGAATGTCGGCATCCGATGCGTCCTCTCCACCTTCGACTAGGGATTCTAAAAGTGAGTCGAGCCACTCAGCTTCGGATGTACTGGCTTCGACCCCCACAAGTTTGGAAGCGTCGGGAAACATGAACGAATCCAACTCCTCTTCATCGTCGTCGTCTTCGTTATCCCCATCATCGCTTGAAATATCAACATGTTTTGAATAAGAAGGACTGGTCGCCACACTGGGCTCATAGGGGGCGCGAGGTGACCTAAATATGGAGTTTTTGAGAAGCACCCAGCGGTGGAGGCTGCCTCCCATAGCTGAATGTAGCTTGGAACGGGCCATGGTGGAAAGGTCTACGGGTTCTGCTGACATGTGAGAGGTGGTGAATTCCAAGACGTATGATGGAGTGGCGTCTGACGCGTCCAAAACAGAACGTTAGGAGATGATTCTTTGCTGGTAAAAATGACATACCCGAGTCGAAAATGGTTCTACCAGGGTTGAAACTGGTTTGACCGGTGTATACGGTAGACGATGAAGGGTTCAAACAAAATGGTGCCGTTGTTGGATTTACGGGCAAGTTTGTTAACCATACTTCAGTAGAATGGTGGGCCTACGCTCTTTAAAGGGACGCGGCAATGATGAGTCGAAGACGGGCTCTGTTAAAGGACGAGGAGCTTATTATGCAGACATGGTGATGGACGGGGAGGAAGAAGTGTGGACGGTAGGGGGCGAAGATAGTCTTATATAGGAATTTTGAAATAGAGGACCGTGACAATGACTCAAAATGATGCACAGAAGCATTTACCCGGCTCGTCGCCGGCGATATCACAAACATAAACAAACAACCTCCTTTGCGATAACGCCACCACGCCAATGATAAAAAAAAATGTTATATGCACCGACTACCGCGAGGCTCGCAGCTATCTACACGACATGAACGCTGTTCCGTTAGATGCGGCCCCCTCAACCTTCATCCATCTGGTCATCTCTGCCTTCTTCGTCCTTAACGGTATCAATAAGTTTCTTCAGTTTGTTGACACTCTTTGGGGATGTATCGCGTGCTATGGCGAGCCAGTGCGCCGATTTTACCTCATCGCCCGTCAATCGATATACTTTCGCAATCTGGAACACTACATTTGACTCCTCGGGAGATGAGTCACGAAGCTGAAGTAGATCTTCCAGCGCTTCCTGCGAGCGTGGGAGAAAGGTTATGTAAAAAAATGGAGGTCAACGTCCCGATTCCATGATGGCTGGTAACTAGGTGTTCACTTACAGCGTATCTTTTCATAGAGATAAGAATTTTTGCTCGACGATAACGAACGAGCGCGTTGTCTGGTGCTACGCGAACTGCCTGATCAAATAATGAGTGCGCAGCCACCTTGTCTCCCCGACGTTCGACAGCCTGAGAAGCCGATAGCCACAGCAAGGGTGGATTAGAGTCAGGAAAGTCATATCAGACAAGCGACACACCATGCCCACACAACCTAGTAAAACTGCATTATTTGGATGAATTTCAACCGCCTTGCGATAGTGATACTCAGCAAGGCGTATTTTGCTCATCCGCAAATAGCAGGTGCCAAGACCATACCTACGGCGAAGTCAATCAGCATGAGAAGCCATTGATGTGCCACATAAACCTAACCAAGCATTGTAGTGTTGCGGATCTGCGCGGAGGGCAGTTTGGAAGAATCCAATAGCTTTGTCCAGGTCCTCATCAATAGACTCATGTCCGCTAAGGGTGTACGCGTAAGCACAGGACGGATCCATTTCAGCAGCTCGTCGAAAACACGTAAGTGCCTGAGACCGTTCTTTCTGTAAGGAAAAAAGATTGCCAACTGCGATCCACGCCTGCGCAGAGCGTGGGTTTATGTTCATAAGTTCTTGTGCGAGATATGAAAGCTGCACGTTCTGCTGAAGGTGCCATAGAAGAGTTGAGTAAACCTCCATATCGCCCAACCGATAAGGCTCCAGAGCTCGAGCTGCCCTGAACGCTCGCTCTGCCTTTGATAAGAATAACGTAAACGGAAAGAAATATATGGCGATGCCAATGATAATTACGTACTGACGCGTACTCGAGTCGTTCATAGTGGGCTCGGCCCACCATCGCCAATACCCACGATGATTGCTGGTGTGCAAGCGGTATCTGGTCGAGTTCCATAAGACAGGAGTAACAATCATATTTGGATAAAGCTCGAGTGGCACGTGCAAACCGCCGGAGCAGATCATAGATATATTGGTCTGCCATCTCTGAATCGTACGTCTCCTGAGCAGCAAGTTCATGCGCCGCGGTCCAATTGCTTGGCGCGGGAGATGTCTCAGAGGGAGGTGACTGAGCATTCGAAGTTGGCGAGGTCGAGGGCGCGACCTCTCCGTGCCGATTGGTATCATCCTCGCCATCCGAGTCTATTGATCGCGATCGCGAGGTAGTCAACTGTCGGCGACGATCTCGTGGAGGTGGATGCTTCAAGAAATAAGTCAGTGATTGATATTAGACCAAAATACAGCCAGGTAAACAGCTCGAAATTCACCCACTAACCTTGAGAGGCTTGCTGGTAGTGCCGCTCAAGAGCCGCGTGCTTCGCCGCGGCGCAACAGCAGCACTCCCTCTCTCGCTCTTGACAATTCCTCCACCAGCAATTGGCCTGGATGAAATGACGGGCTGAGAACGACGAGCCGGTGATGAGAAGATATTAGCAAATTTTAGGGCCGGGCGTGCGCGTGCCTTTTTCGAGGTTTCGTCCATAGTCAGCTTGGATGGCTTGGATGCGACAGTCTCAGTGCTCTTTTGTCGGATCGTTGATCGAAGTCTCTTCTGCGCGGGGCCAGTCTCATCCGCCGAAGATAGTGGTCGAGCGGCGGGCTGAGACGGCCCAGGCCCTGCTGGCTCGAATTTAGAATTACGGGGCGGAGGGTGAAGAAATGAGTTCTCCGTATGAAAGAACGGTTCGTTAGTGGTGCTAAAAACGATGCAGAAGACCGTGTCAGACATATTGCATCATGAGAGGGTCGTAGCCGCTTTACATGGAGTCGCGTGGATCTAGTGGAGGATCCATTCGGAAAGCTTGAGGGACGTTCTTGCGGCCACGAAATAGAGTGGTATTGGCAGTGATGTCAGGCGTAAAAAATCCAATTCCAGTAGCAGTCGGGCCAGAGAGGGCCTTGGCTGGTGGAGGCTCTTCTGGCGGACCCTGTTTCACTGGGGCGGGACGCATTGGAAAGATCTCGTCTACATCAGGAGCCGTACCTAGAAATGGAAGTTAGTTGCAGGATGTGACAATAAGCTCAAGATGGTCACCAAGAGAGCACAAGCCCTCAAATGCTTCCCACAACATGGGGTTGAGTGCGAGAGCTTGTCGGAAATTACGAGTAGCCTGCTCAGGAAGATTGCCTTTCATTGCCATCGTTCCAGATCGACATCGTGTTGCGGCTTCCTCCGAAAATGCGCGGGAGGTTCGAGGGCCCATAGAGGCTGCAGAGAATGTCAGCGAGTGTACGGTAATATGGAATGGAATGCGCACCCGTCGGGATATATGTGTGATCCTGTAAACTAGCGTCAAAAGCTTCGTGTGCTAGCCTGTGCCGACCGAGAGCAGCACAACACTTTCCCTTGATCTCTAAGCATCCGCTACATCTCGACTGTTGAACACCAGTGACTAATTGTAGCCCTGAATGTGGTTGACCGGATCGAAGAAGTGCTGTGGCATAAAGATGACGCGCATCGTGGTTGTTCTCGTCCATGACAAGGTAAAGTTCCGCATAGAAAGCTGCAGATCTGACGAGGTCGAAATCGAGACAAGTCCATATGAGGGTCTGGAAACGCTGTCTGATTTGCGGGAGAAATGCAGGCCTGGTAACGGCTTTCGAATCTTCCAGTGGCATTAGCACAAGCCTAAAGCATGAGAATATAAGTCAGGGAGAAATATGTTTAAATCCAGTCCCCCGCAGACTAGCTAGCGTGTCTGTCCAAGAAGGTGGTACTTGAAATTTATGATGACTTTGCAAATGCAGCGCGGTGAGAAGGTTAAGCAGTGCAGCGCGAGTCCCCACAAACAAACCGCGCGTGGAACAATCACGTGACAACCGCGTACATGTTTATGTGCATTCTGGTCATTCTCAAAGACAATTGCATACTTTCAATGTAAGTAAGCATTATAGGCGTATGAATTACACATAAAACTGTCAACGCAAGGCTGTCTTCGTCTAATGGCCATGTGAATCTGCTTCCGGCTTGGGCTCTGTTAGGATCAGTGAGACAGACTTCCGGGTGGGGTGGCAATCGCTTACCCGGTACGCACTGAATAGCGTCATCGATCCGCAAAAGCGAAATGGCAGCCTCATACGCCGACTTCAAACTCCGGACTTTACTCATCGTTGGCTCCAACACACCAGCCACAACATTGTCACGGACATCTCCGTTCATAAGATCTAGGCCATACCGAAGTAGCACTTTTTTCGGATCACCCGCAGGCGCGTTCTGCGCGGCGTGATGGTAAGCACGCAGTTTGGCGACAAGATCGGTGGAATCCTTCGCAGCGTTGACGGCAAGCTGCTTGGGGATTGAAAGCAGAGCTGCAGCGAATTCGGCGATCGCCAGCTGTTCTCGTGATCCCTAATGTGTAATCATAGAATCATTAAGGGGAATGCCGACAAGTATGAAACTCACTAAGGTTGTCGCAAAGTTTTCCAAGTAAATGCTGAGGGCAGATTCAACCGCACCGCCTCCAGGAACAACGGCTCCGCTCTCTAAAGTACGCTTGATGATGGAAAGGGTGTCATGCAACGCTCTCTCCATCTCATCTAGCATGTAGTCATTCGCTCCACGCAGAACGATAGACGCAGAGTTGACCACTTTGGTGCCCTTGATGAGGATCAATTCGTCATCGGAGATGCGCTCCTGGACAACTTCGTCCGCTGAACCAAGGTAGCTGGCCTCATACGTCTCCTCACCTTCCAAGTTCGCGAGACTTGATATGAGCGTGCCACCTGTTGCCTTTGCGATGCGTCGGAGGTCCTCCTTTCTGCACCTTCTAACTGCCATCGCGCCAGCTTCCACAAACTCTTTGAGACACAAGTCGTCGATGCCCTTTGTGGTCAAAACAACGTTGGCTCCTGATGCCAAAATTTTGCGAATTCGTTCCAGTGTGATTTCTGCTTCGCTGCAAAAGCGCATTCAAACGAGGACCGAATGAACAATTATTTTGCAAACTAACCGCTTCCGAATCTCCTCTAGTTGATTTGGATCTTCGACCAGGATTTGCACACCCAGCTGCATGCGGGCTTTTTGAAGATTGATGTCCAAACACGCAATTTTTGCATTGGTTACGCGTTTTTTCATTGCTAGATATCCTAGTTCAGTGAATAAGTCACGCGCAAGAAAAACGTATGCGGACCTTGACTAGCAACCGTGCAGTTCAGTGCATAACCTTGGACGTACAGGGATTCTCTTGCACTTTTGCCGTGAGCCTTGAGCACGTTGACAGCCTTGACCGGATATTTGATGTCACCTCGCAAGTTAATAGTCTTGACGGCGAGCATGGCGTCCACAGCCATAGGGGCAAATAGATCATCGTCACTTCAAAGGGATTAGAGGGGGACATTGCCAAAAGTTTCCGATCAACGTACTTTCCGATGATCTTGCTAGACATGCTAGTCTTGGCAGCATTTACAAGTGCATCACGACCGAGAGAATCAACTTTGATACTGAGTTGATCTTGCATGAACTTGACAGCCTCTTTGCAAGCAAGTCTGTAGCCTGTGATGATCGTGGTCGGATGTATTTTCGCTTTTACGAGCTCGTTCGCGCGTCGAAGAAGCTCAGATGCAATGATGACCACAGAGGTTGTACCATCTCCAACCTCCTTGTCCTGCTTTTGCGCGAGATCAACAAAAATCTTTCCAGCTGGGTGTTCCACAGACAGAAGAGACAGGATAGTTGCACCATCATTCGAGATGGTCACTTCCTAATGAAAGTAAGAAAGGAAGGCTTGAACCTATAGGAAAAGATGCGCACTCCGATGTTGTCAACGAGCATTTTATCGAGCCCGAGTGGACCCAAAGAGCTTTTGACGATGTTTGCGATGGCCAAGGCCGCGGTCACTGATCCGAAGCACCATTTGAGCTGAAGACTAACAACCACCAAACCACGTACCATTCTGATCCCGTATATCTTGCCCTGACACGCGGTCACCACCGAGAAACGCGCCAGCTCGAGGATCGCGTTGGAACATCTTGCGTCTAGATGATCTTCCAACCCAAGGACAGTTGCTGACATTTGTGTCCCTGCAGTCTGCTTACGCAAGATTGCCTCCTATGGTTCACGTTCTCACAACTTCAAGGAGTAACTTACTTGCGGCGAAAAGCTTTGTACATGTGTTTCTTAAAGATCATCGCGGGTTTTAACTTGAATGACATTTTACCATTGAAGGGTATAGTAGACGAGCCCCCCCTGCAGCTCAAACGCTCATCAGTATCTCAGATTTGCTTCTGGCGATATGAATAAATAAGATTTTGCTGGGGAATGGCTACCCCGACGCTGGTGCAATGCTGGTGTATTGGATAGAGAACAACATGTCCATAATGATAAATATTGTCAACGAATATGAATGGAAGATATTGAACAAAAAATGAATAGAAAATCGTGGTTATCCACATGCTATTACAAGCCAACTGTCCGCCGATAATCTGTCCAGCAGGAACAGAATCGAAGCTCGCGTTGTACTCGGCAGGCTGGGAGGTAAGGGTGAATAAATGTTTAACATTTGATGATTGAAAGATGCCAAGGGATGAATCCTAGCGGATAGATACTGAGGAGGTGGAAGGAAACGGACGAGACCGCAAAGGACATAAATAGCTATCGATGGTCTTAGATGCGAGACAAATAAAGAATCAAACTGAGAAGAAAGAGATGTTGAACATATATAAGAGATGCAGCGAAAATTGTCTATGGCACATAGAAACAGTTGTAGGAGAGTTGAGCAGCCACGACCGGAAGATAAGACATGACTGATGCGATAGTCAAACAAATGTACTGTCCAATACATCAAATGGTTGGTAGAGGGACCTTGTATGACGGTGAAAAGATGGTTGGCGGGACGTATTGGGGAAGGCTTCACTGAGTTCGGGAATATACCGAACAGGCCTGAGCAGCGTAGAGCATAACAAGCGTCGAGATCAGCGTGCGGTAACATGACGTGACAAATGGTTGTTTCTGAGTGGGTCGTTGGAGAGAAGATTTGAACGAAACGGGTAAGCGCAATTGGGTTCCTGGCGTTCGACAGGCGTATGGGTAGATAAAGATTGTTCCTGATTAGGAAGAGACCAAGCTGATCGCGAAATCGCTGGACATGCAAAAAGCAGACGCGCTAAACGGTACTTCGAACGTGCAGGGAAATAGAGCAGTGACGGAGAGGTCGGGTGAAATTAATGAGCAGCCATGCGAGTCGCGTCAAAAGTTTCAGAGCGGGTCATACCGACACGACCCAATCTTTTCGCCTTTGACAGCAGCATGGTACCTTTATTGGGAGGGGGGCAGGGGCTGTCGCCGATGTCGGTCTCCTCATCGTCTGTCTGGGTGATATTACCGATCTCAGTCACAGTCGAGAGACCATTACGGCGTGTACGAGCAGCGTTTGCGGCAGCAAATAGCTGGGGAGCACCAGCAGGCGCTGTATTCCTCTTGGGTGGCTGTTGGGTCATGCCAGTGACCTTCGAAGCTAGGTCGCCGTAAGCATATGACTTGGTGCGTCCAAATTTGCCCTTGCGGAACTGGTCTAAGTCCTCTTTGCGAGAAAGTGCAAAGTTGGGGTCGTCCATCGTGACGTAGCCCCGAGGACGACAGCGAGAAGCACACTGTTTGTAATATTCGCAGTACCCGCCTTCCAAGATGTAAACCTCCGGATAGTGAATCTTTGGATACATGTGGTTATTCATCGCGCGGTCTTTGGCACGGAGGTGTTTGGCACTGAAGGGCATCGCGAAATTAGCGTCAGGAAGGAAAATGGCGAGGTCATTTTTGGCTTACAATGTTGGAGCTCTTTTTGCACTGAATTCACAGTGGAAAACCAGGATAGTCTTTTTCTGAGAGTCGCCACTAACAGATGGTTTAGGCTTCTGCACGCCAAGTAAGAATTCTTCCACGCCAGTGGGGGTGTTGATGTTGACGGCGCCGGGAATATGTCCACCATTGTATTCATAGTCGAAGCGGCAATCGATAACGTGGAAACTCGCGATGCGGGAATTGAAGACACCGCCAAGAAGATCATCCAACTAAAAAGAATCGAAATGTTAAGTGCTGTCACCAAGATCACAGATAAAGGTAATCACAGTTTTCGGTACGATCCTCATCAAGCCATCCTCGCGCACGCGGTGACATGGTAAGATTTTGCCCGATGTCTCGTTATCCCCAAATCCTGGCAATCCTGCAGCCATGAATTTCGCAGAGGGACTCTCAAACATATCGCGCTGAACCATAGCAGTCGCGCCAGTTAGAGGTCTGAAATCCTCCGTTCCGTCACGTCTACGGATGGCCTTGACCTGCTGTCGCTTGGCATATGCCTGGGCGGGGGAGGACATGTCAAGGTCGTCGAAAGAAGAACCTTCATCAGAAAAGTGTTCGAGAACAGTGGATGGCACCATAGAAAAGGCGCGTCGTGAAGGAGGTAATTCGAGTGCTGACCGCTTCTCTGGCGAAGCGTCTGAGTCAAGCGCAGGGTATGCGGATTGTGGCGAAGGAACACCAGGTTGTACCAAAGCTGAGAAGACAATGCGCCGGGCTCGTTTGCTTGCGTTAGGGGGGACTCCAAGGCCCTGGAGTGCAGGCTTGGCGAAGGTAGCCATCCGATCCAACTTGTGCTGCGAAGGCGACGAAGGAGCAGGCGATGACGAGGCTTCATGATCAACCCGCAGAATAGTCTCCGGAGATAAAGAACGACGCTTTTTTGGCTGCGGCCCTCCAGGGGTGTCTAAGCAAGATTGGGTCATAACCCCATAAAACAGGTTGTTAAACTCAGTCACAGCGGGTGCTGCAGAAAGAGGCGGAGAAGGCAACAGGTCCTGCGCAGAAACCTCAGGAGCAGGATCCACGTCCATGGCGTCATCTGACGCTAAAGAAATGGATACATCCGGCGGCTGCCCATGCAGTCATATAAGTAACAAGCCTGCTGGTCTAAACTAAAAGGATCACTCACCGGAGCAAACATGTTTCCGTCCATTGTCTGAGAGGCTCTTAAAGGCTTAGCGGCGGCCATCCACTCTATAGGAAGCGCGCTGCGCTGGGTTCGTTTGGAGTTCGCTTGTGAGCCAGTTTTTGTGCTGATGGAGTCGCTGGAAAAATTGCCGTTGCTCATATCCTGACCAAAAATGCGAGCGGCGCTGGTGGATGCACGGGGGCGTGTGGTAGGCCTGTTTATCTTCTCGTTCTCCTTCTGAACGGGGCGGTACGCAGGCGAGAAATCCATTGGGACATCGTGATCTTGCGCGAGCGTCATTTTGTCACGTGGAGGAGAGTTGAGAGACATGGTAGAAGCGAACGACAGCTCAAGGTCAGAAGACAAGAAATCATCAATATCATCACGTTGAGGATTGAGCATCTGGCTGCGCTTGCGAGAGGGAGCAAGTGGCGCGTGTAAGTATTGCGTCGAAGCCGCAGCCGCAGCCGAAGAAAGGGTGGAGAAGAAGGTCATGTCGCGAGAAATTGTGGTGGAAGATTGTAATTGAGCTCTTTTTGGAAGCTTGTTTGAATGATAATCTGTGAGTCGTTTCAAGAATGAATCAGACATGGTTCGTGAGAGGTCAATGTGAAGCAAGTCAAATGATGGAGCCAATAAACAGCGTTTGAGTGCCAGATGGTGATCGTAGGAAGTTGGAGAGATCGCACAGAAGGTCGAGCACAGAATGTTACAAGGGACAGCGGAGTGTCCAAGAAGAGAGGAAATAGTCAATGGATAACATCCACAGTCCACAAACATTGATTGTGAGAAGAAACACATACCGAACGAAGATGTGGCCCAAAGAAACGGATCGTGGCCAGTGGATTTACCGGAAGTAGCGACTGTCAACGACAAGGTCAGCGATCTAATGTGGCTTAGAGTACGAAAAGAGTTCAACAAAGGAAAATATCAATAGAAAATGAGCAACATCCACTCGGCCATATAGCCTGAACCATCGAGAGTTTCGCATACATTAATTTCCTCGTGGTTTGTTTATGCCGGCGCATTGGTGCATCTAAGGATGAAGCATAGCTCACCTTGAACCCAAGGATAGTATTAACGGAGGAGGCCGCGCCTAGGTAGGACGTACAGAATAAGAGTGAGTTTTCGTTGCTAAATGACTCTACCAGCAACTTGGCTTCAGCCAGAGTAGTGCTTACAGTGCAACGAACTTGAACAGAACAAACGACGTAAGCAAACTTTGATGCGGACAATTGTAGGTCCAACAAATTTGGATCCTGTCCTAAAACGGTCAGCGACGCGCTCAATTAAGCGGTATAACTAGGCAAGAAGCAAGAATATCGCGTGCTGGGGGTATGTATGAGGTGTCCTGCCTCCGTAGCTGCTTCGGCCCTACGCACAATTTCGCCCTAGTGGTATGTGCCGATGAGAGGACTTGGTAAGAACCGGATTATTTGCCCTCTCTTTGGCGTATGTTGATATTCGTCACGTGCATTTTGTCTTTTGTTAGGCTTGATCAGGCTCTGCAAGTACCACTGGCAAGATATATACGATATTATAATGCATAGTCATAAAGGCTCATGCATCATGTCCCCGGTCACCAATATTCAAGGACTACATACGTGATTTCCGTCTCACTAATAGAGACGGTCTTGGATTCTGTAAATCCACTTGGTCCCAGCTGCACATAACCGCAATGCATCAGCGACGAGCGTCCGACTGCAGCAGAAATAACCCTATAGAGGGACGCACGGTACGAACACATTTTGCATCTTCACACCATATTGTGATTCAGTGGTATCCAGTTCAGGATATACCCGCTCTACGATGTCGACGATGGCGTTGAAGACAATCTTTGGTGAAAGTCAGCAAACTTGACAGACCATCAAAATCCAAGGTTGTGCGTACGTTGTAACCATCACTGTTAAGATGTAGCCCATCAATCAAATATCTTTTGCATCCCTCCTCGCTTCGACCGGCACCATCAAATATTTGCGTCCAGATGTCCGCGACGGGCACATTCTCTTTCTCACCTACTTCCTTGACTGCCTCCGCGTATGACCTCGTAGTCTCAAATACACGTGGACTCTCAGGCTTACCCCATTGCTTCGTGTTTACTGGTGGCGGGGTAATCAAGATTATACGGGTCTCAGGGGAGTAGTAAGCTGATGTCGGCAATTTTACCATCTGAATAAGATGGCATAAGTTTGCTTTGTATCTGTCTCTCGGGACGTGTCGTGTATTGGGAGCTGGTGCAGCGTCGTTGGCGCCATACCAAATTGTGAGTAGGTTGACCTTCGGGACCTGATGCTGCTCATGCTGTTTGGCAAAGATCTGTTACAAATATATTCAGCACCCATCTTCGTCCCCAACAAAGGCATGTCTTTGACCTGCTCGCACACCGGAATTGCCCAATCCGTTTGATAACCAGCAAGGCCGCGGTTGATAACATCAAGTTTCCGAACGTATCTCTCTAGATGTCGTGGTCTCATTCTGGTTCCCAAAATGTATGTGATCTACACACCCGCAAGTAACAGCGCGAAGCCTCCTGGTTCCCATCCACGTTGAGTGAGGGAGTCACCGACGAGCATAATAACATTTTGTACATTGGCGGCCATATATTTCCTTGTCTTATGGCCGATCGATCAGGATAGGATTTGACGGAAGTTTGAACTCAGTAAGTCACCCAATACCCACGTTGTGCTGTTCGGCCAATTGTTGTTATTTGAAACGAGAATTTTGGAATGGGTATGCAGGTATGTATGTAGGAGTCGTTGCTAATCCCTCTCAACAGTAATCTATGAATTCGAAGCGGCATCCCGCAAGCTAGTCATGTGGTCGAGATTGTGTAGCCGATATGAAAGTCAGCCGTGTCCTTGTCAGGTCACACCCACAGCTCCCAGTCCTCCGTCTCACCTCGCTACATGCATGATCACGATCCAATCTAAGAGAAGTTAACGATACGTTCCCGACCATAGTCATTCAATATTCAGGACTAAAGTTGCGCTTTCCGCTTCATCAGGGATGGTCTTGGATTCTGTACATTCACTTGGTCCCAGCTGCACATAAATGCATCAGCTTCCTGCAACAAAAATAAATTCAAAGAGGACGCACGGTACAAACACAGTTTGCATCCTCGCATGTGCTTCCCAAGTAGGGTCTAATTCGGGATACACGCGCTCCACTATGTCCATGATGGCCTCGAAGACGATCTTTAATCTTAAAAGTTAGCAAGCCTGACAGGTCAGAATTCAAGTTTGCGCATACGTTGTAACCATCACTGGTTAGATGTAGCCCATCGTTCAGGTATTTTTCGCATGCCTCTTCACTTCGACCAGCGGCGTCGAATATCTTTGTCCATACATCTGCGACGGGCACGTTCTCTTTCTCGCCTACTTCCTTGACAGCCCCCGCGTACGACCTCGTAGTCTCGAATACACGTGGACTGTCAGGCCTGTCCCATTGCTTCGTATTTACCGGTGGTGGGGTGATTAAGATTATACGGGTCTCAGGGGAATAGTATGCTGAAGTCGGCGATTTCACCATTTGAATGATATGACTTAAATTCGTTTTGTATCTGTCTATCGGGACGTGCTGTGGGCTGTGAGCAGGTGCAGCGTCGTTGGCGCCGTACCAAATTGTGAGTAACTTGACCTGCGGAATGTGATGTTGCTCATGCTGTTTGGCAAAGATCTACAAATACGTTCAGCACAATTTATAAAATGGTAACATTGTATTTCACCTGCTCGCAAATTGGAATTGCCCAGTCCGTTTGATAACCCCCTAGGCCACGGTTGATAACATCGAGCTTCCGATTGTACATTTCTATACATCGCAGCCTCAGATTCTAGTTCGTACCAAATGTTTGTTATATTCTCACCTGCAAGTAACTGCGCAAAGCCTCCTTGTTCCCATCCACGTTGAGTGAGGGAGTCACCGACGAGCATGACGACATCCTGTACATTGGCAGCCATATCTATCTAGATCTATCCTCGCCTTTCGACCGACCGATCAGGATTCGATGGATGTCCGAAGACAGTGGACATTTACCTGCGTTGCTCACCCAATTGCTCTATTCGATGGTTTGAAAGGAAGGGGTATCAGGCTGTAGAACAGATCATGATGGTCTTATAAACGCATCTTTTGACTTTCCCGCATTGGGAGTCATGTGGTTGGGTTACGTTACTTATGAAAGAAAGCATATTGATCCCTTGTCCTTCAACTCTCAAGTCAACCTGGCCAGGATCGCAGGTATGACCCCACCTATATTGCTTCGAGTCTCGAATTTCAAAGCCTACGTGTGGGATGTTGACGGTAGGTCATTATCGTAATCTGATATTGATGCTTCTAATCTTGCACGAACAGATATCAACATCCTACGATCACATCATCACATATGTGGCATTCTCACTGGGACTCTTCCACACCTGTCCTCGCAGAATATATTCTTGGGATTACCTCTTCAGCTGATGCCAGAGGAGGCTGTTCTCCTCCTCGAAAATGGTTGGTCGTCTATAAATTTATGCACCCCATTCACCAGCGGCGATCATGTGTCTAGGAATTGCTGTGCTAGTGGACGACCCCAGCGCCCATCACATTCCATCTCCATCAGCCCTGAAACTATGGAAAGAAGCGCGCCTCGACGACGCAAGGCAACAAATAGCTCTAACGGAAGAGAAAGGGTCCATCGAAGCTTCTAACCCTGACCGCGCCATGTCTGAAAATGCCAAGCGCAAGCGCAAAGAACGAGAAGAACGTCGCGCACGTGCGAAGGCCGATACCGCTCCCAGTGTTACTGCAGAAGATAGCCCATCTCCTCATCCCACATCTGAAAATCCCTCACAGCCTGCCATCGGAGAACCCCCAGACAGCGCTATCGTAATGCCCTCTAAATCTTACACCGTCAACATTCCTGCGTCCTCATCCAATTTGGAATGGTACGCACCGCACTCCCATGCGTCCTTAACTATCGCACGGGAAGCTGGCATATGGCTCTATCCCTCGACCCTACAAGAGCGCGCACGCTGCGGCGTCTTTCGTGACTTGTGGGAGAAAGGATACTACATGGGAGGGGGGATTAAATTTGGTGGCGAGTACTTAGTCTACCCTGGTATGTTCTCCTTTCTATTTGTAGATCTTCCCGCTCCGCCACACGCCTGTCCTCGAAAGCGTGTTTATTTTCGTTAATCAACAGTATATTTGAAATATGTACTGACCGGCGCTATTTGTCTTATCAGGTGACCCCCTCCGTTATCATTCGCACTTTGTCGCATCGGTCATCGAGGCTCCGGATGCCGCCCTCCGCCCAATGGAAATTGTCGCACATGGCCGTCTTGGCACTGGGACAAAGAAGGCACATTTGCTGTGTGAATGGAATGATGAAACACAAGTTGTATCATATTTATCTGTCGAATGGGCAGGATTTGGATGAAACCTGAATATCAGAGAAGCGACTATGCCTCATCTCACAACTTCAGAACCACGTTGCTTTCACCCCAGGCATTGTCCAATTATTATCAAAGTGGTATAGATTCTATGGAAACATAGGGAAAGTTGCGTACGATGTTAGCTAATGGATATGAGTTGAAGTTGCCTGTAAGATCATGACCATGACAACATAAAAATCCGTCAATCCTTCTTTCGCCTCCCAGAAATAGGCGCCTTTCCCTTACTCGGTATTCTGTCTCCAAGACTCCTTGCTTGAACAGCGGGGGAAGGCCCTCTCGCTGTACGACAGATGTTCCTTAATTTAACACCTGTCCCTTCTTCTGCCTGTTCGGTAGTGTCACTTGTCGTTCTCCGGTGTCGAGCACCACTGCCACCGACACTTAGCACTCTAACGATGAGATCATTCAGCCAAATGACGATTGTAAAGACCGGCATCCTAATCGGAACGAGTGGCGAGGGAAACCGCAAGGTGTTCGTAGACTCCGTGGAGGGTGCAGGATTGTAGGGATCCCGTGGAACGGGCTGTGCGTGCATGGCCATGATGATGAACTAGACATCAGTAAGGAAATCAGCAGCAGAACTAGAGAAGGAAGGAATCTATATTATGAGACATACAGCAGGGAACATGAGTGCGAAAAGTGCGGCATTCGCCAGTCCACTTCCGCACGTGCAGATCACAGCGGACGGAAAACCAAATGCGAAATAGTATGCCCATCGTTCTTCCAGATGACGCACTCTTTGAGCCAAGGACGAATTGCGCGCCACCCAGATAAACCTGGGGTATTTCAGTGAGAGGGGTCATCTCTGGGCTATGGCAACTTACTCAAAGCAATAATATCTGAAGGAAAGTTAGAAGTGCCTCTTATCAACCAGCAGCTGATACACTGACGCATTGACCCAGCACATAAATGCAAAGCTGATCCACGATCCGGCAAATGGTATTGATCGCAATACCAATGACACGATGACAGATGTAAGGATCATGACAGCACGGTATGCAGACGTTGCGAGCATGGTTAGCATACCGTGATAAGTAACTGGCTGCTGATGTGCTGCATGATTCCCATGCTGAAGGACAAAGGACCGTTTCGCGATAAGATTGCACCAGGAACTCTGAGTGGAAGAAGTTTGTAAAATGATTGTGGTTCATTTCTGGCTGAACTTCTAAGTGCTTAAGATCAGGTGATGGACTTACATTAAGATAGTAAGATACTCCGACGACCGGGAATAACCAAAGAACGCGATAGAACCATCCGACATTGCGGTGAAGCCAGTTTGGGTGGTTATGCACGAGAGGTTGTAGAAGCAAGTCGAACGCGTAGATGGAGGTCAAGGATAACGAATTGAGCAGTAACGACTTGAGAATATTTGAGCGAATTTCACGGTCGCTGTAAGTTTCCAAGGAATTGTGTGTAGGATGGCAAAATACAGAGACAGCAAGGGGATGGAAGATACCTTGTAGCAGTCTTCACAACGACGTCCCACCGAAAGGCTTCAAGGATACCCCTGGATGCCCATGTCAATTGCAGCTTGATCGTTTCTTGTAAAGAGAGAAATGTAGGATAAGCCGAGCGGGATAGCTGATGCTGGTGCGAGTAAGAATACGGCGATTGTATGCTACTAGTTGGCTGCCTGGACATGTCCCTCCTCGAAGTCGCGTCGTGACTGCTTGTTGCAGGCGTGAAACAACCAGTTTTGGTAACAATAATCGGAGTCTTTAAATTACTGGCATATGTGCAGTGGTGGCTCATGCACTTTACCGGATCAAATGCGAATACCCTTCCACGTCGCACCCATAGATCTATGCCACGACCCTAATTTTGCGGATCTTAGTTTGCTATGGAACCTCGGAATAGGTTTGAATCAAGAGATGATCATGACAACAGGCCCCAGTATATACGAAAATTGATGATTTGATAGTCGAGAGGCGGGCAGGTAGTAGAACCCAATAAATTACAATACAAATCAAATACGAGAAATAAGAAAGGTGCAATCAGAGGCGCGAGGAAAAGTGCATGGAGTAGGTAGAGTAACCATAGACTGGGTTCTACAACTTAGTGTACCGTGAGATCAGGAGAACGAGTATATCATCGATGCCGACTGGGGAGTCACCTATTTCTTGGCGACCTGGATGGACAAGTCAAGCCATGACAATCACAGCGCATTTGAGTTATCTGCATACCTTCTTCTTGCTTGTTGTTGAGGCTGTTGCTTTCATTGCGGATTTCTTTGCGGTGGTCTTCTTGGTGGCTGCAGCCTTCGCTTTAGCGGGCGCGCTCGTTCCAGTCACAGCCTAGACAAATTGGAAGTGAGCGGCTCGCAGAATGCACAAAATGTCAGTGATCCGACCTTCTTCGCGGTACCACGCTTAGATGCTGGGGTAGTCTTCTTAACAGGGGCAGGTTTCTTGCCTGCCATCGTCTTTTTTGCAGCAACTGCCTTTGCCTTAGTGGAAGCTGCAGATTTCGTTGCTGAAGTCTTGGCGGCAGTTTGAGCAACAGGTTTCTTAGCGGCGGCGGCCTTGGCGGTTGGTGCGGCCTTGGCTTTCACAGCTGGCTTCTTGGTCGCAGTGGACTTTGCGGTTGTAGCCTTCGTAGCGGCAGTCTTGGCGGGACGTGCCTTAGTGGCTGCCTTGGTAGCCGCCTTAGGTGCAGCCTTCGCGGGCTTGTTCTACTCTCACTATGTCAATCACCACATCACGTGTTCAAGTCAGTAGGTGCACGGACCTCCTTGGAGGCTGAGGTGTCAGTGGCCCTTGAGGTCTTGGGGGGCAATTTTACCCGACCAGAAGGTCCTATGCAGTAGTCATCAGCACGGGGCTGTGATAAACCTACGCAATAATATTCCTACCCTTGGGGAGAACAAAAGTCCCCTTGTCGGCGCCGGTGGCGATGGCCTTGCTCAAATGACTCAGTTGAGCGTTGTCCATGACGAGGTTGTATTTCTCCTCGACGAATCTAAGAGATTATAAACATCCCCCAGTTTAGTAGGACTATCCAAACTCACTTCTTGATCTGGGGACGGGAAACGCCGGCGCGGGCGTCATCAGGATTGGCAGTAATACACTCCTATTTAGCAATGTATCATGTTAGAAAAGTTGTTATGTGCCTTCTAGCATCCTGCACGATGTGAAAATGTATGACACGAGGTCCCTGAAGTCATTGGGAGATGAAAAACGAATGTCACCCGCGATTGCGTATCCTCCCCCTGGGGCCTGCCTTTTATAGTACCCCCTGGGTGTGGATGCCTCGCCCTTTCTGTGATGCTCGACATCGGACCAAGAAGATGTAGAAGAAGGAGTTAAGAACGCTAGAATATTGACTGCCTGACCTTGATCATATCTACCCAAGATGGGTGGGTGGGAGAGGCCCTACTCTTCTTAGCAGCCGATTTCGTTGCAGTAGATTTTCTTGCAGACATATTGCGAGCGATTACAGAAGTGCCGTGAGGGTTGTTCTTGCTGTCTGTAGTAATTGCGATGCTCAGAAGCAACCAGAGTAACCGGCGGAACAAACGGATTGGAGATGGTAGTGGTTTGAGAGAGGGATGTGTTGAAACTCCGAGGGCGCGTTGAGCAGTCAACAAACTCAATTCGCGCGAGTCACGTGAGTCAATATTTGAGATAGGTTTATAGACCCTATTTACTCTGCATAGAGGGTCCCGCTAGGTCGCTATTTTGTCTGGTGAGTGAAGTTGGGTACTGTAGGGGATGAGTCTTTGAAAAAAGTAGAAAATGCAACATACAAGTGTTCGGTACAGATTGATCCTTGAAAATGGCAGTTATGCTCAAGGGACTGCACATATATTAACTACGTACGCGCTGGAGCACGCGCATTAAACTGCTGCTTCCTACAGGACCTCGATTTTTTATTTATTGGTCGGTTGGATGATTTATGAGGCAGGCAAGAAGAAGACATGTTTTCCTCATATGAGCCAGAACGCGACGCGTCCAAAAAAGGAGCGCGTCTTACGCCCTCCGGTCCCCTTTTGGAATGTGTGTTTTGTTGATCGACGTCGGAACTTCCCGTTAGGTTGCCTTAAAAGTATTCAGTCGGCTTCATATTACTTAACCAATGTCTATCACGCCAGCCCTCAGAGCAGGTGCGCGCTCGGCGTACCGTGACTTGCTACGAGCTTCAGCTTCTACTTTCTATGGTCGGTCGTCTTATATTTTCTTTAGTGGACTATCTCACCCTGATTCGTAGGCGACGAGCCCATACAAAAAGGTTTGTACATACTCAATTGCTGTAACTCCCAAACTTAGGGATTTAATTCAGCATTCCGACACAAGATGCGGACAGAAGCATTGTGTTTGGGCAGCTCCGCGCAGCATGACGTGAAACTGGTCCAAGAGAAAATCCAACTCGCCCGTGAGCTTGCGACCATGCTACGTAGAAATGTTGTGCAAGCTCGCAGAACACAAACCCAAGACGGAGATGATGCTTGGAGTATGTAATCTGCGCTTTTGGACTCATCTGAAGCCACTAAATCGTGTTTTAGACCTTCGGTTCACGAAGGACACCGAACTTGGCGAAAACGAGAGTATTAAGAATCCGCCTCCCATGTCTTCCAACAGACGAGCACGAAGATTAGAGAAGGGCGGGCAAAGGTTCATTTTATCGTCAAAAGGTGTGCAGTGGATCGCTAAGCTAACCTATAGTATAGAACCTGCTGCTCAGCATAGCGCCAATATGCCGCGCAATTTTTCCGCTCTCAAGAGGGCTCACAAAGATCGGGAAATTCCGGAGTTGCGTGAGGAGGATATCGAGGAATCATTCGTTAGAGGTGGGTGAAAGATCAAACGCGAACTGTTTTCAGTTAATTAGGGTATTCTCTGACCTCTGACCAAGGCAGTGGTCCTGGCGGACAGTCTATCAATAAGACCCAGAATAATGTTCAACTTCTTCATAAACCCACTGGTTTTCGTGTAGCATGTCAGGAAACTCGATCACTCCAAACAAATCGCATGCTCGCTAGGCGGTGGCTCCTGCAAAAGGCGTGTGTCTCTGAACATCTTGTCACGCCTACATGGATAGGCTAACTAGTTCAAAATATTCCTGTCGAATACTGGCACCTCCGATTGAACTCATTTAGCTGGACAAACTACACAACCCTGGCCTATCAAAGGGTGAACTGCAACGCGCGAAGCAACAGGAAAGAGAACGTCAACGACGGAAGAAGTCGAAGAAGAAGGCGAGCGCACGAGCGCAAGAGAAGGACTGCCTGGAAGCACAGGAAAAGTGATTAACCCTAGAGCCATGGCCCGCCATATATGATGAAATGACTGTTGCTAGATTTGTCTAAGCACTCATTGAGACCCCACTAAGTACTAGGAAAGTAGCTACATCGAATTGTTGTCAGAATATTAACAGATGCGGCGCTGCGGAATACTCCGGTGTGGGGAAGTCGTGCAGGCTTTCAAGTTTCGACACAGCCCGTATACCTCTCACCGTATTACGCATCTTACCTAGACGTATCACCGTGCAAGGCCATAGTCGGTCTCTCGAAGACTTTCTTTTGTCTGGAACTCACTAGTGTCGAAGAAAATCAATTTCTGTCGATATGCCATCTTCCGCTCAAGGGCTTTACTCACTGGCCACTCTCATCAAGCGGTGTGCATCATTAATGTGTAGGAGCCAGTTTTATGAGAGCTGACATCAATGTACAATTAGGCTTGAAGCAATCACATCACGTCTCGAGGACGTAGAAGATTCCAGGAGTGCAGGACATCTCAAACGACAAAGTACCAGCACTGTTACTAGCGCAGCGGTTGCTGAAACTCCATCGGCTTCGGCACCCCCACCCCCGCCGCCGCCACCCCCACCTGCGATTGAGGTGCAAACAGCAGTGCCACGGGCAGTCACCGCATACGATGAGATTGTTATAGAGGAGAAACTTAAACCCTTTCTGGAGATCAATAAAGCCATCGCGCCTCCTTCACTGAACGAGCAGGTCATATACTTTCGCGATTGTTTTCTTATTTTCATGTTGAAGATTTGCATTTCTCAGGTTGATCTGTTCGCCAAAGTACTTGGTACCCTGCGGTCTGTACTTCACCAGGCTGCAGCATGCAGAGAGCCCGACCAGAAGGCATTAACCGAAATCCTTTCGCCACTCACAGCAGGCATTGAAGCTGTGGCTCGCGCTAAAGAAGCTGCGAGAAAGGAGCGGGACTGGTTCAATCACTTCACTGTCATCGCAGATGGGACTGCTTTCGTTGGATGGGTCAATGTGGTATGATCTTGACGTATCAAAATACTTGTTGAATGACGACGGCCTGCAGGAACCCACGCCGGGACCATACGTGAATGATATAAAGGAAAGTACGGCGTACTATGCGAATAGGATACTCAAGGATTTCAAAGAAAAGTGCGACCGACATCTTATTGGGATGGTCTAAGTTGACGTCCATTCTAGGGACCCAAGGCATGCGGAGTGGGTTCGGGCATTCAATGGGGTTCTTGATGGAATGAAGCGCTATATTATGGAATTCCATACTACTGGTCTTGTTTGGAATGCTAGCGTGAGTATCCATTTGCCATCGAATTACAAACTATCATAGATCACTTCCTGCAGGGCATCCCGGCCTCAGAGTACAAATCTTCCCGTTCACAGCTAATCAGTGGGATACCGCCACCGCCACCGCCACCTCCACCTCAGGCTAGATCAGCATCCTCCCCAGCAGCACCTGCTGGTGGGGTTGCTGCTGTATTTGCGGACTTGAACCGCGGCGCGGACGTAACAAAAGGGCTACGTAAGGTCGATAAAAGCGAGATGACACACAAGAACCCTGCCCTGCGAGCTGGAAACGTCGTCCCTGCAAGCGGCGGGGCGGGTGAGTTATCTTGCACCCCTCACATTCATTTTTCCTCATTATGCGGATAGCTACTAAGAAACCCGTTAAACCAACCCCTGTTAAACCAACCAAACCCCATGCTTTGATGGGCAAGAAGCCTGCCAAATTTGCACTGGAGGGCAACAAATGGATCATTGTAGGTATCTCGTTTTAAATGAGGTAACTCATCTGATGGTCATGCAGGAATATCAAGAAAATGAATCTACTTTGGAGGTCGCCAATGCGGATATTACCCAAGTGATCAACCTCTTTGCTTGCAAGAACACGACTGTCATTATCAAGGGGAAAGTCAACGCCGTCACCATGGGTCAGTGCCTGCTGGTTTGGTCTAACGGTATTTTTACTCAAAAGTCTATGACAGTCAATTGCACGAAAACCTCCGTGCTAGTCGAATCTGTGGTTTCTTCTGTCTCCATCATGAAGTCTCCATCGTTTGCCCTGCAAATTACAGGGGTGGCACCTACTATCCAGATTGACTCGACAGACTCGGGGCAGATTTACCTCTCGAAGCAGTGTCTTGGCGTTGAGATTACTACAGCCAAATGCAGTGCGATCAATGTCAGCTTGCCAGTTGAAGGGGAGGAAGATGGTGTCTTTGAAGAGCAGGCCATGCCCGAGATGCTGAAGACAGTGGTACAGAATGGCAAATTGGTCACAACAATTGTGGAACACGCCGGCTAACCGCTAGACAAATTACCCATATCTCTACCTAGTTATGTGCAATTGCAATTAATTTCCGGGACTACTGAGTATACGGGTACACATGTGCGTTTTGCCATCGAAGAGACTAGTCAGAGTACTATCCAACAGGACCCGGAGGTTGCCCGGAGGTGCCACCATGACCTGCAATGACGTTAGCCTGGCACTGCCTTGTGTTTAAATCCATACGTCTAGGATTGGTACAAGTTGTACAACCACCCGCCACCAAACGACCCGATTGATCCTCACATATCATGGACACCGTGGGCTGGCATACTCAGCGCAGAGCCCGTAAGGCGAGTAATAGTTCATGCTTCAGGTTTCCCCGGAAGCGATTTACACAAAAGTCTGGCGCTACACAGGAAGCGCAGCATTTTTCAGAAATCCAGAGAGGGCCAGACGGGAGATATCTACCCGTAGAAGATATTGATCCACTTCCTGATGGGAGTGGGCACGCTCAAGCTGGTAACTTTGGTATACCGCACTCGTCATCCCCGACTCCTGGTACACTACCTCCTGTTCCCCCAAAATATTTCACCGATAACCCTGCCCAAAATGTATACGCTTCTGCTAGCCATTCTATTGAGCGGTTGGCGTCTGGTAGCTCCGGGGTCTCCTTGGCCCAGATGTCTGCAGTGGAACGCTCTAGAGCACAGAGGCTCGCCAGAATGGAACCCCACCTTCAGTTTATGGTTGGGCCTCTTTTGCGATACGATACAGTGGACGAAAATGGCCTTTGGCGAGGCGCGGCTCTTATCGTCAGTAAGTTTTCACTTGCGCCTGTGGCCGGTCAATCAAGCGTTTTAACTACAACCTTTTTAGCCGCAGATTCAGGATCATCCTACGAGCCATTTCCAGTCTTAACTTATCAGTGGGACCCTGAGGAGATTGCCCGACCTTCTCCAAGCACACAGGGTTCTCATCCGAGTTATGACCTTGGCCCGCACCCCGCGGATCCTCACGCCACTGCAATGGCCGGACCATCAGCGCAGTTATCTGACACAAATGAGGCATACTTCGGTGACTACAAGGGAAAAGGAAACACGAGGGATGATCAGACACAGCATGTAACTGGTCAGGAGATTTACGTCTATTCAGGGAATGGTGGGTAAGTGCAACCGACCAATACAGTAGTAAGGGATCTTTGATTGAACGCTGAGACATGTATACAGCACCTTTACGTTTTGGCGCTTCCCCATCCAGATACAACTGGGTGTCAATGAAATCTGTATCAAGTATCGTATCAATGGTGGCATGCAACTGTCCTTCTTCGTGCCTGCTCGTCATCAGAACATGCGGTGGGCAGCCCACTCGGTAAGGTTGACACAACCTGTTTGCTGCATATTTTTCACTTCCTCTTAGTGTAATGGTTTCAGCGCTGGCGTGAATCCGGACGACTTCAGAGGACCAGGGTTCAAGAGTGGTTATGACCCTATGTGGATTGATCTCTTGCGGAAGCATGTCGAGCGACCGTTTCATGTTCTTGTGGGAGGAGGCGATCAGTTATACTGTGACTCGTATGTCTCTATGCACCTCTGCCATCCTGATGAATAGTCACGCTTCTCTGCTAGGTTGACTCAAGAGCCCGAAATGCAAGAATGGATTTTGGCAAAACCTTCAACGAAGAAAAATTTCCCTTTGAATGGTGAAATTGCCTCATGCATTGACCGTTTTTTCTTCAATCACTACTGCAGCTCCTTCAGGATGGGGGCGTTTGCGAGGGCGAACAGCTCGATGTGCGTAGGCTGGATAGTCATGGATATGCCCTGTTACTCATGACTAACTCCCCCCCTTTAAGTCCAATGTTGAATATGTGTGGTAAGATATGCGGATTGTATATAATTGATAACACACTCATGTGGCATCTTTAGATGACCACGGTAAGTCACAGATGTATGCAACGGTAACTTTTCGACCAATCAATACACATTTGTAGATTTGGTGTGCGATTACGCTCCACTCCCTTGTCACTGACCAATCTCGCGCGTTTTAAGATCGATGGGTTCGGAAGTTGTACGTTACTTTACAGCTTGTTGATTAATCCTTAATCATGACCCTGCTGTCCTACAGATCCTGAAGAGCTTCAACTGTCCCCCGTGTTCAAGCAGTGAGTAGCTTTCATATATCAGAAAAATCACTTGTTCATAACATCTTTAGTATCGGAGTGCGAGGCTACTTTTTCTATTTGCTTTTTCAGTGCTTCATCAATCGTGTGTTGCGGATTGCAATCAATCTCTCGTAGACTGACCTCGCCGTCATAGCTCTTCACGACAACTTGGACGATAGAACAGGGAAGCACTTGTTCAAGTCACTTATTTTGGGGGCTCAAGGTCCTTATGTTGGTTTACCGTCACATTCATTTTTGTCTTACCTGGGGCCCGATGTGCATATTCTCATGCTGGACTGTCGGTAAGTGGTTACTACACCACGCTGTCTGGAGGCATATGGTAATGCATGACCGCTACAAGCGCGGAGAGAAAAAGGAGCCAGGTCTGCAGCGAGTTCGAGTACCAAAAGGCTTTTGAACGAATCAGGTATCTACCTCCAGACGTAAAACACCTCGTTGTGCAACTTGGTGCGGCTTTCAATGAGATCACAGCATCACTTTCATTTCATATTGATCCACAGGCATCCCTATTGCGTATCCGCGAATGGTTTTCCTTGAAACTGCGCTAGACTCCATGTTGAATCCCTTGATTGCTCTTGGACGCAGCGGAACCGGGGGATTCAGTAGTTTGGTGAACAAATTCAACGCGGACGCTGAGTTGCTAGATGATTTGGTATGTCACTCTCTCATGACGCGGCGTTGTTAATAGTCTGGGCAGAATGACCACTGGACCGCGAAGTGTCACAAGGTTTGAAAACAATGACATGTGTGGCTCCAACTTAATAAGGATATGCCTTCCAGAAAGAGCGTAACTGGTTCATTCAGCAGATGCAAGGAATAGCAAGGATGAAAAGTTTGCGTATTTCATTTCTTTCTGGCGACGTGCACTGCGCAGCCGTAGGGGTTCTTAAAACGCTGGTCCGCAGCAACGGGGGAAAGAACAACCGGACGATAGATGTTCCGCCTGAAACCGATTATAGATACATGATCAACGTAGTGACAAGTATGCTCCTTCTACTCCCCCTCAAACTCCGAGATTCAATTCTGTTTCAGGTGCAATCGTCAACACACCGTAAGTGATGCTGCCATCTGCTGTGTGTGGTGATGGTGAGCCAATTGAAGGCCTCCGAATGGAGTGATCGCCGTGGTATCTACTTTGGCGACTAAGACTCATAGAACACTGCATCATGCAGAAACTGATGAAGCCATGGTATGTCTCGAATCCTAGAGATGATTTGCAGCGATTTCATGCGGTAATTCTTGTAGCTTCCTGTTTTTACGAAGGAACCAAATGGCAATAATCGCCTCCAAAACAAGTATATAATGGGGCGACGGAATTGGTGTGCGGTCTCGTGCGATCCTGAGACACAGGAGTTGGAATTCGACATCCGTGTCGAGATAGAGAAAGGAGTCGGCGTCAGCTTTGGGTAAGCGTATAATCTGTTCTGGTTTTAAATTGTATTGGAAAGATTCACCATCGTGGCACCCCAGATATCCAGTCCGAAGTCCTCCCCCCAAGTGGTTTCCTGGAACGTGACACTTGGTGTTTCAAGATGAGATATTCTCACTGTCCCTTTTATGACCCCATCCTGTATTTATTGTTTCTTACCTGGACTCCTTTCTGTTTCCGTTTATTTTTCGATTAAATGCGCACAATATCTCCTGCCCACTACCCCAAGCACGACTGAGAGACTTACCGTCGAGTGATTCTGGAGAATCGAATCTTCGGACGTGGTAGAACTGAATGACAAACATATCGAACTTACCAGTCCCGATATATCATTGACCAGCGGCAATTCCTATTTTATCCACACAAGCCACTGAAACACAGCGAAGCCTCTCGTTGGCCGACGCGTGCGCCCGCGTCGATGATGCTCCAATCATGGAAACCCCTTCATCACACCCGAGCCTTTTAAATCCCCGTCTCAGGCTCCTCCGCCAAACACCAGGACCGAATCATGCTCAGGAAAGTAACGATATTGACTTTACACCAGTCACGGGTCCGTCTTCTGCTTTTTTCAACCAAAAAAAAACCCTTGCTTTACTCGCACATCCATCAAGTTCACCCAGCAGAAGATATCCTCTCACAAGACCGGGTAGAAATAATTCCGGCATGAGCGAGACGGACGAAGTTACCCCTGTTGTCGACCGTGCAAAGGAACTGCATAAGGGTAAAAGGAAAAGTCTCTGTGACAATGAGGATGAAAAACCCAGTGTGTCAATTCCCTTCACTACCCTATAGACTTTAGCATCTCATTACAATGTATATCAAAGTATCTCAACCATCCTCGCTATTACAACAGAGCGGCTCACCTATTCAAATCAGAGCTCTTGTCTCAATTTCAGCTACCTCGTTCCATTCTGTCCCAGACTCTCCATTAAAGTCCTCTGGGTCTGAGGGCGAAGAGCAGACGATGCCACCTTCTTTCACTCCTCATGTAACACCACCGCTGACTAGTTCTACCCCTCAGGGTGGTCCTGAGGTAGAAGCAGATGTCACTACCGTGCGAGTGGATGAGGATAGCCTCGCTCATCCGAACTACACCGCGATGAAGACTCCGAGACCTCCCGGAGCGTGGACTGTTACGCCTGTCCCACTCAAGCACGCTTCGAGGGTGACGTCACCACCTCCAGCCTCCTCTGAATTGACTCCGACTGCATCATCATCATGGGCGCCTCTATCTCGAGCCAACTCTGAACCCGAGTGGCGCTCAAAGCCTGAGGCCCCAGCAGGCAATGGCCTCTTCACGCCAATACATCCTCTGTCGCGTGCTAAATCTCTTCTGCCTAATTGCCATGCATCATGGTCGGGGAACGTCTCCCAAACAAGAATTAATGATTTCTCTCAAGGTGATGCCTTAGACGATCCGGTGTTGACTAGGCCCGTAATTCCTGGACGCCACTTGACACCCGCTTCTCGTGCCAATGTACCATCATCACGTCCACTGAGAAAAGCCTTCAGCGTGAAGGTCGTCGATGCATTCGGTCGAGAAAGGATTGACGAACTTCCCATACCGATTGCGAACGGGCGTGCGGACGCGGGAGACGCGATTCGTGCTCCGCCATCAGCTAAAACTCGTACTCCTCGTGTCTCAAGCAAGAATAAAATTCGTATTATCAATGCAATGGGAAGAGAAGATGTCCCGGAACGCTCATCAACCCCACATGATGAGCCACCTATTCGTCGCACTACAGCCCTAGCTCAAATACGGCAAACGCTCCGGGAATGGGCTGATGGGCTGAGTGATGAAGATAGGTGATATTGTAAGCGTAAGGCTTCGCAAAAAAGGCTGATTGATAGGAACTGTAGACCTCCTGATAATCTCGCATTGAGCCCGAGCCACTACAAAGAACTCGAAGAATGCTCAAGGGCAGCGCGGCGTTCTCGGAATCAATTGACCCTTCGTATCGAATCGGTGAAAGAATGTGAGCGTAACTTGATGCACAAATATACCAAGGGAGCCGAAGGCCGAAGCGAGCTTTTGGTAAGACAAAGCACGCATTTGATATGATCTGATCGCATCTTATTATTCTCGCAACTAGCCGACTATCACTGGTGAAAATGGTTCTTTCCATCGTGATCTGGTTTGGGTGGGAGTTCTGTTACAGATCGTTTTCGTCCTTGCCATGTGGCGGTGGGTTTCTCCATTTCATATGGAAGTACCCTCACTGATCTGATGTCTACATAGGTTTGCACATGTCCAAGCTCGCCATCTCTTTTGCGCCGTCTATTATGATCCTCTATATACAGACTTGAACCCCCACATCGGTGGACGTGCTTGGGAGAGGTGGGCTGAACGTCCGAACGCAGAGACATGGCCACCTACATGATCGTACATCAGGAAAACCACCGGTTGGTTTTTCCCGCTTGAAGGAGTGAATGTTCAAGGTGTGAACCTGCAACAGATTTCTGTTCTGTCATGCTTACCACCTGGCCTAGCAAGACTAATCAAGATCATCATGATGGATGATGGTCTATGAGTTGAAGCACATCATGCATTGACAATTTGACAGTAGAATCACATAGGGTTAGGAGTCACTTGCCAATGCAAAAAGACTAATTTGCATTTAATTCAATGGATACAAAACATGCCAGGAATAAGCGAGCCTGGGGCTGGCGCCGGCGCCGTTACGAATGTATTATAGTAGATCTTCTAGGTCAATGTCCATGATAGTAGAGCTATTATTTTGCATCCGTGGTTTGCGGTAAGGGCTTGCGGCTTCCCTAAACACTTCGTCGTCATCGTCATCGTCGTCGTCATGATGATCGACATCTGGAGCGAATCCATCGTGTTGCTCTTCTTCTCCATCTCCCTCAATGACCTCAGAGTTGTACCCACTCTCTGCTTCCGGGACGTGATTGAAATCACCACTTGACGCAGCTGTTGGTGCAGGGGAGTGTATATGATCCATTCCACGCTCTGTCGCTTGCGATGTAGACGCGATCAAGATAGATGACCCGAGACGGTCATCACTGGGAGCTGCAGGTTCCGTTGTAGAGCCGTGGGCACTCACAACCGAAGATCCTCGTAGCTCTGGGTTTTTCTTTGCCCTCTTCCGAGCTTCAGTCTGCTGTCTGCTTTTTTCCCTCTGTGCTTTCTTCTGTGCCTCGGCTTTCTCGACCTCTGCTCTTTTGGCCGCGTCCAATACAGCCTCTTCTTCTTCTTGATCGTCCAGATCCCACTGCTCCTTCATAAACTCCGGGTACCGCTCGCAAATGGGACGCCAAGTCTGAGCTTGATTTACATTATGATCAGTACCCTTGAGCACACTGTCTATGTCAGGGGGAGGCGGAAAGTCAAAATTTGGGCCTGGGTTTAAGCGCACGCGGGCGTAGTTGAATAAGGAAATGACTGGGTAATACCCCAGCGTTCCGTCATCAAAAGGGTTTTCTTTATGTTCCTGAGGGGCCCCTTCACGCGCTCGTTTTTTGTCTTTCTCCTTCTTCCTCGACGCAGGCGTCGTGCGCAAAGGCAGGTAATCGAATAGGTCTTCGAACGCAATGCCTTGACATTCACCATTGACGAAGAACGCGATGTGAGAGTCTGGCAATGTTGGTAGAGGGCGGAGAACGGGGGCCTCTGGTACCTGTCCAGGACGTGCGCCTCGCTCTGGAAGGTTTTTTGTTGACGCAGCCTTCTTGTTTGAAGAGGCAGATGGGAGTGATGCCGTATTACTTGATTTATTGGAGAAGTCCATAAGAGCGGTCATCTCTTTACTCTGAGGATACTCGAGACTTTCGAAATACTCCTGGCCCTTAGTTTCGATAGGGATACGTTCGCGTCGAAGATGTGCGGGGTCGTGATTGTCACGGGGATCGGGTTTGCATCGAGGTGGAAGGGATATGTACATGCCAATAACATCCCCGCTACGGAAGGAACGACCATAAGGGCGAGGGCGCGATAGATAAACCTTATCACCATTACTGTCACGATAGCCATACGAATATGCATCTAAGCCAACTGGACCATTCAAAGGTGCTTCTCGTCGCGCCCAGCCAAGTCGGACATGACTTCCCTGACGCATGTTGATATCTGGGGCATAAGTAGAACGATCTCCTCCGCCATTCTCGATGCGAACCTCCATGTACCACTTGCCCTCACGGATGGGTGCGTTACATCGCGCACTCCTAAAACCTCTTTCACCGATTAACCCCAGGCCATCAGGAGTGACCTTTACGAAGGAGCTGCGGTCCTCCCAGCTGACTCTGTAGCTTGTGGGCAGACTTTCGATTGTTCGACATGGGAGGACAGAACCAGGGGGCGAAACGCCTGCTGGGGCGTATCTGAAGGCCATACGGTTCGTAACAAGCTGTTCGGTGGTATGATACGTTACAGAAGTATCCGTGAATGTAGGTAACCGTGATATTGTAAGACGAGGACGAGATAAGAAGTCGTTTCGGGTGGGTAGAGCAACATTGGCTGCTGTGCTTGGGTCGTTGGGTGCAGGAGATGGTTCAGGATTAGTAGATGCGACCTTGCGTTTCTTTGAAGGAACTAACAAAGGCGTAGATGGCCTTGAACCGCTTGCTCCATCTACTATGCTTGAGTCTGCAATGACTACCATTGCTTGCGATGACGGGCGAAAGTAAGTTGCGACAAAGCACGACCGTGACGAAGTGTTGTTGCGATTTGTGATTTGGTCGAGTTTGTAATGGCCGTTATTTCTGTTTTGGGCAAGTCACTCGTCCCTCACTGGCAGTACTTAGTACCACTGGTCCACAACCTGCAAGACCCAGGATGACTGCTCTTAGGTATGACTCAATCACCGAGCCATTATTAATTCAGGATCTTAATCGTTTACAGGCGAATTCAAAAGGTGTCCTTCCTGTCTTTCGTGACGATGCCATGAACTTGACCTTTGCGCCCCTGGATGATGTCTAGGAGCTCCAAGATATCACAAACAGGCCCCTTGATGTATGTAACCCGTTCTATAGCAGATGTAGCTTTATCTGACTAGCGGTCTTTAGGGAATAAGCGTCGAACCAGAAGCAGATAACTTGCTCGTTTGGAAGTGTTCAGTAAAGGGCTCTGTAAGCATCACTAGCGGCATTTAATTCCCCCCTTTCATTCACATTACTGCCCACCAAGTCGGATAGCCCATATAAAAACGGAACATTCCACTTCAAGATCGAGCTTCCGATGAATTTTCCATTCAAGGCGCCGAGCGTGAGTTATCAACCTTTATCTTCTATGCCGCTGCATATCCATCCATCGAACCCCGGAACGTTCCACCATACCCATCAATTCAATTGAGTTCCTAACCGTCATGGCTCTTGCTTCGGTTTCGTGTCATTTACGTAGGAATTCATCCATGGCACCACTAGGTCACGTTCTTGACTAAGATTTACCATCCCGGCATCAACGAAGAGGGCCATATTTGCGTCCCTATTCTTCGCGATGAGGTGAGGCCACGTTCTCTTCACCCGCAGGGATAGTGTGTAATCAAGCTCTTTCATCTATTCGCCCCATCAAGTGGAAGCCATCAGTGACGTTATCGACAGGTAAAACTTAACTTGGAAACATCCTCTGTGATTGGTTTGGGCTGATAGATCCTTGCTTTATTTGTAGTACTGGCGGTGATTCAAGAGAAAGTGAATAATCCAAGCCCGGACGATCCGTTCGAGCCTGAAATCGCTGCAGTGAGATTTTGGGTCTTGACTGTCATTGATGTAGACCCCTAACCGTTTTCATTTTCAGTTGTTGAAGAACGACAAAGCAAAGTTCTTAGCTACCGCAAGAGAGTACACGAAGAGGTAAGTGGCGTCTTACCTAAAGGGCTTCTTCCGTGTAATATGAGGTATACTAGTACTAATGATCGTTTACTTGCGTCAGGCACGCAATGTAGGCTCGGGCGGTCTTACCGTGGCAGCTCTGAGTTATCACTGTCATGGTATGGGGACTCAGCAGGAGATAAAGGGGGTCGTCATAAATGAATATCGGTATCTTGCGGGCGTCACTGACCTGAAGCTCGCGTGTGTATTATTTACATACTTTAAGCCAGTTTGCTTTACTTCATGTGGGCGAAGGGAGTTAGATCTGTGTTCACGAGGCCTGGAACGAGGACACGCTGGCCAGTAAATATTGGTCAAGAATCTTGAAAAGAGGGTTTGGCATGCAGGGTGTTGCGGCCGCCTTGGTTGGCATTAATGTGGAAGACATTCAATGAATATGATCTGTTCTGTTGGGCGAACTTCGGAAGCGGATGGACTCCTTGTTGAGCGTACTTCATAATGACACCGCTTTTCGTGGCAATTCCGCATGAATCTGAGACAGACGCGGTGCTCACTGGCAGCTCGCTAAAGGCTTGGATGAGCAAAAGCACATACTAACTCACACCCTCTCCTCTCGCCGTTATCTTGCTTTACGTGTGGACTTTAGGCCCATTAGGATCTTTGGACGGTCCTATTCAAAGCAGTTTGAAAGAAGGAATTTTTTCCGTAAAGACATCAACTCGTGTTCACCACGTTGCACACTCATTTCCCAGAAAAGTCTCGAGATCCAATAATCCAAGCGCCCTGCCTCGTGTACTAAACGAGGGTTCCTGCCAGCAAAAGCCATGCATCGTTTCCGGTGAGCCTGGCTGCTCTCTACCCTTTCAATTACAAGCCTCATTCGCACTATATCTCGTCACCTCACCACTGCGCTTAAACGGCTTCTTCGCTTTAACTTTTATTGTTGACGTGCCTTAGCAAAAGGTCCGACCCTAGCAGGATTCGCCCATTTGACGAAGACTGGTTCACACCATCACCTGAGCATAAGCAATTACCAGCACTCCCGCCTGCTAGTGACTTTCGGACATCACTCATACTACCAGAGTGCGTCACAGACTTGTCTTGTCAACCTTACAGCTCTCTCACCATACAGATACCCAGTCTTACTCGCCGTTTCACGCTTCTCCGCTCCTCCTCCGGCGATCCTCTTACACTTGACGATCTCAAGTCCAAGTTTGCGGAACAGAGAGCCCGTGGCGTGGCAAACCAGATATCAGAGCAGGAAGAGGACATGATCCTTGAGACGCTAGGGCGGATGCGTACCAAAAATACTGCGCCCAGTACCACTTCAAGCAGCAAACTTGAGGGCGGCTCTGGCGCTAATGCGACCGACCTGGGAATGGAATCTGACTACACCCATGAGCGTACCTCTCATATATCCACCACGACCTCTTCGACCACATACCCTGCTTCATCTGTTACTTCATCCCCGTCGCCGAGTTCGCGTTCAACAAAGAGGTACAGCAACAATCTTTTTGCATCTGGACGGTTTCGCGAATATAGCTATCTCCGCTCTGTGTCGCAAAGAAGCGGTAGCAGCCGCGGCGCAGCCTCTATCACACCATCAGACTCCGATCATAGTCTCAGAGAAAAACCCTCGTCAAACTACTCTGAGAGTTTGAGACCTGCAACGCCCGAAGGCAGCGGTCCTGTATCTTCAGTACCTTCCAGCCCCAACGACAAGACTCCTTTGGCTCGTTCCACGTCATTAATATCCTCCATCGAAGATTTTCCTTCGCAGGCGCTCGCGGACAACAACAAAGGTGGCATACATCCATCAAGTAACAGTTCCGTCAGTGTTCAGCGTGTTGAACTTGCTCTGGAGTGTGTTATACGGGACTTTGAAGAGGAGGCCGAGGATGAGATACTTATGCCTAGAACAGCACATCCTGCTCCACGGTCGAGTGACGTAGAACAGTCGAGTGCTTCATCTCCAGCTAGTGATTCGACGTCAGGAGCTTCGGTGGGGAAATTGATTTCTTCATCTATTACATACTTAACCATGATGTCAGACTCAATCACCCAATGACTACGAAGGCGGAACCGCAATATCATCAGATAAACAGATGAACATCGACAATGAGAGGCAACGCTTTTCCCCAACCCCATTAGGCCGTGCGGGTACCATCTCCCCCACCCCTCGTCTTCCAGGTTACATCCCTGGAATGCCCCGTCCTATGACGCCTCGTGATCCCTCATTTGACTCTGATGATGCGCGTGCGCATTCCGCAACTCCACGTGCGATGGCACCTACGCTTCCAAACGCGAATGGAGCGTCACTCATCACTACCACCTTCACTTCAAGCTTACTCCGTCGAGGTTCAGACGCATCTCGTAGCACCCCACGACCCATCTCGCCGTCCGTGGCCCCACCTGCAAGCTCGTTTTTGTCACGTAGTGCTGGTGGTCAATACTCGTCGGACAGTCAACGCGAGAGCACGAGTGGTACTGACCAGGAAGCTTCTGTGTCCTCCGCCTTTAGGAGGAAACCCGTATCTCCATTGACGGGCTTCGTCTTCCGGCCCATGGTCGTATCTTCTCGACCGGGTACTCCATCGAACATCACTTGGAATGTCAACTCACCATCTAGTACACCTTCTAACTCCAATCGCACTCACAGCAGGCGGGGTAGTTCTTCTAGTCACAGCCACAGTAGAAACGGCAGTCTGAGCACGGACACCGATCTTCAATCTAATGCGGATAAATCCAAATCTCCAAACCGGCCAGTTCGAGTGCCTGTGCCTCCTGAGAGTCCCGTTTACCCTCAGGGACCCAATGCTGGAGCGTGGAATCGTTCGACTAGTCCTGCTCCTGTAGACCATCGTTCCCCGTCCAGCCTTTCAGGTGTCGTCAACTATGGGTCCTCACTTTCATTTTCGAGCCGCAGTGTGCGGTCCCCCACTCCCACTCAGACTCGGTCTACTACCGCCTCTCCCACATTCTCTTCAAACGACTCTCCGAGTTTCTCCAACCATGCCACCGTCCGTTCATCAAGGCGTCATCACAAGTCATCCTCGCATTTCTCTCTTGGACTTTCTCAGCCTGTTGCCTTTTCGGCATTGGCCAACTCATCTCAGTCTTCACTGGAGTCCACTGGATCCAGTTATCACTCATGGTCTGCTGAGCAGAAGAAAGATGTAACTATCGACCTCTTCAGTGATGTCGAACAACAGTCCAGGTGGCATGATCTAGACAAATCGAGCTCCGTCACTCCAGGTAGCTTGCAGGATGATGAGGACTTCGAGGACATCATACGGCGGTATGCAGGTCTGACCAAATCCGATTTCATGGTCATTCAAGACAAGCTGGTGAGCGCCGCGCGTGCAAAGGAAAATAATACAGAGCCTCGAGAGCGGACCAACTCGCTGCGGAGACGGAGACCATCGACCTCGCAGTCGAACTACTCCCAGAACGGCCGTGATAACCGGGTTCGTCCTCTTTTCTTTCTCTGATTTTACTTATGACTCACGACCGGTCACAGGTTGCAAGCCCACCGCCGAACCAACCGGCTGCTTCCCAGGTGTCCGCCACCGGACGGCGCTCCCCAGCGCCTGATCAAGCTGCCAAGGCTCATGCATTACTTGACTCCGTCGTGGGGAGCATCCCCCGCGCACCTACGATTGGCGTCGTGACCGATAACAAGGTGGAATTGGAGGATCCCTCAGAGATCAAGGCATCCCCTACTACCACGCGTCGCAATAGGGATTTAGCTCGCGCCCTTGGTTTCGGAGACGAGCAAGGAACTATGATTTCACCGCAGGACAACAGTCCACCTGTAGAAGACGTACCGCAGTCCAATGATCCATCGCAGATCCAGGTACCACCAGCAACAACTCCTCAGCCGGTCGCGTCGCCTACTCAGGATGATATTCAGCCGCCGTCCAATGCGTCACCATATAGCCTCCCATTCCGTTCGGCTTCGGTACGAAATCCTCGACCATTGATGGATCAGGCCGAACTCGTAAACGAAGTTCGGCGAAAAGCAGAAGCTGCTACTGCTGCTTTGATGAAGACGTCTTCTGGCCAGAAATTTACTGACGCCAATGCCTCAAGCATATCTGTGACACGGAAGAAAATCACCCCTAGCCAAATATCTGCGCCCCATTTAGTGTCAGCACCTACCAGTGTAGAAACCATCCCTCTTCCACAACAGTCAAATACTCCTACTTTTACTCCTCTCACCCATCAGCCCTCTCTGAACATCACCCAGAGGATGAGGCGTCTCCGTAATACTCTGAGAGTCAAACAGCCAGTTCCGAGCTGTGAAGAAGTTACTCCCTTCCCTCTCGACCTCCAGCCCAGCCCAGCACCGCCCCCCTCGGCTTCCCTGAATCGCCGGCCGACATTACCTCTTACCAAGGGTTATGCCTACGGAAGCTCGACAGATTTGGGCAAGGCTAAGTCACCGACATCAATATCCAGTCCACCGGCCTCAGCTACCCCTGGCCTGAGAGGCTTCATGTCCCGCTTCCGAAAGCGTGCAGCGGACACTCAAGCTGAAAATGGTAATGGGCTTTCGCGAGGTTCTCCAACCACTCCTTCTCCGACGACTTCCTCACACCATGGTCAAGGCCTAGTTAGTTCTCCCGTTAATACCGTTTCACCCGCATCGGCACCAGTCCCGGCTTCTACTTCCGTGCCCATAGTGGGTAACGTTCGGCCAAGCATTGATGGACCGCCAGCGATGGGCAATGATTCTGCTGCCGTCAAACAGTTGTTTGAGGCAGCTACCAATCTTGGTCTTGATCAAGCCGCATTAAATGACTTGTTAGCACGGTCCGCCTCAGTTTCATCACGTACAGCGGGCTGGTCTCTGTCAAGGAGTACATCAAACGCCGCGGCAGGCTCACGAGGTGATCTCTCAGCCATGCGATCTCGATCACCTTTCCCAGAACCACAATTCAGCGATGATGGCGGCATCAGCAGCGGAGGAGACGATAGGACTGTGAGAAAACTCTCCATTCGCAAAACGGGGGAATCCAGTCACAATCATCAAGGCATTCCTGAGAATCCCACTATTGTCAGGAGAACGCTTATCTTTCCCTCGGACTTTCGTGCATCTAAAACCGACTTGAGCCAGATGGCGCGTAAGCCTTCGGGCAAGCGTCATCGTCGGCCGGGCAGCGCTACGTCTGCACAGTCTGGTCGTTCGGTACATGACCGCGCACCTACCCCACCGCCACCGAAGTCGAACGGAGGAAAGCGATTCTCGACTGATCGGTCACCTCCTTTACCCACATCAATGACCGCTCAAGCTGAGGCTCTTTTACATCCTTCAACGTCAGGTGCACCTGTCGAGAAGCCGAACTCTGCGTATGATTCTCTGTGGGTAATCATTTTGCCTGTTTTTCCGTGTCTAATTTTTACCATCAGATACGACATGTACGCTGGTGAGAGCAAAAATCCAAATCCACCCGCTGACGATGCGGTGAACATTGGAAGCTCTCATGAAGAAGGTCATCCCGACGGTGCTGCCCTCGAACTGATTGAGATGGCAAATGGCGAGACAATCTGGTGTGTACTGTTCTCTGGGATCATTAAGCCCACCCACTGGATAACTGACTTTTTTTTAGGTCAATAGTGAACGGCTTGCGTGACGACGATCTTGAATCAGTTTATGCCAGTAGAACCAGTCTTGCATCCGAATATTCTTTGCGCGATAACACTGAAGGCCTGCAAGTATTTGTCAAGGAACACGGCAGATCGACGTCAAAGGGTAGTGGTTCGTCGTTCCTTTCCCGTAAAAAGACATCACAGAGCAAAAACAGACCTGAAACCAAGGTGAATGGTTTTGTATTATCATCGAACGTCATTATTGGCTAACGCCGGAGCAGGTTTTTTATAGGTCAGTTCTTACGCTCGGCACGCAGAAGTTCGGTGTTAATTGTCTAACTCCAAGCTCCTCCACTCATATTGGTCGTTTGATCGAGTCACTTTCCCAGGGGATGGACGCCGGTTCATTCAATTTTGGTAACCTACCCCCTGACCGCTCTACCCCATTATCATTCCACTCTGACACCGATATGCATTGGACGGTTGAAGAAAAACTGGAACACATGCTGGGATCGATGAGAAATCCTTGATTGCTGGAGTTAATAATCGTTTATGCTATATTGATCTTTTCTCGTCAGTTTGGTCTCGTTGCATGGAGAATGTGTGTTTACATTGGGCATTGTGATAGCGGTGTTCGTACAGAGGCAGTAATACATGCATACATATTCCTTATTCTTCCGACCAACATCTCACCCGGTCCAATCTAACCACCTATTGAGATTCAGAGCAACCAAGGCTTCGAGCAATAGAAGGTCGTGACTGAAGCTATATTGTAGTGTTCCATGCGAAGGACCAATCGGCGTAGCTTGGGAGAGCTTCTGGAACTTGGCGATTCTTGTATTGGGTCCGGAGAACAGCTTTTGGAGATTCAACATGTAGCGCATGGTATTTGGAAATATTATGGACTTGCCTCGTACGACCTGGGGTCAGCGTGACACTTTCGCCATTCATATTGGCGACCATCCGCAGAAGGGAACCTACGAGCGCTGAAAATCGACTTAATATCAAGGCATCATCGAGACAGCACTAATACCGACTTACGATGTACTGGATCCCTGTTGGACTAGGTGTGCCATTGGAATTTCACGATCACCAATAGTTGCAACACCGAGGCCACCGTTTAGCCAATCCAGCGCTGCAACGGGGCTGCGATTACTAGATATCTGTAATAGAAGTTCACAAGTTAGGCGTCGCCTGCTCGAGTCTGGAAGACGACACTGACAGTGGTACGCGCTGAGGAAGGTGACAAGTACTGTGTCTCGAACTCAAAAAATACTGGCTTGGTGTCCTCGCCAATGACGATACAGCCATTGCGAGGATCATCCCTTCCAGTGAAGTAAATCTCGAAGGAGTGAGCCATTGGAGTGCGGATTAGTTGTTGTTTTTCATGATGGTGGATTGCAGGCTTTATATCCCCGGGGCATGTTGAGCAAGCCCCAGCTTGATGCAACTCGTGATACTCGGTCGCGGAAATTGGATATTATTTTGATCATGGTGCACTTCGAGGAGGAAGAAGACACGCATAGATAGAGCGATGCAAGGCGATGCATCGTTCATCTAAAAGCCGCGAAAAGCTCCGGCATTGATTCAGCATCATCACTTTCGGGATTGAGGTGGACAATTCGAGATTCATCCGGCATGTCAAACAGCGTTCTGTTACTTCTCGGAACCTGTTTTTTACTATATCGGGTGACCACTTGCAACGAGCCGGGATCTGACGCGCTGTGCATGGATACATTCACGCAGAACGCGGGATAACTCGTGTGCTTGAATCAAGGGGTTTATGGGGGGAGGTGCAGGTGGAGGCAAGTTTTGGGGTGGTGTTTCTGTGTCACCAGGTTGATTACGCTATCAGACAACGAGTTTGAAGACCGAAGTATTGAAGATCTGGGTCATTGAACCAATCCATGTCAATTCAATCGATGCTTGTCGAAAAAGTGTTGAAACCTGTAAAAGGTAAGTAATTTTTTACAAGTTCCGGAGCATTCTGCGCAGTCAAAAGGCTAATATTAACCACGTTGCCAAGCGGATTGCCTATCGGGTATACACGATCGACATCGTATATTGAATCAGCCTATCTGTAGGTTTCACTGGAAAGTATTGGCGCGCGAGCAGTAATCTGGTAAGAGTAGTCAACGAGGAGCAAAAAATAGGTCAACTGGGATTGCAGGAGTAAAAGTCACGTAATACGACTTTCCAACAAGATTCGGTTTCATGAGTTGACCTTCCATAGGGGCCGCTTTCGTATTTTTCGAGTGACGTGAACGGCGCTTCCACCAGGATGCCCTCCGCCGAATGCTAAAACAACCGTTTCTTCTGCTCCGTGCCCGCGTGCAATTCCTTTCTTCCTCATCTCTATAACATCCTTCGCAAACTTAAAACGAGTTTGATCAGATCCTGTGAATATAAAGATAAATGTTCGGTACAATGTTGATCACCGATAGCAGCATTTACCAATTTCAAACGCGCGTGATTCGACTGCCGATTTAAACATATCGAAGGGCACAAGGGAAAATACACGCAACAGAGTGTCACGGCCAGTGTGGCCTTGTGATGGGTCGGACTCGGATGAATTAATTTCCAGGGCATTTGGGAGGGTCACCACGAGGAAGTGAAAAACATCATCTCGCAATCTCTGGGCAAAGTGACCAAAGACAGACGTAAGCGATAGTTCAGGGGTGAGAGATCCATCCGGCGATGAAGGAATCGTGTCGATGAACTCGAGCCATTCATTGATTGTCTCCACGTTGATCGACTGTCTGCATGCATCATAAGCATAACCGCATAACTCATCCATGCCTCCAAGTAGACAACCAGCTGCGAGTACTCCTCGCGCATTGTCGGGCCGGATAAGACTTAGCGAAACCGATGAATATAGATACCCTAGCGCTGAAAATGCCCCCGGAAATGAACACCAGGTAAAGACGTGATCAAGAACACGATTGTACATACCTATGGCAAAGCCCTGTAGGGGTAATAATAATTCTGTCAGCTCTTGTAGTCTCTAGATGAGAAATTCCGCCCAGCACGGGCTCCGAGGACGGTGGTTGTACACGATAAGAAAGTAATATCACACTTGAATTTGAGTCAAATGTGACCTTCGTATCTCTCCCCCGCGCTCGGTGGCCGGAAATGAACGAGTAATAAAATGGCACACGTACTTCTTGGGTAACCTCTAGCTCATGTTCAAGCTGTATATATATCACACGCTGAGCTCCAGACTGAGGTGAGGTTGACATAAGATGCGCTAGCAACGGCGATCTTGAAAGAACGATGGCGTGAAGGCGGTAGGTATTTTGATGCACATGCTAAATGGAAAATATGTATTAGGTATAATAATCTGATGCGATAAAAATTCGCCTACGAGTATGGTGTCGGCATAATTCTAGAAGAGTGATGGTTAGGTTTCGTCTCCTAGAAGAATCCTGTACATACGCCAGTCTGAAATCCCGCATGATAGAGGTGATGTACAATCTCCTCGTTGTGCATTTGGTATGGAGGACTGTATGGGTTGAGTAATTTCACAATTGCCACGCGTTCGAGTGGCGGACCCAAATGTCAGAAAGTCGCACGCAAGGAATAGACATCAAATCAGCCGACTCACTGCGAGAAACCATTCTGAGGCACAGTAAAATTCGTTGGCTCACGGTGACTACCATTGAATGAGCATTCTGACTGTTCGGTAGGAGGTGTAGCCCCGTTGCTCGAAAGGCCATTAGCTACTATGGATGTCGACGATGTTGCATTCATCGCAATGAAGAAAATGAAAGAGAACAATTGAAGTAAGTAAAGATTACTTGCGTGTGTGGCACGAGAACGTCGGTATTGAGGAACCAAGTCACGCTGCACGTCACATGTCACGGCAACTACTATGACTACGCTTGTAATCACCAGCTGATGAATGCCTCTCGATCCATCACTGTCCCGTATCCTTTAGATGTTGACTCCATTGAAACAAATCGTGTCATGAGGTTGTTGGTGAAACCGTGCGCAGCAGCTAGAGGTCCATAAACAATAGGGTAAGGGGGAGACGGAGAAATATACTCGATCGATGAGTCGGCCGCGGGAGATCACTGAGATTCAGAGACCCATCATTACAGGTCGCACGCAAAGCAGAGGTTCTTATTCCCCACCATGTGAGATCTGTCCGACGCAAGTACTCTTCTCCAGATACAACCCTGAAAAGACTAATGAATTTGAGAGATTTGATACCGAGCATGACAGGGGCAGACATACAAGCTTACCTCCGACTCAGATACTGTGGTGGTATGCCTGAATCTGGTGGGAAGGTCACTTCTCAACATATTCTTGACAAGATCCGGAATTAAATTGTCTGTGACACCCGTGCATTATATATCTGCATACCTTCCCAACGACTAGGCATTTCTAAGATAGAATCGAAATTGTGGATCCAAGTTTCCTCTTCGATGCTCGGCGTCGTGTTGAGCAACCGACAATCAGACCCCAACTGGCCACGCAGAATCAAGATGGCACGATAATCCAAAATTACTGTTGTGTTTGCAGCAGGCGCCTTGAGTCGACTACACTCTTCACAAGTTCACAGATTCGGCTGTACACAATTCACCGTCTTGGTCACATTCAATATAATGACAGCAGAAATGTCCCAATGTAGCTTTCACCTGCGCTTGTTCCAGAAACCTGCGCACGAGGTATATGGACTATCAAGAGGTTTAGGCAAGTTTAGGAAACATTGCTACTGTTGGAACTCCGACAAGCACAATCGTCGCCCCCTACTTGGGCGAAAGTCGAGACCGGACTCGGAGGAGCTCTCGGTTGGCTCTCGGTCCCGTATCCTCGTGCTAGTTGGAACGTTCCACCGAACGAGCTCCAATTGTGAAGCTCGGGAATCTCGTCCGAGCTAACCCAAATTATGGTTGATGCTATTCGTCCTCACCATACTTTAGCGCACACCTGACCAAATCGATGTTGTTTTCGGTTATCTGTCAGACATGCTATGCTTTGAACTTTCAGCGACACTAGCTTCATGTCACAGCAATGGCCTGTGCTTGATAAGAGATGGGAAATGCCGAGGAGGCAATGCAGGATATTATTGTTCATGAATAATGGGGCACACAGGGGCGCACGGATCCAAGACCTGCGTTATCGTTGTCAGCATGATGCCATGGTGTTATGTATTCAAAGCGAAAAGCATTCATGTGAGGCAACTGAAGCTCTCGACTTACAAAATGCGAAGCCGTATCCCACCGCCAATCTTCGCCTAAGGCACAGTAAAATCATGCCGAGGAAGCCTACACTTACCTTGGTCACGAGCATGGTCACAGGGAAATACCATCATTCCACCTCTGCGTGCGCAGCGGAGCTCAGCGGTTGTGCAAATCCATTGTGCCGGGGCATCGATCTCGTCCCGATCAGATCATGATCGATCAATAAGCTTTTGATCGAGTTTCTTGATAGTGAGTCCGGGGTACCTTAGTCTCACTGTAAATTAAGATTCTCCCAGCATCCAATCAAAGAAATTGCCAATAGGATGGTTACCTCCATCACTGTGACCTACATAGTTGAAGAGGGTTGGTATATGGACCTTCGATTCTTGCTGTCAGTAGATGGCTTGCTGCCAAAACACCTCACTTCGCTCTTGTTTATGAGATTGCCGTTGGCGTGGTCTGCTGGGCAAAGGTCTAGGAACCTTGCGAACGAATGATAGGCATCCAGGACGTCGTGTCTTTAAGACCGACGGTCAATAAATTTGGCGCACACGCAGTAGAAAGATTCTGCAAATTGTAAGCGGTATCGACGGATAAGCATCGAAATTTCACACAACACGGAGATTCATTATTATCTGTCTGGAGGTCTCTCGTAGGACAGTGAGAATATTTAGCACTTGAACCGCATAAGCGAACTGCCTACAGACCTCCAACTTGGCGATGATAGGCGGCACAGCTCGGCATGCCAATGAAAATTCGGACGTTCTCGCGAGGATGAGATTTTGAGAAAGTGTAAGGAGAACTCAAGACAGGCGTCTGGACACGTCACGGAGCCAGCTAAAGTGACCAAGGCAGTGGCCACTAAATTGGACAGGATAGTTTTCCGCACGAACAGTACGGACGATCCACGGTCGATATGGATATACCTGGAGAAATTATGATTAATTAGATAGGAAATGGATATTTATTTCCATCATCTAAAAACTATTCGTAAGCAGACAAGCAGCACTCCCCAACTGTCTGCGGACATCGTGGAAATCGACGTCGTGAGCTGTAAAATGGTCCATAATCAGCACCGTCTTGAGTGCATGATGGGGAGGCAGTTGCAAAAGGAACGCCTCCTCAGGATAGCGATGCTAAACTCACAGTCCTCGACCTCTCCCCATCTTTGAATCTGACTTGAGACTTCGACTTGTGCAGCCACAGCTGCTTCTTCAACAGTGAGATGCCTCTTTACAAGGGCAAGCGCGATCAAAAAAGACTTCGTCACATATGTCACGCGTTCCATGGCTAGAATGATCACTGTGATCCCTCTTGGCTTCAATGACACCTTCATGGCACTCACCAGCCAACTCCCAGGGATCCATCTCAGTCAAGATGGCATCAAGCTTAGTTCGCGTTTCTGCCGATTGTGAATGGAGCAAAATTGAGGTAAAGACTTGTATGTCGATGTCGAACGTAGATTTCGCCCATTCAATCAATGGATCCCAGTACTTGTGTTGGAGTTCTACCAACGGAGGTGGGTCATCATGATGAAAACTACAGAGCTGTGATCAGATTAGTCGGTCTTGTGGAAATAAATACACACCAGATTGTATCAGTGTCCAAGTAATTAAGAAGGGATTCTCGTACTTCTGAGCATGTTTTTTCATCATGGAAGGCATCTATAACCCGTGAGGCTATGGAAGTCTGCGCTTGTCAATGGCAGGAGTTAGATCATCGTTGAGCAATCATACCATGGGAAGAGCATGAGGTTTCAGCAAAGTTTCCTGGTTTTCCCATTCATTTGCAATGAGCATTGCAACTAAACTTTTGTTTCTGGGTAACAGCAGAGTATTACCAGATGGTGTTTTCAACGCGCGCATGTCAAGCGTCACAGTGAGTCCATCGTCTCCCTTTGAAATTCCTACTGTCTCCCAGAAACGCTTCAGGGTAGCCTCAGCACCTGAAAATACATGAATATATAATCACAGCAGCCAGTCTTGTAATGCTCACGATTCGTCTCCGATACCACTGTACCATCGGGGGGTAATGAAGCAGTAGCGAATGACCTAGAGAAAGAATGTATGCTCGAGTCACACGAGAACCTTACAAGAGCTGTTGACCGTGAAAATAGTCTGCGGTACATGAACGAAGCAAGGGATGGGCAGCGAGAAAATAACAAATTCAACTTAAAGCAAACCTGTTAACGTCGAACTTCGGAAGAAGCAAAATTGCAAACACGTGACGTAATAACACTGGTCCATCGCCGTGACGGCAAGTCTGCATTCTTTAACACGACCAGGATGCCGGATCCAAGACAGTCTACCAGTAGACAAACCCAACCCCAGATATCTTCATTTTTCGTCCAGAGCTCCACGACGAAGAAGCGTGCACTCGTTTCCTCGCACACCCCCATAGACTTGACTATAGGTGATTCTGGCAGTGACGTCGAAAGGCAGTCCCCTATAAAGAAACTGAAGTCGAAACATCTCGAGTGCCCTATAAGTCAATGGCGTTTTGATACCTCCTCCAGAGGGGAGCATTCTCGTACCGCGAGCGTACAAGATCATACATCGCGCTCACGAGTGGACTTGGAGCGTATTCTACTCGGAACAGGCCCACAGTTGGGACACGTTGAAGACAGAGAGAACTCGAGTATGGACGCTGATAATTCTCAGGATGGAGATGACTCAGACCCAGCGTTCACCGAACTCCGAGCAATGTTCTCTCTCATACCCACCAAAGGCAGCAGGAAGTCGCGTGAGAAGTCTGTGGTTAGGAAGACGAAATCGGCCGCAAAGGTCGGGCCTAGTGGCGAGACTTATACACCCTACGAGTCTCAGGTAGACTGCTGAATGACATTGACATTCTTGCTCACTTATTTATTTCATTAATGCAGGCTTTATCATTCATTAAAGACCATCCTGGGACGATCCTAATGATTGAGAAGGGTTACAAGTTTTATTTACATGAGGAAAGTGCGAGAGTAAGTGAACTTAGTAGACATGGGATATTCGCGCATTGTTAAACACAGGTACCATAGACTGCCAGCGGAGAGCTCGGAATCGTTGCTTATATGAAGCGGAACCTTCTCACTGCCTCTATTCCCGTTCATAGGAAAGAAGTACATATGAAGAAGTAAGTCTCAACCTTGATTATTACCCGAAACTCATATGATTCTGAGTCAGGCTCCTCTCCAAAGGTCACAAAGTTGGTATCATCGAGCAAACAGAAACAGCCGCCCTCAAGAAAGCGAGCGAGAACAAGAACACACTTTTCGAGCGCAAACTTACTCAATTGTACACAGCAGCAACGTAAGGATAGACCTTATTGCATACTGAATCGATCAACTTACTTTGGTGCAGTTACGTGGATGAGGTCGGTTCTGTCGACGACCTCGACAAATACTCTGCACCACCCCTCTTGTGTCTTGTAGAGAGTCATAAACCGGACTCTGCTGAAGGTGAAATTAGCATTGGTATGATTGCGATTACGCCAAGTACCGGTGATGTTATTTGGGACGAATTTCACGGTATAGGCAATCGAGTGACCACCTGGAATTACTGACAAACCAAACACCCAGACACCGTCATGCGCGCCGAGCTCGAGGTAGGTCTAACATAATTAGAATTCAAACGATGTCACATCGCTATTTAGACAAGACTTGTCCACACAAGGCCTGCAGAATTGCTAGTTCCGAGCGAAGGTCTGACCAAAATGACTCAAAAGGTTTTGGCACATTTTGCGAAGTAAGGGCTGTTTCACTTCTCGGATGGAGAATTTGTGCTGATTACATTTTTACGGTCTCCAGCGCTTCTCATGACCAAGGAATAAGGACGGAATATTTCAACTCTGCGCTGAGCGGCTCGGAAGCTTTTGATTTTATCACAAACTTTTACACAACCAAAGCTACTGTCAGCACCGAAGAGCTTAGCCCAGGTCAGATATAATGTTGCAGCTACGTTTTGTGGACGTTCATGAGGTTGTTGCAGACAAACTTCTGGTTCTTGTCGCTGGTCTTCCGCAGCTAGTTGCCCTATCTTTAGCCCACTCTATCAAATACCTCTCAACATTCAGCATTGCAGACGCGCTTTTAGGCGTGAAGTTCTTCACAAAGTTCACCGAGAGGAGTCATATGCTTCTCAACGGTAATACCATGACCAACCTGTTCGTATGCATCAGTATTATCCCATAACAATGTCCCTGACGCGTACAACCACAGTGAAATATACCAGAACCAGACTGATTTCACTACGCATGGTACATTGATGTCGATTTTGGATCACACATCCACAAAATTTGGGGCGCGGCTCTTAAAGAATTGGATTGGCAAGCCGTTGACAAACAAGCTGTACGTACTTCCCGGGACATTTCAATTGCAACGTTTACCGTTATTTGACCAGGATCCTGAACCAGAGAATAGATGCTGTGGAGGAAATCAAGTACAGCAAGTCACCGCAACTAGTGGAGCTTTGCCGTGTCTTAAAAAGACTTCCTGACCTTGCCAAGGGTCTGTGCCGCATCCAGTACGGGAAGGTAGGAGATTCATTTTTCAGGCATATTTATTATAATCGTGCTTCAGTGCACATGTCAAGAACTTGCATCACTTCTTTCGGCTTTCGGGACCGTTGCCAGTGCATTCCCGGAACATTCAGAGGAGTTTCATTCAAAGCTCTTGAATGATATTTTTTCTTCCCTCCCGAAATTGAAAGCACCGATAAAAGCTCTATTGGCTGCAATTGACATCAAGAAAGCCAATAGTGGCAGGAAAGATGAGTTGTGGACAGATCCAGAGCAATTTCCTGCCTTAGACGAGTACAAGTTGGTCTGTATGTCCCTTACACACACTCTCATGCTGCTGATCTAGATTTGAAGCTAATCGAGACTGTAAAGTCGGAACTTGATGAGGAGTTGAAGTCCAGTACCAAATTTTATCCACAATTGAGAAAGTTGCCTAACTTGCATGTTCAGTTCGTAAACTTCTCCGAAAACCATCTCTTGTGTGGACGACTGTTGCGGGCATTGAGGTGCGTCAACATAACTGCAATAGAAATTGTGTTAAGTATTCAATACAGTACTTGGTTGAAATCAAGAAGTCGGAAGACCGAATAGTACCTACCAATTGGGTGGTGATGTCTGTGTAAGTTTCTTGGTGGGCGAGACGTACTACACTTATGACCAACAGAACCAAGTCCCTGAGGCGTTATCACACCCCTGAGGCCAAGAGGTTCATCGATGAATTATCTCGGTATAAAGAAGCTCTTAATGTGGAAGCTAACAAGGCTTTTGCATCATTCCTCAGTTCCATCGCTTCAGACCACTACTCGGTAATGCGAGATGTGGTTAATAAGTTAGGTATAGCGGATTGCCTACTGAGTCTGGCACATGTGGCCCACCAACAAGGGTATGTTCGACCAGAGTTCATCGAAGAGAATTCCCTGGAAATAGTGGAAGGACGGCATCCGATGATTGAGGCATTGCGAACGGATCCCTTCGTTCCGAACACGTTATACATTGGAGGTGATTATCCCAGAAGCAGCGTCATTACGGGACCCAACATGGGTGGAAAAAGTTCTGCTGTGCGCATGGTTGCTCTCATTGCAATTATGGCCCAAATTGGATCCTACGTACCTGCTAAAGCCGTTAGGCTTGGCATGTTGGACGGGGTTTTCAGCAGGATGGGAGGTGCGTCAATTGTTTTTTGGGTTTTACTGTCGCTGATTTCGATGCTTGTGAAGCGTCCGATGAACTTGCTCGCGGACGATCAACTTTCATGGTAGAGATGGCACAGACAAGCGACATACTACAAAATGCGACTCACAAAAGTCTAGTAATTCTTGACGAGTTAGGAAGGGGTACATCCACTGCTGATGGGGTGGGTTCACAATTTTGATTCCACCAGATTTTCGTATGACAGCATTCATGCAGATGGCCATTGCGGACGCTGTCCTCCATCATCTAGTGGAACGCGTGAAGTGCAAGACACTGTTCATCACACATTATCCGCTAGTAGCCACAGAGTTGGAAAGAAAATTCCCCGCGGAAGTGCAAAATTTGCACATGAGCTATACAACGGAAATCCGAGTAAATGGAACTCGGGATGTGACATTTTTGTATCAGCTCACCCCTGGCATTGCTTTGGAGTCGTTTGGAGTCGAGTGTGGTCGCCTTGCAGGTCTTCCGGACGATATTCTTCGTATTGCAGCAGAGCGCTCTGAGCTTTGCAGGACTGTCACTGAACAGCGCACACGACGCTCCAGGTTGGTGCATGCTTGTCATCCACCTCCTTTCAGCTTAATACTTTTACAGGACACGCAAACTTATCGGTGCCATTACTCGCGCGCTTTCAACGCAAGATGTAACCAGACTGGAAGAGCTCCGAACTACAGTACGGCAGTTCACGATTGACTAGTGGGGACACTCTTCTTTTTCTTCCGCTTAGCATCGGATGGGATACCTTCAGCTTCTACTTCCTCAGCCTTCCTTTTTGCTGCTATCAAATTGTGTTGTTTGCCATGTCGGCCTTGTAAGCCGATTCCACTCGAGAGCACAGCTTGAGAATAGCTATCGACGAACCGAACCGCTTCGAAGCGACTAGCCGTCCATGAAGGGTGCGCCAAGCCCCTGAGTCCCACACGTTTTGATTGCTGCTATCAACCTTGCTGGTCTGATGAACGCCAAGCATGACTAATTTGAAAAGGTCTTTAATTTGTGCGGCCGAGAGAGAGACTTCGTCGTCGCATGCGGAATCGATAAAGTGGAGAACACTTGTGTGGAGTTTCAGAATGAAAGATAAGACATCTTGTGAGTCAGCCTAATAATTTTAGTAGGCTCAGATCAGTCTATTTTGAATGTAACGACGGAGGGAGGCTCTCACCGTCGAGGTCGATAGAGTAAGAATTACGTTGAGTAGCTGGAAAGCCTGGCATTTCCTATAGGCATTGATGGCTTTTGGAGACGCATCCAGTACGTCATCACGGAGGCGCCACCCTAATGCTGGATAACGAGTGATGAAATCTTTGAAAAATGTAATGTTCAACGAGGAAGCCTTGCGGGTCATGAAGTCTGCTATCGACTCCCTGTACAACCGAAGAACAGTTTTCTCGCAGCCGACATTCGGTAATACCCTGCAAATGAAAAGACTGCAGTGACTGAGAGTCGCGAGCGCATTCGATGAGTGCGCCTTACGAGCTCTGATATGCAGCTCATCCAGAATAGTCTCTGCGTATTCTTGATCCACTTCCTGAAGTGGGCCTTTGAGCTTTACGAGCCTGTTGTTGAGGATGCCACGAGCTTTGTCAGATAGCTGGCGCTCGTCGTTGCTGCTCTTAGTAGTGAGTTCGATCAACGGCAACACTAGACGCAGGTTATGGCGGCTCTGGGGCATCTTCCTCGTAAAAATGTCGACCAAGTCCAAGACTCTATTCTTGAAGTGAGTAGCTTCTCGCTGTGCATTGACATCTGTGGGAGTCTAAGCTTATGCGATCGTCCATGATGATGATTTGCCATACTTTTACTTTGTTTGCTGTCACCAGATCTAGAACGGAAGACTTCTGCGAGGTGTTCGTCGATGGCCATCATTTGCTCGTCATCTACTAGTTCTTCCTCAGACTCTTCATCGGTATCCCCAATGGCAGCCTCGGCGCCATTTGCTTTGAGTGCGTCCTCAATTTTCATCCGGAGTTCGAGAGCAGCTTCGTTACCGTCATCGAAATCGGGCTCATTGTCTTCGTCGGAACATTCAGCGTCCTCGTCGTCGTCTTCACTTGTTGCGCTCGCCGTCTCGTCTTCTTCATCAGCGACTAGATCGGCTGGGTTGCGGCGCTCCAATTGCTGTACATAAACAAAGTCAAATGATGTACAACCGATAAGCAAGTAATGATTACTGACGGCGACGATAAGATCTATTGTAGTTTCTGTGGCTGCGCTAGCGATACATAAGAAGGTCTTGTTGGCCATCGCACGGAGGTAAGACGTGGACTTTTCAAGATAACCAATGAGCACATCAACCAGCATGTCTATCGGTTTGGGAGAGTCGGAGTCTGATTGTGAAATGGTGTGCGATTTTCTGCGATTTTTGGACTTGTTGTCGATAGAAAACATGGTTGCGGCAGCAGCAATACAAGTCTGAATACGACAGCTATCAGACTAATTCTGCACAATGTGAAAGAAACACTCGCCTCAAGTATCCCCGCATCAGGCTCATCATCGTCTAAGGTGGCGCAGCGACGATGAAGCAGAGAGGCTGACAGGAGAAGCTCTACTCCTCTAGCTGTCTCTCTCATCTCACCATCAACCTGATTTGAAGCAATAAATATAATAAAACGTAAGTTGGGAGCGACGAACCTGCCTAAGATGATCTATTGTCTTATGAGCTTGTTGAAGTAGCAGTTTCTCCTCCTGACTTGGCTCCGATAGAGACGTGACGTGTTTGGTGTCCTTGTCCAGATGATTGACTACAGTGAAGACTTTCGATATCCAGGATTCGTCGTCAACTGTCCCCTCCTTTGGCGCCTTGTCACCTAATCACATTCAGTCAGAATCATCAAGTAACTGCCAATTTGATCTCAGACCTTTCTGCGATGCGGTGGGTGGCGGCGTCAAATCGGCGAGACAACCGAGGAGTTTACCGCGACAAATCCGCCGGAAATCCTCAGAAAGAAGACTAGAGGGGGTGACACAGAGCTGCGGTGATGTCAATCCTGAATGTCTCATAGGTCGGAAAGTCAATACATACCGCAGCAAGGAGCCCCTTGGCAGACTTTCTCTTGACCAAGTATAACCCTTGTACAGCGAACCAATTGAGAATGAGCTGAATCCAGTCTTCACGTTTTGGGATGGCACCGTTGTGAACGAGGGCCGTGAACTGGTCTGCGATCCAAATTTTCTTGGCTTCTTCTGCAACAGCATCACTGTACTTTTGTTATGAGAAGCCTTAAGAGACTACAAAATTGCACATACTTGTCAGACTCATCCATTTGTTCGAGTAAACTTTGGATGTACTTCATAATACCGTCGCTGTCCATCCTCGACAGTATTGATTCTACGGTCTTCGTTCTGGTCAGTTTATCAAACTGTTGGCTCCCATGAATCCCAGTTAGTTGTAGAATCAATGTGTAACCAAGCTCGGGATTTTGCTGGACAAAGTTTTGGATGTCTTTGACCTAATATAGAATCAGCGATGTGCGAATGAGTAAAAAGACAAGAACTGGCGCACCACATCCAGAGAAATTTTGTGAAGGTGACGGTCTTTGGACGAAAGATGATTAATCCAAGACCGCATGAAATTTTTGGTGAAAAGCATAGGCAGATCGGTACCGTCCACACGGCGTAATGCTTTTTTGAAGACAAGGAACCCCCAGAACTTCCGTTCAGGAGAAGACGACGCCCCGAACAATGTCTCTGCATAAGGCATCGATTGAAATCCAAGAAACTGTGATGGAAGACATACCGTCGACTACTACTCGGAAGAACTCTTGAAATAATGCATTCCGGCGACGTCCTGGCTCGCTCTCAGGGAGAAAGCTGTCGAAAATGATATTCCATACGTAATGCAATTGAGCTTTCCATGTCCCCGTATTACTCTGCTGCCACTCATCCTCGCCAGGAGTTTCCTAAGGAAAAATCAATATTTACATCTTACGTTAGACATGTAACTTCAAACCTTCAATATACGCCCAAGGGACGAAAAGTTAGCGGAAGCCAAAATAGCCGAATCTTTGAAGGTCGGCGCTAGAGTGCTTTTCCAGTCATGCTCGGGCATCGCAGGCTGTAATTTTAACGTTATGGCGACCGTTTCTGGCGTCCAAATGTCCTTTTCACGCTCGTATACAACTTCGAGCATAGAGGCTAGAGCTTCCTCTTTCCAAGAAACGGAAGATTTTATGACAGCATCAATAGCCTGCCCGATGGTCCACCAAGCACATTCTCGTAGCCAGGACTTCTTCTCAGCGAGAACGAGAAGATGGTTGACAAGCTCCTTGTAACTTTCAAGACTCGACGAATTTGTGGCAGACGAAGGAGATGTCAACAGCGGGGTCTGCCGTACAAGGAGCCCAGAGTGAATCACAGTGGCAAGTCCAAAGAGGCGAGCAAACAAGACATCGCGTTCTTCTTGACCAGTCATAGACCCCTGGATCTTCGATCCGTCGACGATGATTGAGATGACTTGAGCGGATGTGACGGTGTCCAGCCGAGAAAGCAACTAATAGATGTGAAGTTGCAATATAGCTCTCCAAGATGGAGGGAGATTCATACCTCGGTGAGCGCAACGCTAAAGCCGAGCCGACTACTTTCCCGAGGGCTCGCAAGTCCTCGTATAAGCCGCCGTATGGAGTACGCGACATCATGCGCATTCAAGACATCCAGGCCATCCGTTGGACCAACGTTTTCTTCATCATCCTCGGAGCCTGGCGAAACCTCAGGCTTGGGAGTGTGTTGTTCCTGAAATTTCTCTAGGGAGTTAACAAGCTTGACTGTTGCATTGATACGTTCTTTTTTCGATGCTGATGATAAATTCCAGAACAGGGAAAGAGTAGTGGCCATCGTCGTACAGGGATTCCATTCCAAAATTTCCAAAACCAAAAACTGAAGTGACTGATTAGGTTGTTGTGACATGTTTAAATCCAACGGCTTCGGCAAACAAAGCAACACTATGCTTCTTGAGCACTCTCTCGTTCAGGATCCTGTGCCTAAATGCTGAACAGGACTAAGACAACTTGAAAGGTAGTGTGGACTGCACAAGTTAGTTGTCACCTGTAAAGTATTATAGTTCTAAAATTAAGCAAGGATACTACTAGTCGAAATGCATCCAGTGCCCCTTTTCGCCCATTCTGCACTTCAGGCAGTCTGCACGTGGCCCCATCGTAAAGCGCTGCTTTCTCCCCGAAGTTAACTTGGGTCCTGGAGATTGGCTGATCGGAGGTGGCGGTGGAATTAGCATTTCAGATGATGTAGTCTGGAAAAGGTCATGGCTTTGAGTCGGTCCCAACTGTAATTCCTGCTGGTTTGATGATCCGTCTGATGATATACCAGGCCGCACACACACCGAAGAAGGCTGTTGCTGGTGGGCCACGGTTATGCTTGGTGGTGACGGCTGTCCACCTGCCGGTCCCACGATGATTTGAGAGTGCTGAGGAGGACTAATGTACGCTTGTGATGCGTTTGATTGCGTGGTTGTAGGGTGTGCCCGGGATGGCTGTTGTAGCCGTGGTGGCGAAAAGACAAGCACCGAGGAGCAAGACTTCGGAGGCTCATCTGGGTCGAGTGCCTGGGATGTAGTTAGCAATCGGATGATTGAAGAAACACATTCATAAGCAATACGAAGTTCAAACGTCACTTACCATGTTCTCATCCTGTACATCGCCACTCGGCGAAGAAACAGGATCGACACTATTTGCACGTCCAATAGAGAGGTCGCTAGCTTGCCTCACCCAATCATCTGGGCTTGGTTGATGATGATTGCTCGAACTTTGGTTGGCAGAAAAGACAATGGAGGATGCTCGTCGACTCAGATACGTATCCTGTAAAGCAAGTGATGAACGTTTCTGTTCATACAGCAAACCACTTGTGAGCTGTTCCATCTCGTGAGCACTCGAGGTTACCCACCGGTTGGCGTTCTTGGATTGGGGACCCAGGAGAGCGGGGTCTCTTCAGTGAATAGTTGAAGGAACGTGTCATCCTTGTGGATGGCGAGTGAGTGTCGACTTCCATCATCTTCGAGCTATTGATCAAGGGGCCGCAGCCAACAAAATGTTCGTGAATAAGAAAGAAAGAAAGACAACAACGAGATCCGCCTTTATAGAATCAGCATGTGTCAAGAAACAAAGCAGAGTCGCCACCTTTTCGGAGTCGGCGACTCGGAGTTACTACTTGGTACTTGCAACACTTTGTTCAACAGATAAGAGTTCAACAAATTGCGGTAGGGACTACAAAGTACAGGGTAACAGTTTATGAGATATACATAACATCTACTAGCTACAATAGCTAGGATCTAGAAACAACTACAAGACGAGTCTTCACAATTTCGTAAAAGCAAGCGAGTGATCCAAATTGATTCCGATGTCCTTAACCTTGCATGTTCAACCCGCCACGAGGCAGTCTAGGCTCGCCCTCAACGTAAGGCTCCCCAGTCTCCTCTCTCAACATGTCGTTGAGCCAAGCGCCATGAGGCTGGATCTTCACACCGCGATTGTACATTACGGCGAGGTACAGCCAGGCAGCGGCGTTTCCGACAGTGCCAACTTCGTCAGAGACGTGTGTACGCGCGTACTCACTCATCTCCGAGTACAACTTCTCGTTGGTATACAAGTTGAAGAGGTATTTGGCAACGTCATTGTTATCGCCAGCCTCGGTGAGGTAGCCCGACTTGCCATGCACGATTTGAAGAGGAATACCACCAGTGCGGGAAGCCACGACAGGTATACCGGCATGCAGGGCTTCGGAAACTTTGACCTCAAAGCCCTCACGAAGGGAAAGCTGAAGGGCAATCTTGGCGTTAGCCATCAGAGCGTCGAGAACTGTGCAGGATGAAGATCAGTCCCTGGGCAACTTCGAACACACGACGATCACGCACGTTGGTCACTCGGGGGCAACCTCATCACAATGATGTCTGACTGGTACACCTTGTAGTCAGGCGAGTTGACGAGGTTCATAACTTGGTCGTAGATGATGCTGGCATCAGGGTCATCGACAGCACCGTGACCACAAATCAATAGCTGGGGCACCTCCGCTTCGGTAACCCTTCCAGACTCCTTGAGCATGACGCGGAAGCGAGCATAAGAGTCAATGACATTTGGAATACCCTTCGATGGGTCGAAGCGGGCAATTTGGACAATGTAGTCCCGCTGAGGCCATTTGAGCTCGGCCATCTTCTCCTTCGCACAAAGGTTCCGGAATTCGCCCATGTAGAACTGGCTATCCCATGGGTGGAGGTCCTTGTTCAACCCGTCGAGCCTTGCAAACAAACACATCAACGGATGAAGTAATAAACTTAGACTTGGCTCACCAGTCAGTGGCGGCACCCAGCAATGCGAGCTTCTCAATAGGGACATCGCTAGGGACGAACTTGCTGACTGGATGACTGATGAAGAGATCTGCCAGTTGAATGTTGTTCCAGAGGTATTTCCAGACTTCTTCCTGAGGAGATCCCTTCACATGCACAAGATCGCTGCGGATCTCGATGTGCGATCGATAGACAATGGGAAGCTCGGGTCTAACTTTTTTTATGAGCGGAATAAGACCAGGCATCTGGGGGTCGTCTAAAGGGTACAGCGATGAGCGGTCGATACCTGAGAATGAGGACTAAGGACCCACCAATGAAAGCAATGTCAACGCCGCCAGGGGCCAGTGGCCCGCCCTCTGCAGTCCATCTAAGTCCGTTTTTCAGGATCCATGCATCGAATTGATCTTTCGCCTGCTGGGTGAGGCGAAGGTCTGGAGCAGCAACACCTTGCAGGATGTTGTGGTTGTTTTTCGTAGTGCGGAATACGCTTGGCGATGGGTTCGGCACGTACCTAGCAGTCGTCGCCAAACATCAGCATCCAGGCATGAGAAATAGAATCATGGGGGTGCGGAGATTGTTACGTACCATGCAACGTCAACATCCAGAGCAGTAAGGAACCTGATGAGAGCATGTCGCATCTGTCATGGGCGTGAGTAGAACTATACCGGGACCTGTGAAAGATACGCACCAAAGCTACTCCACCTACAAGCGCCAAGAAAAATCTTATGATCCGATATATGTCAATTGACGATAAGCCACTCACCCCCCTGCGGTGTGGAAGAGAAGAAACCGATTTTGATCTTTTTCTCTCGCAATTCGTCTGCGAGTTTGTTGACGGCATTCCAAGTACCTGGTCCAACAGATTTCCTGTAAACGTCAAGATCATCTATCAGATGGATCTTGCCAGCCGCATCGACGGTAACTTGGTTACGGGGACCGATGGTGAGACGAGGGTTATTGTTGGGGCCGAAATACATGATACATTTTCGGGCAGCAGAGTCAGCTTGCTCATCAAGAGTACGCGGGATCGGAAGTTTCGTGGCGACGCCTGACTGGAGATTGTTGCTCTGATCCAATAGTGGAGACGGATCAACATAGACTGTAGGGGTCTCAGCACCGGAGGGAACATATGAACCGGTGGTCGAGGAGATGCGATGCTTGATGTTTGGGCGCGTCAGTGAATCAGTGTGGAATGACTTGATATTGAAGACGATTGGGACAATATCAGTCTCAAGCCACAGATGAGTGCAGAGATTGGGACACTGGACGAATATGTAAGCATCGATAGCAAACGAGATAGAGTGGATACTCGCCTCTTTCAAAAGACCGAGGGTAACACCGGCGCCAAGGAACTTGCACAAGTGCTCCTGAGAGAACTTTTTGATAGTCTGAAGAACATGGTTCGCAATCTCAGACGCAGACTTGGTGGGATCGTCGGGGGTGTAAGGCATAATGGCCGATGCGAAATCGGTATTGTAGACAGAATCATGTATAGAGATTGCGATCTCAAAACCTTGTCCACCATTCACAACAGCACCAGCAATACCTGCCCACATAGGCTTATAACACGCAATCAGCATCAGCATCAGCATGATGCACTGAGATCGATCAAACTTACAGTGAGGGAGGTGTAGGCATGGACAGCAGGTTTGCCCCCAGCGCCAACGCTGGAAAGCCTGCGCTTGACATGACTGGAGCCTTTGGATTGAAAGTCAGTAGCAGGAGGAGACATGGTAACCGGGGTTGAAGCTAGCAGAAAGGGCGACGCGCTATTTAAGTGAAACGGGAATCAGATTGGCGCTGGTAGTGGGGAAGAGGCTAATCTTGGTTGAGGAGTTTGTGCACCACAAGCATAAGAAACTCACACTGCATGTAGAGTCAGACAGAGACCCTGATCACTGATCTGAGTGACAAGCAAGAACAACGCGACCTAAACTAGATCTGTTTGAGGGGAAAAGAGGGCCTTGAGCGGTTGAACCTTACGAACATGTCCTGCAAAACGTTTAGTGGAGTTGAAGGAATTAGTTGATCTAATCAAAGAACCAAAGAATCACTGTAATACCATGATGCCCCTTACAGTAAGTACAGGGTTTTCGGGGTCTCACCAAGCCTGTGGCATCGCACAGCTATCCTCGTAGCACATGCGATAGTATGACCTGCCCCGACTGCGGGGGAACTTTTGTCTGGGACGACAACGTCTGCTCATCCATCTGCAAAAAATGTGGTACCTTGTCTAATTCTGCTCAGTATGTCCTTGCCTCCCATACAGAATCCCATGATTCTTCCATGCACCAGAACTCATTGTTCTCCTCTGCGGCTCCTCTCAAAAATATTCACAAGGGATGGAATCTTGCTGGGCAGCACAAAGAAGCTCGTGACAGAGGGAACGCTGTGGGTTTATCTCTTCTTTCTTGGAAATTATTTACTCACCCCCGCACGCCGTTTCAGATCGCCATGAGCATTTTCATCACTTCCGTCCTGACAAAGTTGAAAAATCCCGGTCTATCCCCACGTGCAGAAGCCATCTTCACACAAGCTATGACCAAAGGCAAATACAGGTGGGGACGCAAGGCAAAGCTAGCTGCCGGTGCATCCATGGCTATTGCCCTACGTGAGGCACACAAGTCGGATTCCCTCCGCGACATTGCCTTTTTCCTTGATGACTCACCACTGTCTCTGTCCCGCGCATTCGTGGCCGTGGTATCTCTTCTAGATTTTGACCTAAGTTCATCAGACCCAGTCGTCCATATTCCCATCCTCCTGTCACATCTTCAGTCCTTATTACATCCTGAGTCTTCCACTTCTCATCTACCTCCAGACCTCGTTGCCATCCTCACACCGTTGTCGTCTCATGCGGTATTGCGTACTGCTACGTCCCTATCGGGTATCATCAGCCGAGAGGCTTGCGCTATACCTGTACTACAGTCTCCCACCCCTCCTATCGCCTGTGCGATGCTCATTCTCGCACTTGAAGCGGAAACACGCAGCCCCCTGCCACACCTAAGTGAACTGGCCAACGCGCTTGCGTCGCGCTTTGGCTTCGCCCGTGGTGTAGTCACATCGCGTTATAAGGCATCCTATGATTTAATCGAGAAATGGATCCGAGAAGTCCCTTGGCTCGATCAGTTTGTATACAAGGGAAAGGGTCGCGGTGCTTCTGCTCGGTCGAAAGTTCCGAAGCGTTCTATTGTTGCGAAGGGGATCATAGATGTCATTCAATTTCAAGAGGAGATATGGACGAAGAAAATGTCCGCTCTTGGAAAGGCTAGTGTCGTAATTGAGGCGGATCCGGCAGACGAAGCCGGCAAGAAGGATGAGGAGGCATGTTCCTCGGAGACATCTTCGATCAGTGAGCTTCCTGAGCTTCGCCATCACCAGCCCCGGAAGCAACGAAAAACAAAGGATCATAGCGTTGAGGATGCACATCATTTTCTGCTCAATCCTTTGTCTGCTCGATCTCATACTTTATCGAACCATATGGTATCCGAGGGCCCGGGCGCTTCGACAACGCGTACCTCACCTATCTTAACACCGCCAACTGTTCCATTTACGACGCATCTCCTCAGTACTTCGTCGTACGATTCGAAACATTCTCCTTCTCGTCTCCAGCTACTGGCTCTTAGCCGAGGTGGCGGGTCTGCGGAGCATATTTGCGACGACGAACTATTTGTAGAGGGCGAACTAGAAGAGCTTCTTCGAAATAGTGAGGAACAAGAGGCCTTGAAGCCACTATTCAGACTCCAGTGGCAAGAAGAAGATGATACAGTCGCACACCACGCAGATTGCGGACCACAAACCGCCAGAATGGAGGTGAGTCGGGGTTCGGGACGTGTCGATATGGCAGCTCTGGCACGTATTCTAGGCGGGGAAGAAGCCGTCGATGACGAGGAGTGTGAGGTCGAAAGCGGATCATCGGCGCCGGCGACGCCAAGACACGTTCAACTTGATGCTGCAGAGGAGGTAAGCGCTTGGCGGCCCCTCTCGCCCGGGAATGCTTTTACGAGGCATTGTACCAGTATGGATAGGTACGAAGAGGAGTACTGATATGTCTGCGGGTTGGACCCGAGGCACCCCCGCAGTCGGTGCAGATGTTCTTATTTTCATGCTGTTGCACTTCTACTGTCATGTAAGTATCCATGCGAATATCTCGCGCTCAGAATGGTTATTGAACTTGCCTTTTGTTTGAAAGCTGGAACACGAGGTAACTCTTCATTTGGTTCGTATCTAGCCTTGGCGATATGGCAAATATCGCGCCTCCCTGGGTTGTGTGTAGGCTTATTGCAATCTGGATAGCTGGGCCCGATAATCAGATGTTGGAGGTAGTACAAGTTCACTATCTCGATCCAAAGATCGATTCAAGAGCTGAATATTGTAATCGGCCTAACCATAACCTGAAAGTAATTTGGAATACATCGTCCTCATGGCCTGTCAAAGTGAAAGGCGCTCTTCATCCCTATCCATAATCAGCGATTGGAAATTAATAAACCTTAATTATGCAGTGGTTTACCGACGTAAAAATATCATCATCTCTCCACTTGTAGGCCAGGATCGAACCCCTTTGGAAAGACCTGTCGGACATTGATATTAATCCGAGTTGTCCGCATGTATAACTCATATGGTGTCCAACTAGAGAATCCTTCGCCATCCAATTTTAGGGAGAAGTGATCGGGTAGAGTGTCCTCCAAGATACGAGGAACGCCTGGCAGATTTGGATCAGATTTCATGTAAGCAAACGATGAGCTCGGACAAACCGTGATAAGCCCGTCTACAAGCAGGTCCTGACATTATCACAACATCACCCGAGCGAAGAAGAATCGCCGTTGGCTCCACGTCTCTGGTGAGACCACCGATGAGGAAGATAGCGGCGTTGCCCAGCCTGTCGCGAAATCGCCACATCAACATTATTGTTCAATGAAGATAAGCCTTGATAACTGACGATATCGAAACTAGAGGTGACGTGGCACAAACTTCCGAGCGATCTACGTGTGCCATGAGAGTGTCCTGCAGGAATCATTAAGACACTCACTCCTTGATTATTTCTAGCATATATCATACCTTGATTTGATAGTAATTAACGATGCCAGCATCAGGTTCTATAAGTGCCGCAGTTAGTCAGGCGAAATTGAGAACTCTAGAATTCATACCATATGCCTCATGCCAACTTCTCCAATGTTCATCACCCCATCCTTCCTCGTCCGATTGACCAAATACATCTTCCCAATTAACACTGGAGACAGCCCGCTTGCATATGGCTCCGATTTCATTGTCGACACGACCCTTGCCCTTGCTAAAGTCATACTGCTTACTACCCCAATGATACGACCATCCAATATTTGCCCAGCGCAACTTTGAAATAAGTGCAGTGGATGAGGCTGGCAAAACAGTGGGGGACGGCGCGGGTGGAGGCTTCGGTGAATGCAACATCGACAGAAAATTGGCGGGATCAGCCGGTATATTAGAGATCAATTGCCTTGGTCCGGTGTTTCTGTATTCTGTGTCTGACGACTCTGGAGTACATGCTCGTGTTCTGACCAAACGTGCATCTGAACTAAGATGTGCATTCCATAATCCTTCGTCGGGCAGGATATAATGAGCATCAAGGTTTGTTTCATTGGGATGCCGTGCATGGTCACGAAGAGCCCATCGCACTAGTCGTCGCTGATCCTGCGGGGAAACAAACGATGGAAGTATAACAAGACCTGGTTGAAGTGTTATTCATTTCACCTGCATGGTGTTTCCTCTTGCGTACCTGGGACGCTGGGGACTGCAAATGCTTTACCGACGCCAGAAGACGTCGATTCATTCGTATTAAGAAGTTTGATCTCAACCCCGTTGCAATAAAAACTTTGGTCACTGGCTAGTGTCTCAGCATCACAGGTGGCTGATGTTAAATCCAGGACGTGGCCAAGATCAGGAGGGGGAAAACGTGCTTTATATCTTTTCTCCGCTGCTCGGAATGGGGTCCATTCTGCATCTAAGTCTTTAGTTCTATTCTTTGTCGTCTTCAAGTACTGTCGCCTAGCCTTCTTATAAGCTGCACTGGAGGGGTCATAGGTGTCCATGATCAAGATTTAGATTCTTACTACAAACAAGAACAAAGAATGCTTTCTGAAGCCTTTTTCAATCTGCCGAACGACATACGTCGGTGTCATTCCGCGAATTTTATGGTCGACCAGTAATCTAGCTAGAAATCTTCAACTTTGCTCTTAACGTCCATGTCGGTATGGCTACCGCGCTCCCAGCAAGCTGCTTTTGTGCGGTGTTATAGCCGTCAACTCGTCGAAGCACGAACCACTCGTTACATTTCTCTGGGCCCACGTCCCCATCTTGTGTCGCCGCACTCCGCTACTTATGCTCTTATCTCGCACCGCGCCCAGAGCACATCAACTTCATCATCTGCTCCTGCAAGCCGCGATGCTACGAGTAAAATTGTCACCAATGATTCCTCCACTCTTGAACCACAGACCGCGCCCCCTGTACCTAAGGATCCCGCCTCTGACGCACCGTTCATGACTCGGGCTTGGAAAAAAGTGAAACACGAGGCGGCGCACTATTGGCATGGCTCGAAGCTGCTTGTTTCAGAAGTCAGGATCTCCGGCAGACTGCAGTGGAAAATTCTTCATGGAGAGAGCTTGACCCGAAGAGAACGGCGACAGGCGAGCATATTATCTCTGACATTGCTGACAGTCAAGTTTATGGCAATTGGTATCTAGCTAAAGCGTACGACCCAGGACTTGCTTCGACTCGTGCCCTTCGCTGTTTTCATCATTGTGCCGTTCATGGAGCTTCTACTTCCTGTCGCTTTGAAGTTATTCCCCAATATGCTTCCCTCGACTTTTGAAGACAAATTTGCTGCTGTAAGGGATTGTAGCATATTTTCTCCTTTCACTTAGCTAATCTACAAGTAGGAAGAGAAACAGCGAAAGCTCCTTCGAGTGAGACTCGAAATGGCAAAGTTCCTCCAGGAAACGTTGCGAGAATCAGGCTTGAAAGCAAATGCCCACATAGTAGGCTCGGACGCCTTCGAAGAGTTTTTCAGGAGGGTCCGTTCCACTGGAGAGTCACCCTCTGCGACGGATATTATCAATGTTGCTAAACTCTTTGACGATGACCTTACTCTTGATAATTTGTCTCGGCCGCAACTCGTTTCAATGTGTCGGTACATGGGCGTCAATGCATTCGGCACGGACAATTTCCTCCGGGGTGCCATTCGCTCCCGTCTCATGAACCTTCGTCGAGATGATCAAGTCATTTACTCTGAAGGTGTCGATGAGTTGTCGACCTCGGAGTTGCAGGCTGCATGCCAATCGCGTGGTATCCGTACCACTGGCGTTTCTCCTGCACGACTTCGGGACGAGTTGACTACATGGATTCAGCTGCATCTTCATAATCGTGTTTCTGGTGTACTCTTGATTCTCGGGCGAGCCTTTCATTTCGACCGCAAGCCTGGTGAAGACGAAGATGGCAAAACGACTGTAATTAAGAGCCTTGAAAGTGTCCTCAGCGGATTGCCAGATAATTTGGTTCGCACTATCTTTTCACTCTCCTCTTCATAATTGACACCGACCGCTCTCAGCTAAATGAGGCTGAACTAGAGGTTGACTCGGACAGTGCTAGCTACAAACAAAAGCTCGAAGTTCTACAACAACAAGAGGAGCTCATTGAAGATGAAGAAGAGCAGGAGCAGAAGGAAGAAGATGCGCGCCGTGCCAAGCGTGAGGCTGACGAGTCAGAAGCACGCACCGCGCAGTCTCTTTTACCTGACACTGAGGTGACTTTGACATGCTACCCTAGCTTCTATGTTTTAATTTGCTTGGTGCAGCTTCAGCCGGAACGGTTCGAAGAGGAGAACGCTCGCATGACCACCGAACAACTGAAGGAACTTGGCGAAGCGTTGTCGATTTTGTCGGCACAGTCTAGCGTTCTCAAAGAACGTGATGAGCTTCGCGCCCTCATGGAAGAGAACCTTCAGGCGGAAGAGGTAACGCTTTAAATTTTGTCACAATTTCCATACTAATCATTCTACTTAGGATCCCAAGTCACCTTCAGGGGCGCTGACAAAACGTATCAGGACAATGCTCACAAAAATCGACACTCAGTTGCAAGAATACGATTCACGTGTTGGTAATTCCTTGCAGATGTTCTCTGCAGATCCACAAGGACGTATACCTGTGAAGGACCTAGAGAAGGCACTTGCTGTGATCAAGCACAAGCCCGACGACGTAGTCGGACAAGCAGTGATCCAGAAGCTGGATGTCGACAAGGATGGGTTTGTGGAGCTGGAGCACGTACTTGGTCTTGTAAAGGAAGAGGGTCTTGGTGAGCAACCTGGTCATCTAATTGGGACGTGATCTAATGATGAGGCTAGGTATCGAGATCGATGATGAGGCCCAAACGTTAATAGGTCAGGGCAAAGAAATCAAGGACTCGAGACCGAGGAAGGAGGACATTGTCCAGGAGTAAGGCTTACTCAGACATTTTACACATAGACTAGAGCACAACTCTATTATCCCTACGTACCATAAGAACTCCGTACTGAAGCCTCGGCCAGCAAAGGCGACTGGATCGTGTGGCTTGCTCTACAAATCGTCGTCATCATTGCGGTCATCGTGTTTATATGATACAATAACTAATGACTTTTAAATAGTACTCGCGCAATGCGCAATGGAAGCATTGTTGCCGCACGAAGAGGTGACGACCCAGGAACCAAGATATGTGATTTGTGATGATCGTGAAGGGTATTAGATGATGCCATGACTATCCCGACAGTGGATTGAAACTCGAACACGCACGAGTGCTAGAGGTATGGATAACTGGGAAGCAGCACTGCATGGAAATAATGGGTGAAAGGATGGCCTTCATCATGCGGTTGTTGCAAGGGAAGTTGTTGACTTTGTCTCCTCTCCAGCGTCACCGTCTTCAACTTTTTCAGAGAGGTAGCATTCCTCATCATCACTATCGGCTAGTTCAGCCCACCACCGACCAGCCTGAAGTATCAGGACACCTGTCAGCGCTACGCTGCAAATGAGGTGGTTTGACGCGAGGTCAAGAGTAGGTATTCTTAGTAAACGTGGAAACGCGTCCTTCATATGGTGGGGTGGAATTGCCGTGAATTTATCAATGAGGGCTGGGATAAATTTCCTTAGTATGCCGACCCATAGTTTTATGATTCGACTGACTGGGAATGACGGAGTACGCGTACATGATGACAGCAACGCCGTAGAGGACTAGAGAGTAGAGTATATAATGAACGTTTGATGGGGAACTTGAGGAGAACACATACATATGCTCCCTCCGTCAAACATCAAGTTGCCCGCTTCCAAATCATTAAAACTCCAAAAGATGGTCGTTCCGCCAAGTATAATGATGCCAAAAAGTACATAGAGGATTTGTACGGGACCTTTGGTCAGGATCGAGTAGTAAAGAGCCGCTGTCCACAAATGCTCGTCAGTTACCGGTGACTTCCACAGAGTCAGAGAGTCTGCGATCCAATGAGTGAAGAGTGAACCTGAAAGCAGGTGTTAGCCTCATGACACGTTGACGCCGAGGAAGTCGTGAAAAAATCGACTAACCAAGTAAGAAGGAGGTTATGCAAACGACAACACCAGCTCGTACACCCATCACTGCGCGTTTATCCAGCAATATTCTTGAAAGCAACTGGTCGTATTGGACTTTGTCAAAGGACCGTATAAGCTGTGGGCCAAACTTTGATCTTGACGGGAGGCACCCGGCCCCGGGCCATATTTGTAAGTATGTGGCCCGATCTGGAGGACCGCCTGCAGCGACGTCGGAAGCAATTGAGCGTCAACCCGATCCACGATGTCTCGACACTAGCATTGAATATTGACTTTCAAGCTCATCTAAATATTGGCTCACCGGGTCTGGGCGATGCTCTCCCTATCCAGAGTCCAGACACATCCGTAGCCCTCTGTGTTAACTTGAATGTGAGTAGAGTCTCGCAGTCCGCTTTGCAAATGGTCTCCACATATGTTCCTAAACCCATCATGTTTACTCGCAAACTTTAAGCGGACGAGCGACAAGGCCTTGATTTCCTGACGCTATGGTCGCTGCAAACAGTCTTAACTTTCGATCTTTCAGGAAGTTATATATATATATATTCCACCGATACCGTGACTACTATTCCATGCCACAGCGTCAACTTATCTTGTCACCCTATTTGATATCCTCTCTAAACGAGTAAACTACTCGTCATTACTGATTTCCAGTCCAACCTTCCACAAGAGCTTCCGCCATTAACTGCTTCTCTTGATAAGACGTGACGCTGATAAACAGTGCGTACCCGTAGATTCAGGTGATTCTTGTTCGAAGACTCCACCTGCCAGTGCAGGGCCGATTGGTCAATTCGCTCATGTCATTAATAGCCGGTGAATTGGTATTCCCTATCATAGTATCTTGGTCTTTCTGCTGATACTTATTGTGTACTAGTATCAATGAATGACGCAGACATCTATTTGATCTCATTCAGCCTCGCGGAGGTGCAGGCTGTGAGTTTAGCCAGCAAGGAGGAGTAGATTGGATCGGCTGTGGGAGATAGTGGAGTGCTGATTGGAGGTGTTTATCAGGCCAGACCCCCAGACGTTATCAAAATTATCATCGCATGGGTCCCCTTCGCCTTGTACTGTATGGGATACTGAAAGCATCCGTCCTACCATGAAGCAAGCTTCTGCCACTATCACCTGTTTTAGTCGGACCTTCGCAAATTCTGACATGGCCGGGTCGGACCAATTCACGCTCTAGCCCCCGCCGCCCCACACGCTTTAAAATCACAAGATCATTCGGGACTTTAATACAGATGGTTCCAAATTCTGCGAAACAGATGTGAGAGCCGTCGCAGTCAGGCTACACAGGAACTACCGGTGGTGAGTAGAGATGATACCCGAACAATCTTTAAGATCAGTTGATGGACCGGCCATTGGCTGTTCCGTGACGTCATCTGGCAACGCGGAACACCATATGTTTTGGGATACTGCAAAGTTTGCAGCTGTAAGTTCATGTATGCAGAACAAGGGAGATATCACTCCAGCAAAGAAGTAAGTGTATGCTCCACTCTTTTGAGGTCATCGGTCTCTTCATCGATGCGAACAAGTAGCTGCATCTCTCAGAACCTCTCTTAATAGGGCAACTTGGTGCAAACGGGCCAGTATATGTCCCGACGGTTGTTGTTCGAAGATTCCGCCTGCAGGGTCGTAGGGATAATTGGTGATGACAGTAGTGCTTGAGTATGATTGTTTAGGACAAGTAGCCCCTATCGTTGAACTTTTGCCCTCGATAACGTAAGCGATGTTATTGACAGTTAAAGGCTTGTTTCACTAACTTGGTCTTGTTGTTCTTAAGCTTCATCGTCTGAGTCGTCCTCCGAGTCTTCTAATGTTTCATCGACAACCAGTTGCAGGTGACTGCGAATGCTATCCTCAAGACTCCTACTAGGGAATGAAACTCGACAGCACCTTCGATGCCTTTGACAGTGCGGCAGTGCCTCGAGGCGCAGCTTTCTTCGGAAGGGTCTATGGGTCTCTACTTCCCCATTCATGAGGCCTTCAGGCCTGAACACCGAGCCACTCATCCCCACATCGAGAAGATAACCAGAAATTACCTTACAAGGCAAAAAATGAAAAGTGTTGAGACGCAATCGAACCCTCTTCCAACTCTTTTACCTTCCCCGCTAACCGAGTGGCTCGTCCCTTATGCTCAGACCACCGCACACGATTGCTTCGCGCTTTTTGCCTTTTAAGGCAGAAACGCGCGCCGCAGAAAGCAATCGTACTCGATGTCCATAGCACACCTGGTGCTTTAAAAGAAGCGCGCGAGATGTGTGGATTTGCCACAACGCACTCACTATTCATTCACTTCAAGGATCTAATTCCACTCTACAGATCTTTCATAACCCCTTCTATCCTAATCAACACTATCACAAGATGCCTTGTGCAGGACGTAACATGGTACGCTTCCAGCCTACCTCACATCACGCGCCTTGTACTTATGACACTTTATCTACAGACACCTGTTGACTGCCCTGTCTGCCACAAGTCTATAAGCCGCAAGGCAGATCTTCCTAGACACATGCGTACGCACGATGAACACAAGGAGGCTTTGTACGTGCTCGTACCTCATTATCCTAGATGATTCCTGACCTGTTTACTATCTCAATCAGTATGCACGCATGCACTTTTCCTGACTGCGATTACAAGACCCTTCAGAAGTCCAATCTGCAGACTCACATCAGGACACACACTCGTGAACGCTCGAAGACGTGCCCTCACCCTGGGTGCGCGTTTGCTACCACCGATCCAGGTAGCTTGACGCATCACCGCAAGCAACTACACGGCTACAAGCCCAAAGCGCGTCGTAGCCCCGGTGGCAAAGCTGCCCGACGGTCCGCTGCCGCGCCTTACCCCTATATCCAGTTTATGAAGCCAGAGACAGAGATTCCTGCATCGCTGGATCTCAATGACCTAACATTTGCCGAGCTCGCAGGCCTCGTTCCCTGCGATACGCTCTCACCCGCTGAGTCCAGCGACTCCGGTATCCCCCAATTCTCGGGCGAGCTCACTGAACGTCCCTGGGAGCAACTCTTCCCCGATCTCCCTGCCGAGAGCTTCGCCTCCACCTACGAACAGCCCTCTCAGCTCCCCATCTCCACCTCCAACTACTTCCAACCTTCAACTGTCCCCGCTGATATCTCCACTCTCCACATGCCGCAGTATGACCCGGAGCTATTCTCTGATGTCAACTATCAGCAGCCCGTTCCCGATGTCAACTTTCAGTTCCAGCCCGTCTCCGGAAACGATCTGAACAACTCCATGCCAGCTGGACTGGACGAGTTTTTGCAGAAATATGGCTCGGGGTACTTTGAAGGCCGCTGCGAGTACCAAGACAATGTGACACATTCGATGGCCCAGCCCTCGTTTACGAACGAATACAACTTCTATTGAAATCACTATCATCTTTCATCCCATCTCATATTCCTTGTACATCATCGTCGTCGGCATCACAATTTCATTTGGAACTCGGCATTATCATTATTGTTCAATTATCACACTACTTCAGGCTTGCATCTTTTGTACATATCTTCATCTAGACTCTTAGACCTTCAACTTGTAAATTGCATTGGTAAACTAAACGAATCTCATGACTATGGATTGATCTTGTTCCCCGGCCAGCGGACATACTCAATCGGTTCAGCTCGAGATCAATGCCAATTTCCATGGCATGACATAATCGAACTCCGACAAACATTCCGTGAACACTTGTCAGTACTACATAGTTAGTCACAATATTGCGAGCATGCAAACTCTTCGGTGCATTCGTCGTATGGTTGCAGGCCCAGGACCATCACGTCTCGGATTCACTTCCAGAAGCATCACTGGAGCAACACCTCCTTCCACGCCATGGTTCATTGATACTGAAGGTCCAGTCCAATCAATAACTAGGCATACTCCTCCTCACCTTGCCCCCAAAACCCATGAGCTTCCCGAAAACATCTCCGCCGGGATAAGGCAACTATTTTTGCAGCTTAGTAAATCTCCTTTGCTAGAGCCGTCGACTTTGAGTGTCGAACGACCTGTCGCTGCTCTTCCTGGTCCTCCATTACCTCGAACATTGCCCAAGGGCCGCCGGAAACGCGGGCGCACATACTCTGGCGAAGGTCTTGTTGAAGAGCCTGGAGGTATATGGGACTGGGTAGTCACTGCTCAAGTGTGTACCCTACTGGCGTTCTCTGTCTTTCTTGCTCACCACTGTTTCGCCAGGTGAAAGAAGGCACCGAAAACCGAGGATCGATAGAAGCTGTTGTACGTCAAGTGCGAAAGACTGTGTGTCTGCTCAGCCCTTTTTACCTCGCAATAACTGAAAGTTATTGTCCAGCTGTTGTCTGTGGACCCACCGCTGCCCCTTCCGCCCAATTCTAAGCGGAGAATGCTCAATGGGTGGGCTATGATAGATGCAGGCAAATTTGCAGTCCATATACTGAGCCGTGATGCGCGGCGGAAATATTTTGAAAGATCACCTGCCGAGTGGTAGTTTAGCAACACGCTAACTATGCCCTTGAATTCAGACAAAAAACTTGCTCAAGCCCATCTACCCTTCTAATGTTTCAATGCATCTCACAACGACTTGGTCGATTAACCGCTTTTCCACCGCATCACTAGGTCCTTCCTCTCAATCTGGTGTTCCCTGTCCTTCCTAAGTTTTTCAGCGTATATGTAGGTGAAAACGATCAGATCAAGCATACTAGCATCTAGAGCTGACTCTCGAGTTAGGCTGTGTGCTTCATACAACGCCTCATTTTCCATTCGAGAAGTAGTCCAGTTCAGACAAATTGAGGACGTCCCAATTTGTCTTGCAGATGATGCATGTGCATGAGGCGTCACGATTGTGCGTAGCGACGCTGATATGAGGTACCCATAAAGCTTTAAAGTAGACTGTTGACCGGAAGTCGACCGTGGTATGCATGCGGCGGCAGGATTATCAGCGTCATATCATCAGAAGCAAGTTCAAATATTTTAAATAAACCAAACATCGACCAGCCACGCCAATCCAACTAAGCGATTAAAACATCCAAATCATGTTGAGAGAAAGCAGCTTCCGAAAAGTATCTTGCCCGCACAGCCCTCCCTCCAAAGTACCTGCCATCCAACTCCCTCACGGTCTTCCACGCACCAGAGGGGCCCGCAAACAATACAAATATGCGGACAGATTCCTCTGGGTCCGCCGGCGGAGGTTGAGTCAGATGTACAATAACTCGCTCGACGGTTCCATTCTTTGAACACTCCTCACCTGAAGGAATTCAATCAAAATCCGACAAATGAAATGTCTGAGACTGACCAATTTCATCTCTCAGATCGCCATCGTCCACATCTTCCGGTCCAACCATATTGGTTAGCACTACCACACGACTGGGGTCCCCAAACCTTAAACGGTCTTCACGGCCCTTCGCGTCCTCGTTGTCATTGATGATCCGACCCATTTTTGAGCCCATAGCTGGTTTGACTTTGCCTTGGCCCTGCGGTTGATTCTGACCCTTCTTGCCTTTGCCTTGGGCAGCGACTTGCTCGACTGTGAGAGCGTTTACAATACCGCTCCCATCGGCACCCAGACCTTGACCTTCCTTGTGCCCCCACTTAGCCATCAAACGAGCTGCAAAACCCTGTGGATCAGGACTGATATAATTGTCAGACATGTTCGACGCTAAATGTACTCGAACATACCGTGTTTGAGCATCTTCTTGCGGTGGTGGGCCAGGTAGACTTGATCCTGGTCCCGACCCACCTGCAGTCGCGGCAAGCGCACTAAGGCGTGCTGCGATACTCGCAGCGGCCTTGACCTTATCTTCAAGCGCAACTGGTATTTCAGATGATGGGGGAGGTGGCGGCGGCGGAATATTCGCCGGTGGTGCAAATGGGTTGTATGCCAGCGGAGGGGGAGAACGCGTTGGAGGCACGGGCATTACCAGTTGCATCGGCTGCGTTACGGGAGCAGGTGGTAGGCTTGATGGCTCAAAAGGCGAAGCTGTAGGACGGAGCTTCGATGACATTGCTAGCCGACGTAGATACGCTTCTTCCCCTGTTTCGTCACGGTTTTGAGATACAGACGGCGGAGTACTTGATGACAGTCCAGGGATGCTGTCCTCATCATCGGCGCCGCCCGGTGACGGTTGACGGAGAGGAGAAGCGGATGCAGAGAACGCCGGTGGGCGGTTACCTCCCGAGGCCATGGCAAGGCGGCGCTGATAGGCCTCCTCACCCAATAAGTTATGATCGACAGGCACAGGAGTCGGTGACGGTACTCGAGCAGCAGCACCAGCAGACATTGCAAGTCGCCGCTGAAAGGCCTCTTCCCCTGACATATTGCGATCCACATGAACTGCGGGAGTATCGGAGGCACCAAGCCCACGGGGTCGTTCGTCATCCGCACGAGACCACTTATCGAAAGACCCGTTGTCAAATCTCCCTGAAACTGGAAGTTAAACCTCGCCACATATCCAGAGTTAGTTTGCACACCACTCTTTTTTGGGCGTTCGCCTTCACTGTCGCTGCCTGTGTGATCACTTCCTCTGTCGAGAGCCTCGCGAGCACGCTTCCTTTCAGCCGCACGTTCGGATGCCCGCTCGACACGGTCACGTTGCTTCCATATTTTATATTCGTTGTAGTCATTCGGCTTAAGAGTGTCGTAAGGCTCCAATGGATCCCATATCGCCACAACTGGGGCGTTCTTATTCTGTATATCAACGATTAACGAAGATATCAAATTGGGTAAAGAAATACATACCTTCCTCCCCTTCCTTCCACCGCCAGCCCTGCGTTTGTGCTGAGCCTTGAAACCATTGATATCTTCATCAAGTATCATAGATGGAGGTTTGACTTTCTTGCCCCAACCTTCCTTTTTGCGCCATGTGGAGTCCTTCTGGACGGTGTCGTCCTTGACTTCTTCTTGTTGATCCGTAGTTACCAGTTCTGGCGGAGCGAAGACGACGGCTGTTGCGGAAAGGCCCGAAACTGGCGTAGTAGCGGAAATTGAGGCTGTTGCAGGAGTGGGTAGGGCCTTGGCACCCATGGGAAGGCGAGTTAAAGCGGGCTTGAGTTTTGCTGGTGCACGACGGACGGGGGCGAACGCAAGCGCAGCGGACCACCCTGTGCGAGTTCGGAGGAATAGCATGACGATTGCAACGGTCAATATTTTGCTTCTAGACTCGATGTGCAGAGGAGGGGGAGATACCGGCTGAAAGCTTTCCTACAGACCCAGATTCTGTTCCTCCAATACTTCCATCCTCTGCCTTGGTTCCATCATTGCTTGATGCTGGTGCTGAAATAGCTTCTAGAGCTGCGGGAGTTTCAACTTTCTCTACTTTGATTGTAGGTGTTGGTGTTGCAGGCGAAGCAGATGTAGATGATGAAGAAAGGCTAAAGGTTGCGCCAGTAGAGAATTGGATGCCGCCGTACAGGCCACCTGCTCTGCTCGACATGGTGGTCAAACAACAACCATGGGAACATTTGATGGGAACACATTATTATCTCAAATATTTTTTGCCATTTTTGTCAAAATTTATAAATTTATATTTCGTGCATACAGCAATTTTGACCCGTGAAAAAGATGTAGTCTATCTAGCACCCCGCTCAGTACGTCCGCTTGAATGGTGGGACTGCCTTGCACTCATTTTCATCGAGAGTCGAGCCAATGACAGCGCGGTACCTGAGAGTAACGTCGGGTGAGTTGACATCGGGCTGCATTGTGAGGGTGTGCTTCATCCAGTGCTCGTCGTCACGCTGCAAATAGTTTAGATAGATTGATAAGGTGTTGTGCAAATACCAACCTCAGGGTAGTCCTCGCGAGCATGAGCACCTCGGGACTCCTTGCGAGCAGCAGCGGCCGTGATAGTTTGAACTGCACATTGTAGGAGGTTGCGTAGTTCAAGAGTCTCAACGAGATCACTAAGATGAGCGCGTGAGCGAGGAATCAGCATCATATAAACACAAAGCCGTACGAGTTCCAGATCATGCTCCTATCCTTGATGCCAACATTGTCAAACGATTTGTAAATCTGATGCATCTTCTGAACACCTTCGTCGAGAGTCTGTTGTGTGCTGCAAGGATCGTCAGTATCCCTTTTCGTTCGGACGAAGTTGGTGGAACGCACCGGAAGACAGCGGCATCGGTTTGCATGGCTTTTTGCATCTCCAGCCTTATATCGGCAGTAGGTTTGGGGCCATCTGCATTTCTGATCTGGTCCAAGAACTCCACGCTCTCAAGGCCGGACTCCTCAGGAATAGCCTTGTGAGCCTTTCCGGGAGTCAAGGTCTCCGTGATATGATGAGCACACGCGCGACCGAAGACGACGAGATCCAGGAGGGAGTTTGCACCAAGACGGTTCGCGCCGTGAACGGACACGCACGCAGCCTCACCAGCTGCATACAGACCAGGGACAATCTTATCCTTGCCATTCTGACCACGGCCTATGAGCGGAGTGCGACGAGTACAACTAGCGCAAGCTCACCTCGTCAACAGTCAGCACCTCGCCAGTGTACCTGGTGGGAATACCACCCACTATCGGAAGGTCAGCTACAATTCAGAAGACAGTATCGTAAAGATACTGACTGTTGTAATGGACAGTAGGTAGCACTGGGATAGGCTCCTTAGTGACATCGACTCCAGAGAAAATAGCAGCAGTCTCAGAGATACCGGGCAACCTCTCGTGGAGGACTTCTGGGGGCAAATGGCTGAGCTGAAGTAATAAGTGGTCCTTCTCAGGCCCAACACCACGACCTTCGCGGATCTCAATCGTCATCGAACGAGATACGACATCACGGGAAGCAAGATCCTTGGCCGTGGGTGCATAACGCTCCATGAAACGCTCGCCCTCAGAGTTCAGGAGGTAGCCCCCCTCGCCGCGAGAACCTAACTCACAGTCAGCCACAAGGCAGATACCTTACAGAAAGACAGTCACCCTCAGTGATAAGGCAGCCGGCGCCATAGATACCGGTTGGGTGGAACTGAACGAACTCCAGATCCTGCAGAGGAAGGCCAGCACGAGCGATCATTGCATTACCATCACCCGAGCAAGTGTGCGCACTCGTGCAGCTGAAATAGGCACGACCGTAACCGCCGGTTGCGAGGACTGTCTTATGTGCCCTGAAACGGTGGAGCGTACCGTCCTCCATATTGAGCGCAATGACTCCAACACACTCGCCATCCTGCATGATCAAGTCCAGAGCAAAGTATTCGATGAAGAAATTCGTGTTGTGTCGCAGCGACTGGCCGTAAAGGGTGTGGAGTAGAGCGTGACCGGTACGATCGGCAGCCGCAGCACAACGATATGCTTGACCGCCTTTGCCATACTTCAAAGACTGACCACCAAAAGCACGTTGGTAAATCTTTCCATCCTTGGTACGGGAGAATGGAACACCATAATGTTCAAGCTAGAAAAAGTGATAAGCCAAAGAAACAAGTACGCAAGATCTAAGCCGACCTCGTAAACGGATCTGGGAGCCTCGCGACACATATAATGAATTGCATCCTGGTCACCAAGCCAGTCAGAGCCTTTAACCTGTTGAAATTCAGCTCGCCTAAGCGACTGGGGAGCGTGATATATCAAAGAACACGAACCGTGTCGTACATGTGCCATCGCCAGTCATCTTCCGTCATGTTCTACAGGTAAGTCATCAGTGAAAAGAGCGTAAACTCTTCAAGGTGCACTTACACCGAGAGCAGCATTGATACCGCCCTTGAAAATGCGATATGAGTGTGTCAGATACTACTGAACATGGCGCAACATACCTGTGCCGCAACAGTGTGACTTCGGGTTGGGAATAATTTGGTGATGCAAGCCGTGTTGAAGCCAGCTTCCGCAAGACCGAAGGCAGCGCGAAGACCAGCACCACCAGCACCACTAATAAAGGGTCACACACTGAGCTCCGATGATTCTTTATTGGTCCGAAGCGCTACTCACACGACAACAGCATCGTACTCGTGCTCGATGAGAGGGTATTTGCCTGAAGACCAGGACTTAAAAAAACTGTCAGAATAGTAGAAAAAACGACATGGGAGCTGGGAGATATACCTTGACCTCTTCTGCCTTGATTTGGTTAGACGCAACAACTCTCCTGACGGGGAGTGAAGTGGAAAAAGCGCGTTGATGATGAAGCAGAGCCCGAGAGGGCACCGCCTTGGACACCGACTTCCTAAACATGGATGCTGTCGTCGTCGACGGCGAGGAAGAAAAATAAAAGAGGGACTCCGACGAACTACGGGAAAGTTGTTGACACCGGAAGCCTTGCAATGGGAATCCAATGGGAAATCACGCGCCGGCCAATGACCTTCCCACCATTGGTCGCCTAATCAAATTCGTACAACCTCCGCAACGACCTTCTACTAGTACCATAATCTAGATACATTAATCCATGCCTCGCGCGTACAGATATCTATTAGCACGATCGTCATCTCTTGTAACCACCACAAGCAAATAATCTATTTGAGAACTCCCAGCGGATCGTGCTGCTGCACTTCACTTCGGACCTTCGGACTTTGATCGCTCTTGACGGCCGCAGGCGGGATCCCGCCCGCATCAGGTGCGCGCTGGAAGGGATTATTAGATGATATGCGAAGGGGTGTCCGTTGCATCGTGATCGGCTTGACGGGGAACGCGCCAGTCGATGACTGAGAGCGATTGTGAGTCGACGATGCCATAGGAATCGCCCTTGAGGCCATCGACGAAGAGTGTAATGGAGCAGATGTCGTTGGCCGAAGAAATGCAGGAGTCCCGGGCGTGTTGGTTCGAACTTCCCGTTGTAATGGTGGTGGGTGCTCGTTTGTAGGGGTCGTTATTGAACGTTGTCTTTGTTGGGAGACAGACGCCTCCCTAGACTCTTGCTTGCTCTGACCTTCCAAACGCTTATTGTATTCTTCCGCCCCCCACAGACGGCGCTCGTCAATCTCCTTGACCTCCCCGCCTAGGATATCCCTCACATAAGCTAGTGACTCGAAAGCTTCCTTTTGCTGCACCGAAACTTTCGTAGCATCCTCATCCTTCGCTTCCAATGATTCCTTGGACTGCAAAACGCTCAGTATCCAAGTAATGGATTCACCAAGGCGTTTATTCTGCGCTCTCATCTCTATTGCAGCGCGTTCTGTATCCATGCGGCTTTCGTTCTCCGAAACGTGCCTGTCATCTATCGCCTGTTCGTCGAGCAAGGGATATGCTGCATACGGCGCCGATGTGGACGGTGTGCGAACCAGAGAAGCGGCCAATTCAGGGAGGTTGCGCTACGATACCACAAATCAGGACAAGTAAACTCTCGATGTTTTCTGGGCTTACCCTTAGTTCGGATACTGCATTCATTACAGTCTTGTTGATCCCAAGGCTCTCCCCGCGATCCATGAGCCCCCGAGCAATCAATTCTGGTAGCCCCATCTGGAACGAGGGCGATTGACGCATATGCTCTCCTTGCCCAGAGGAAGTTCCATGGAAATCTGATGAGGAGATTGGGGGACGTGCCCTCCGCCTCATTTGGACGGGTGGATCTGGTACTTCCAGGGGAATATTTAGAAAGTTACGGTTTTCAGCCATCACAATCGCGCCCGCGGAGGGTGTGCGGGACATTTCCAGCGACGACGCTTGACGAAGTAGTAGGATTGCGTGATGCGGTGCTCCATCTTCCGCCTGAGAGGGAGGATATCGCAATAGGTATGTTAGTTGCATGCTATAGTCCGATGGGATCACTGCATATCATTCCTATCTGAATACAACTCGGGAGGGTATTGAGAACTCACGTTTGGTTCGTATCCGTATAAGCATAGCCACGCATATCCACTGAGCGAGCTCAGAAATTGGGGTTGGGTTTGCGAACAGCCCATCCCATAAAATCATCGCATCGTCCATAGAAAGTTCACGCGTGAACAACAAGCGAAGCCATCGTCTGACAATGCAATCGATCAAATTAGCCTGAGAGAGGGCTTAGAAGACATGAAACTACACACAAGCCATAGATCTGCGGCTCGATGCCCGAGTTCTGCAACACCCCGTGAAGAATGGGATCGACGGATTTTAGAAGGCTATTTTGAATGTGGTTGCAGGCCAGGGTAATCGGTGGCATATATGGCTTAAAATTGACTTGACCACGGGCAGAGGACGTTTCGATGGATGATGGTTCGCGCCACTCGTACCACTTGGAGATGCCGTTCATGATGGCGCAGAAGAGTGCCCACGAATCAGCTGCAATCCACGTCCGCGAGCAAATCTCCCGAAAGACAGATTCGTCCGACGATGATGTAGCGTCATCGGCGGTGGAGTCATAATCTATAGCCAAAGGTATTTATTCTTTAGCTTTGAAAACAGACATATGAGCGGACCAAGCAGACGAGACGTAGACTGCGGACACATGGAAGATATAACAGCGGTTGGATCACATACCTACAGCATAGTACACGGGTGCAAGTAGTTCATGCATGCCTTGCCGGTATTCAATATCGGGATGCATGACAGCGTACAGGAACAGGATATTGGTGAGTTGCTGCTGTACGTCGTCGTCGCGAAAGTAGCCTATATCAGGGAAACTGCAGGAAGAAGATGTACCACAAACTGTAAATCTTTGGGAAGGGAACTCACGTCCGCTCAACATCTTGCTGGATAGTCTTCCTGAGATCCACAGCTGCAAACCATTCCCTCCAAGGGTTCTTTAATACACACCATTAACACGATGGTTGAATGAGTGCATGCAAAAGCGCCTCCTACCTCATCATGTAAACTGAGAGGGTTATTCGTCTCCAAGTCCGTCGGCGGCTTGGCGCTCCTCCTCGGAATGGTAAGTCCTGGCACGACGAAAGTCTCATCATAAGATCCATCTGGAGCACGCATCTTCTCCAGCAGTAGCTCGGAGTACTGCTTTCGATGGGCACGTAAAGCATCTAGCGGTGGTACTGGCATTTCGTGAGGCGGAGGTTCCAGTGGCACATTTTTCAGGAGGAACATCTAAAGGGAGTCGGTATGAGCACGCAGTCTGATTCACTGTGTTCGCCTTGCCTTCCATGCTAGACTTCTGCCTGGTACACCGATGCCACCATCTGAAGACTGGAGAAGACGGCCTGCTGCGATCGCATCTCGTAGCTTGGAGAGACTCGACCCGTGATGAAAGAGCTGGTCGTAGACATTCCTAAGGACAAGTTTTGTACTGATTTTCCTGATAAGCTTCGATATAACGAACCTTGTCATGTGTTGAGGGGGTCTTGTCCTTGATCGTGGTTGTGCCATTGCGAACGCTCAGCGTTCCAGATGCAGGAGTTCCAGCTTGCCTTACACACGCAAGAGTAAAGGTGACATACTGAGACAGGCCACATTAATGCTTTATCTGATCAACTTGACTCAAGGAACGTTTGCACTACAAATGGAGAGATGAAAGAGAAATTCATTCTAGGAAATGCGATAATGTAGCATACAGTGTAGTAAGGACATTATTTGTTCATGACACACTCGTACCGTGCAATGCGATGAAGATATGACGTAAAATGCGCAACAAAAACCACTAGGCAAACAAGAGAACAGGCGGCTGCTTTAGTCGACCTCCTCCACAGAAGGTCCATCTTCGCTGGCGCCAGGGAAACCACCTGGTGCACCGCCAGGAGCACCGGGGAAACCACCAGGAGCACCACCGGGGAAACCGCCAGGAGCACCACCTGCAGCGCCGTAGAGCTTCTGCATGATAGGGTTGGCGATGCTCTCCAACTCCTTCTGCTTGCCCTCGTACTCCTCCTTCGATGCTTCCTGTGATGCATCCAGCCACGAGATGGTCTCGTTGACGGAGCTCTCCAGCTTCGACTTGTCGGCGGGGTCGAACTTGTCAGCAAGCTTCTCGTCAGTGATGGAATTGCGGAGGTTGTATGCGTATGATTCAAGACCGTTCTTGGCCTGAATGCGAGCAGCGGCAGCCTCATCCTCAGCTGTAAGATAGCAAAGTCAATTTATGCAGGCAAATGGCATAGAAGAACATAAACATACCCTTGTATTTCTCAGCCTCGTTAACCATGCGCTCGATCTCCTCTGCGGACAAGCGACCCTTGTCGTTGGTGATCGTGATGCGATTTGACTTGCCGGTAGTTTTGTCAGATGCGGAGACGTTCAGGATACCGTTGGCGTCAATGTCGAAGGTGACCTCGATCTGAGGAACACCGCGAGGTGCGGGAGGAATACCAGACAGCTCGAACTTGCCGAGCAAGTTGTTGTCCTTCGTGCGTGCACGTTCACCCTCGTACACCTGGATCAAGACACCGGGCTGGTTGTCCGAGTAAGTCGAGAACGTCTCTGACTTCTTGGTGGGGACGGTGGTGTTACGCTTGATGAGGGCGGTCATGACACCACCGGCAGTCTCAATACCGAGCGATAGCGGGGCGACATCGAGAAGGAGGAGATCCTGAGTCTTCTCGGAGGTGTCACCGGAAAGAATGGCAGCCTGAACGGCAGCACCGTAAGCAACGGCCTCGTCAGGGTTGATGCTCTTGTTGGGCTCCTTGCCGTTGAAGAAGTCAGACACGAGCTTGACGATACGGGGAATACGTGTGGAACCGCCGACAAGGACGATTTCATGGACGTTCGCCTTGTCGATCTTGGAGTCCCGGAGGACCTTCTCGACAGGCTCGAGAGTGCTGCGGAACAGGTCCGCGCACAACTCCTCGAAACGGGCACGAGTAAGGGAAGTGTAGAAGTCGATACCCTCGAAGAGGGAGTCAATCTCGATGGAAGTCTGGGTTGCCGACGACAGCGTACGCTTGGCACGCTCGCAAGCAGTCCGTAGACGACGGAGTGCACGGGGGTTGGAGGAAAGATCTGTTACGTTATTAGCACCGGAATCGACAGATAACAAAATTAATTACCTTTCTTGTGCTTGCGCTTGAATTCTTGCGCAAAGTGGTTGACGAGTCGGTTGTCGAAGTCCTCACCACCCAAGTGAGTGTCACCAGCAGTGGCCTTGACCTCGAAGATACCCTCCTCGATGGTCAAGAGAGACACATCAAAGGTTCCTCCTCCAAGATCGAAAATGAGGACGTTACGCTCACCCACGACTTTCTTGTCGAGACCGTAGGCGATGGCAGCAGCAGTGGGCTCGTTAATGATACGGAGGACGTTCATTCCAGAGATGGTACCAGCATCTTTCGTAGCCTGTCTCTGAGAGTCGTTGAAGTAAGCAGGGACAGTAACGACAGCGTCGTTGATGTTGTAGCCCAGGTAGGACTCAGCGGTCTCCTTCATCTTAAGGAGAACCATCGACGAGATTTCCTCAGGAGAAAACTCCTTCTGCTCTCCCTTGTACTCCACTCGGATGTAAGGTTTACCACCCTTGTTGAAAACGGTGAAGGGGAAGTGCTTGATGTCCGACTGGACCTCAGCATCGTCGAATTTACGACCGATAAGACGCTTGGCGTCGAAAACGCTACGAAGACGCATTAGCGCGAGAAAGAAGAGGCAAAATGTCGAAACTTACGTGTGGTGGGGGTTCATGGCGACCTGGTTCTTGGCAGCATCACCAATCAACCGTTCGTTGTCGGAGAAGGAGACATAGGAGGGGGTAGTCCGGTTACCCTGGTCGTTGGCGATGATCTCAACACGATCATTTTGCCAAACACCGACACAACTAGATTGTGATGATTTCATGAGCATGACGATTCGAGATAGTCCCTGAACCAAACTTACGAGTAGGTGGTACCCAAGTCGATACCAATAGCTTTGGCTGGCGACATTTTAAGAGATTAGGATTCTTGCGAAGATTGAGGTTGTGTTTGAAGGAAGTCTATGCTCTGCGAGCTCACCTATAGGACTGAGGAAAAAGATGACAGTGAAGAAAGATTGAACCACGAACTGACATCTTTTATATGAAAGATGTTCTTCGTCATTCCAGGACGTTCCTTCAGCATTCTAGTGGGTTCTTTCCTGACGTAGATCGATTACATAAACACAACATACTCCTTTAGGAATATAGCGTCCCCCTCGAATGACATTGGTATGTTGTCCAAAATACTTCTATAGAGGATATGTATCGTACGGTAGTGGTAAAACGAAATTTCAAAAGCATATAACGAAATGCTGTAAACGCTCCAGGCTTGCTCATCAGAACATAAAATGACACACTGTGTACGAAGTAAGATAGCCCTGATGTTGGTCGAGAAATATAACACAGTGAGGTAGCGCAGAATTGGATTGAAAATGTCGTCAGTCATGTGGGTCTGAAGCTCAGATGGTTTCTTGTCAATTCGCAGTCATGATCATACGAGGGAACATGGAAAAAAATACGCAGTCGGCAATTATGCCCCATTTGTATGATGCCCTCCGATTCCAATAGTATCATCCAAGCTCCGATGGGCTTGTAGATCGCGAATTACAGACGGATCCACTGAACACGAGGTATAAGCTTAAACTGCGGTTTGATAATAGGAAAAGGCACGCACCAGGAAGAACGCTCTTTCGCCGTACATGAGGACTCTGAGAAACAGGAGAATGATCACCTCCGACTTGGGGAAACTCACGCTGAAACCACGTGGTAAACAGGTGCACCAAGATTGTAGATGGTCGAGACGCCACTCACATCCAACCCAGGGTCAGCCATGGGCACTCGTTCGATTCCTGATTCGTCAAGGTCACCCGGGATTTCGCCATCAAGCGACACTGCATTCAGCTCCATCGACAAGTCCAGAATATCCGAATCATCACTAGGCGATGGAGGCGGTGGGGGTAAACGTTCAACCTCTTGAAATCCCGGAGGCAACTTCCCGCCAGCATTCTGTATTGCCATCTCGCGGACTTTTTGCCATTGCTCATATCGCTCCACAGCATGTTGTTGCTGCCTGTCATCTTGGGTTCATATTAAACCAACGTAGAATGTCAGTTAACTTACTCGATCTTCCGTTGCTTGTAGTGTTGCATCGTGTCGTCAAACAACTCCGGGTTGATCTCCATAAACAACTTCAGTGCATTGTACACCATCCCATGAATAGTCCTAACGAGACGTGAGTAACAGTCTATTGTTAGAAACGGCAGACGTACCGGTTCCAGTGGCTCTTGGAATTTGTATATAAGGCGGGAAAGACGATTGGGAGGAGAACAGCTAGATTATCGCTCATGAGATTGACTACGTATTCGTTGTTCCAGTATAGCAGGGCTCGCTCAGCGACCTGGAAATGTTGGCTGTTGATGCATCGCGCAAGTTGCTGGAACAGCGGAACTTGGATCTTCTGGAACTCCAAGGGATCGGTGACATCGAGTACTTCCTCGACTTCGTTCAAGAACATGACCTCTTTTGGGGAGTTGACCTTGGGCCAGTATTTGAGCAGTCCGAGCATGACCTCCTCCGCCAGGGCTGGGTCCTTCTCTAGGAACTGCACGACACAGTATGCAAGCTGCGGATGATAAAGCGAGAGACTCTTGACTTTATGTAGGGGAAGGAGGACGCGGGTTAGGAATGTCTTGTGCTCATCCTTTAGAGGTAGGGCAAAGCCGTTGATGATTGAGCCCAAAATTTCAAGGAGCTCTGCGATCCCATTATGTCTCTCGGATTCGTAAATGAAATGATAAAAGACGTTGTTTATCGACCGACGGATAAAGGCCCGAAGGTTGAGGAATTTACCGTAAATGCGGTGTAGCGTAGTCTTGAGAAAGTCGCGTTCCCGAGGGTCTTCAGAGTCAAAGAGTTCGAGGAGATTTAGCACAAAGGGTTGGTCGATGTATCGTTTAGCGAGATTGGTATTGAAATCTGGGCTCTCGACGAAGCGAAGGAAAAATTCGTAGACAATCTGGAGATGAGGCCAGGCGAGTTCTAGGACGGGTTCGTCTTCTTCAGGGTCAAAAGCATCGCCGGTTGGGTTGACAGGCGGGGGTATTGATCGGAAGAGGTTGACAGCAAACTAATTTGAGAGGTGAGTGGAAGATGTTGGGTGAGGGGTGATGAGAGACGAACCATGTTGACAACCTCGGGGTATATGTTTTCAGTGATGACGTTCCTCTGAGTTGTGATATACTCGAGCATTTCGTGCAAGGTCTGTGCCTTGATTTGTTTACCTTTAAGCTCTGCACTGGCGTCATTGAAGTCGAATAAGACGCGGCACTGATTGAGCTTCTTGATAAATAAGAGAGAACGCTCTGTGAGGGGAGTATCTGGACAAGGTAGTGAATTAGTGACGCGACACGGGTGTAGAGGGAACGCGTAATTGCCTGAGAAAGGGGGCAATTTTTCGATGTCGACCTTTTCAGTGACAACGAAGCGACTGCTGCGCTGCTTGCGTGGAGGCTTGCCGACGATAGGGATTGTATCGCGTGGACCAGAACGTAGACGGTTGAGGGTGTTTGCGCGCGGAGGAGTGGAACTACCATCTAAACCAATGGTGCTGCGCTCCGGAGAACCGTATGGACCTGAGCGGGGTGGTAGGTCAGATGTTGGGTCTGAGCTAACGACGACAATTGGAGGAATGGAGGTTTGGTTGGCTGTGGAAGGGTACCTGCGATCTGATGGAGAGGGAGCAATTGAAGTAGAAGAAGCGGGACGCCCAGAGGATGAAGAAGTGAGAGAATGATTACTAGAGTTGTTAACTGAAGCGCCTGGTAGACCGATGGAAGCAGGTTGAGGAAGTGGCTTTCCGGTGTTTGGTGGTGGTGGCGGTGGTGGTGCAGGAGTTGTAGATTTTTGATCCTTGGACTTGGACGAAGAAGAATCTTGAGAATTCTTCCTGTTGAGCTGTGGATGAAAATGTAAGATATATACCGTGTAGTGATAAATAGATGAACTCACGAAAGATTTCTTGAGTCCCTTCATAATGAACTAATCTCGTTGCTGTCGTTGCTGTTGAGATCGATGAAGGAACCCGCTGTGACTCAACGCAACAGTCACATGTCACAACTTTAGAAACAATTAATTACTTAGGTCAGCTTGCCTTCCTCCTCATCATACCATGGCTGGTACGTTTCAATTACTCTTTCCTTGATATCGCTGATTTTCAGTGCTTTAGCCATTTACGCCGTATATACTTCTCCTACCCACCCACCCATACCAAATCATCTTCCTACTCTCATAGTAACTCCTCATGGCAAGTTTCATCAGATTCACTCGTCGAGCTCATTAATTAATAAAAAATCAGGTCAACCCTCCAACATTCTCTACTCTTATCTTCACACAAACTTTGTATGTTATAAGCTAATCGTCTTAATTTCCTTCTAATCTATCCTTGTTTAGAATTCTGAGAATTACCTTTTGACCCCTTCTCCCCAAGGTGACCTCTGCGTCGCAAAGCTTTTCCCCCCACGTCAGAATCCTGGTAAAGCTACAGCATCTGACCCTGGTCATTCAAACTCTTCCCCTGCCCGCTCCGTTCGTTGCGAAGCTTCCCGCAATCTCAAGTGGTCAATTGCAAACACAGGCGTCATATCTCCCATCTACAAGCTCTCCCTACCATCCCCAGACTCCCCCGATCTACCCCTCTTCCAGATTTCAAAACCAAATCCTAATGCTGCTTTCTGGAGCATGTTCTACTTCGCCTATGCCGGTCATAATATACCCCCAAAGCGCATCGAATTTGGAAAGATACAGAAGAACCCCCCAGGTCCAAACGGTGGCGGAACTAGAATTAGCATCACTGGTAAATCTCCCGAGGAAAAAGCAGTCTGGCAGACCTTGGGAGAGGGAAACGAGGACTGTGTCGAATGGGTCGTTCTCTGCGCAGCACTTAACCTTCTCGAGTATGTCATTCTACCACGTCTCTATCACATAACTCACATGAAACAGCGATGAGATCATGAAAGCCGCAGACAAGAACCCTCCTCCACCTACCGCTCCCGCTCCCATGCCCAACAGTCCGCCTGGCCCTGGCGGTCGACCGGCGCCCGTTGCCCTCCACGACCCCGGTCCAACATCCGGTCCTCCCCAAAGTCAGCCACGCCCAGGCCCATCGCATCAGCATCCACCCCGTGGTCCACCCCCTCCTCATGCACCAGGAGGAGGTCCAGGACCTGCGCCGGGCGGTCGTCCCCCACAAGGGTTCCCCCCTCCAAGAGGATATGCACCTGGTCAAGGTCCACCTCCAGGGTCCATCCCCCCTGGTCCTGCTCAAGGCGGTTATCCTCAAGGCTTCGCTCCAGGACGTCACCCTCAACCTCAGCAGCACCGCATGCCGGGTCCCCCTAGTGGCCCTCCACCTGGTATGCTCCCTGGTCGTGCCCCACAGCCATACCCACAACAAATATCCCCTGCTCAACAACAGCAGCCAATGTCAAAACGTTTCTGATACTCTTGTATACCTGGACAGTTCGTCATGAGACAGTCTACTTTACCCTCTCCTTCTCATTTTTTGGGTACCCGATGCCTTCATAGGTGTCCTGAGCTCGCTGACTCTGTATTACTCTCTCTGGCGTCTTTTGGCTTGTCATTCTTGATGATATTGTCACTTCTCCTTCGAATCTCTCTGGTGTACGATACCAATCATTGCGTTTTTATTGTCTTTCCATATTTTGCGGGATATAAATGTGGTTCCAATAAAATAATGCCAGATGCCCTTACACGCCCACGTAGACAACCCCCATGATAGAGATCTCAGCTTCTCCGGTAATGTCTATCTAGTTCTTGATGAGTTTCTCAAGGGCGTCCATTGAATACGCTGAATAAAAACACCGATCAGCCGTGTCACTTGCGCTATTTTCATCAGATACGTACATTTAGGCCGCTCGAGAGGCAGTCCCAGGGCTATATTCACCACATCATCAGAAGCCTCGAACAATTGGAAACCATCATCAACACTGACCTCGTGCCCACACCAATTGGGTCAGAGCTCCCAAAGCTAGATTGCGGCACATGAGTGATATGAGAAAATTAGTGCGCGGTAGCTTACCTCTGGAAACACCGAAGATAACGGTGTAGTACTTGAACTCAGTCAGACCGTAATGGTACAACACACAGCCTTTCATAATGATTCTCAGGACCTAGGACTATACCATGCGTGGAAGGACTTGCCTGATGTTGCATCGACATTCGGGTAAGGGTTTTTCGTCTTAGGAATAACGTCAGAAGAATTACGCCACTTGCACACGCGTACGCACCTTTCCGTGCTCCTTCAGAACATCAGGAGCAATCTCGGCCGTCTACACGGATAGATAAGTACAATTTGGGAGATGACCGTTGTAGCAATTCTGACCTGTTGCACGAGCTGGATTATGGGACTTGCTTGCAGCTCTGGGCGAGTCTTGCAGAATTCCTGGAGAGCAACGAATCGAGGATCAGGGTTACGCAGAACCCCGTGCCCATATCTAAACATCAGGTTAGGCATGCCCGTCAGGCTGTGCACGCAAGGGACGCACCCGGGGACGACCTGACCGCTCTTCAACGTCTTCCAGAGGTAGTCCTTGATGTTCTCATGAGTTATGTTGTCACCAATCTCCTTTTGCATAGCCATCTGCCATCTCAGCACTTCCTGGTTCGCTAGACTGAATGTGTATGATGACGTTTAGACTACACGTGCAATAACTGGAAGCGTACCCATGAAGAGGTCCAGCGAGTGCAAAGAGAGCGGCGGAGTAGGAGATATACGGGTCAGAGAGCGTTGATCCAACGAGGTCTGATCGTTCTCATCAAAAATGGATACATCATCAATGCAGAGGAGTACTCACGAGCAGTGTGAGCCGAAGCATTACCACCCTCATGATCACCGTGCAACGCGATGTACAAACGAAGATACTCCGTCAAGTGCTCATTTTGACCAAACCCAAGCATGTTGGAATAGTTACCTGTACGCACACTAAGCATGCTTCTGCAGATGACACTAGTCTGAATACTAACCAACCAGATCCAAGTTCTTGTCAACAGATTCTAAAGACCTCTCCGGGTGGTAAACATTGCGGTAAATACGGGCCGCCAGAGCAGGGAGTTTCGCGATGAGGTTCAAGCAGTCTTCAAGAGTGTACGTCCAATACTCCGGCTTCTTGATTCCACGCTCATAGGCTGCCTGGAACTCGGAGTCGTGGTTCAAAGCTGCAACACCCATGCCCAACTGAGTCATGGGGTGGAGAGTCTTTGGTAGGCTGGATAACGAAATTGAGAAAACAGACGATTGACACAGCAGCAGGGACATACGAGTCTATAAGCTGCGTGACAAAAGGCGGGAGTTCTCCCTTCTCTGCGAGCTCGGCGGACAGTTGACGGCTTTGTTCCGGGGTGGGAACTTTGCCAGTTAGAAGAAGCCAGAGCATGCTCTCAGCCGTCATCTCCTTGCCACCGGGTGCTGGTGGGAGCACCTTTTGGCAATCTGGGATAGTCATTCCGTGAAAACGGATGCCCTGGATGATGCTTTAGCGTCGGGTCACCTGTAGTTCGGGAGTATTCGCGAACCTCGTTCGGGTCCAGGACTGAGGCTTCCCAGAGCATGGCTTTGAGGCCGCGCATGCCACCCAGGATGTTCTCCACCTATGTGACGCATCAATAAGCTATATGGTCGTGAGATGTTGTTCAGACCAACCTTGACTTCCCCCACTACAGCTTGACTGTGTTCGGCTTTCTATTACAGGATGGGGACTAATGTTAGGCTATTATATTTGGAAGAAACGTGACTGACGAGTTTCTTAAGTTGTTCTTGTTTCGCCGGGATCACTTCTTGAAGTGTTTCTTTGAGAGACTTTGGAGCTTTTCCTGAGCAAAGACGTCACCGAATAAGGCGGTGATATTAAGTACCTTGGTGGAAGCCAGACGCCTAAAACCATTAGTAGATATATTTCTCGCGACAGACTTTGCCAGGAAAGAAGAACAACCGATCATAGTGAAAGCAGTGATTTAGCTGGAAGCAATAAGCAGAGGATGCGTCTTATAAGTACTCGGACCAAGCGCAAGTACATGAGATGCCGCTCACATGCATGTGAAGTTCGGTATTCAAGAAACCGGCCAAGCCAAGGCTAAGCGTCCCGAGCAGGATTACCCAATTTGGCAGCTCCGCCGGCATGGATACAAATATGGACAAAGCTTCCGCGTGGCACGAGTGAGTTGGCACAGCAGCTTGATTTCAATTTGCAAGTCCACGTCTCCAGCTGCCATCATGGCATCAGTCCTGGTCCCCGTTCTATACGTCGGAATAGTAGTTTCAAGCTTATTGTTATTCAGTCATTTCTACAGAAAACGCAGTGCAGGTAAGAACCACCAGCAGCTTCATTTTCGTGCATACTGACGTGTAAACAGGCAAGCTATACGAACCATACTTCTCTTCGCATCCAGAACGCGATGTCTACGTTTCCTTGCTGCAGAAGACCGATCCTCCAGCTCATGAAGCCCTTCTCAAAGCCGCTCTTGTTCGCCGTGCAATGACAGACGTCTCTCGCGTGGTTAGACTCCGTGAAGACAAGCCCGCTCTACAAAACCTTCTGCAGAAAGGGTCAATTGGCGACGACCTCTGGAACAGTCTCTTGCAAGCAGAGAAAGAGCTGGAAGCAGAAATCATGGAGGTCGTCGCAGAAGCTAATACCTTTGTCGAGGGATGGGGAAGCATAATATTCCAGTCAGCCGGCGAGATGATCGCGAATGAGAAGATGCGCACTGTCTACGAGGAGACTCCAGCATCTAGAGAATTAAAGGGTGATTTGCTTCCCGTGTAATATCCGAACAACTTTTTAAACTTCATCTCTTCAGAACGAAAGTATGGAAAGGTAGGAGCCAAGATCGACCTCCCTCTACCACAGCCAGTCCTCATGCCCGGACCACCGCCACCTGGTCACCCTGCTCATGCTGCTGCGCTCGCGGCAGCTGCAGCTGGAGGTGCTCCAAATTCTGCTCCTGGAACTCCTGTTAAGCCCCCGAATAGTCTTATGCCACCCCGCGCCACTAGTACAAAGGCAGAGAGCGTGGCGTCAAGCGATGGTGAGAGCCGCGATACCCCATCTCCTTCAAAATCCGTAAGTACCACTTCCAAATCACTCTCAAACAACTCAAGTCACATCACCCACAGTCCAAGAAGAAGGGCAAGAAACGGAAGTAAACCTTTAGCACACGTTCATACATACCTTGTCCATTTCACGCAATACACACATGTCTTGCTATACTGCGTAAATTGAGACAAAAAGTACAATGTGCTTAAGATAAAAGACGACGCGCAGAACACAATCCGAGTCCAAACCCTATACATCACTTCACATCAACCTCTGATGACGATGGCTTTCTCGCCTGCTGTTCTTGCCTTGCCTGACCTGTCTATGTGATCCAGTCCAAGGACATCTTCGGGCGCGAATTTGTGTTCGTATATGTTGTCCTCTGTGCCGTTGTCAGAAAACCGCAATCTTTCGCAATAAAGTCAAGCGCTCACCATCCTCGATGTATGACGGCTGCTTGAAGGTAGCCACTTGGATCAGGGCAAACCGATACTTCGCAAAGTCCTTGTCTGATGCACCTATTCGTGCCTGCAGACGCTTCTTTGTGTCAGCGAATTTTTCACCCTTGAATCACTCGTCAAAATAAAGCCATGGTAAAACGACAAAGATACTCACAGATTTGACGACGAATCGGAAAGGTACACCATGCGTTCGTGCAACTTCCCTATTGAAGTGGAAGACACTGATGGTCTTGCTAGTTTCGTCCGCTTCAAGTTCGTCTCGAGGTATTTCCTGTTCCACGTTTAAAATCGCCGATAGGAAGAGACAACCAGCAGTAGCATGCATACCTCCGCATAAAGCTCGACAGGTTCAGGGATGTTTCCAATCATTTCCGAACCCGTAAACTCCTTCTGGAACTTGCCGTCTTTCGACACCTCAAAGACACGAATCTTAGCAGTCCCTCCAGGGCTCAGCGTCACTTGCTTCGCTAGGTGATCAGCAAGATCATGGACCGAGCTCGTCTTCGGCAACAGGAAGGGGTATGAGGCCTCTTCTTTATTATGGATCCCCGTCCACATAATCTTAAGGCTTCGCTTTGTCTCCAGCTCCACGATGCTTACATCCAGCTTCTCGTACAGAATGATGGTCGTCGTTGGATTGATATAACTCGGTACCATGATTTCCTGGATGCTCTGGTTTAAAGATCGCTTGAGAACTGATTTGGGTGATCCGTTCGTTGCGTGAGTCGTTGTAAATCTAAGCTTGATCGGGTCATGTCTCAAGAACTCGCCGGCCTTCGTCGACATCTGGGCAAGTCATCAGTTACTCAAGCCACCAACACTTGAGGAAGAGCACCAACCATGTCGTAGTTGTGCTTCTTGCTGAGGATTAGACTGAACTCTGGGTGATCGTGGTCTGGCTCCTCAAACTTCGGTCGGAAGATGATCATGACGCGGTTCTGGAGGAAGTCGTAAAAGTGTATCGGGTTGGAGTACATACCCTGGGCATCGAGGTCGTGGATCCTGAACAAGGGTTGAGCATGGATCGTCGAGAGTAAGGATTGAACACTCACTCTTTCTCAGAGTGGTCGACCTGGAAACAAATGACATCACCATCCTGAATCTCACTCTGAGCAAAAGTGAGCTTCTGCTTCATCAGCTCGATCATGCCAGGCTTGATTTCCTACAACCAGTCAAGAGTAAGAACCAAGCCCGAACGGCAATTCTGCTAGCGCACCTCAAACAACCTGAGAGGAGTGCCAGGTGCCCACCGCATCCGCTCATTAATCAGAGGGTGTAGATCCTGGACTTTGCTGTTCCTCGACATATACACCTTTCCAATACCGAACAGAGTCTGCTTCGCCATGTCAAAGTGCTTGAGGAAAATCATGATAGATCCCGCTGGTGGCTCAGGCTGCAACAACGCGTCAACAAATTTCCTGCAGCAAGGAATCACGACATACTTTGCTTGGATCGGGTATTATATCAAGATACAAACGAAGATCATTCTGCCTTGCTGCCATATTATTGCGAATCACCTCGACAGCTACAGCAAACATTAGAGATCAATAGCTGTGACAGGACGAGAGCTTACTCAGCGTCGGTTCATTCTCAGGAATATGAGTATCAGGGCGAACAGTCTTGTTTTGACGGTTGACCAAAACCCAAAGGCGTATTTTGTTCTCCGGAAGGTTGAAATGGCTGGCTACACGCGATTTGAAGGTACTGTAGGTTTCTTGCTTCAAAACACGGAAGCTCGGTAGCTCCGACGGTGGCCAGTTCTTTTCATCAAAGGTAGCAAGATCAAAGCCTTCGTGATGAGCAAATGTATCATCCGTGATGACCTAAGCTGACATGAGCAGGAAGGCAGGTGAATGACACGAGACCATCACGAACCTTGGCCGTGAGGAAAAGATGCTGCTCCTCGCGTTCCCGCTTCTTAGCTTCGATCTGCAGTCTCTCGTCCTCAAGTCGACGCTCTATAATTACAGTCAGCAACACGTGTCATTAAGTTAAAAAAAGTGACTCACTGAGATGTGCCGGAGTGTCCTCGTCCTTCCAAGTCGAAAGGATTTCCTCGGTGGCCGATTCACGGATGTAGACCAACATATATGCATTGGTGAACCTCTTCATCGCACGTACTTGATTGCGTTGCAGTGGAGGAGTGATGCCATTCAGAGGTTCGCCACCGTAGTTTTCCTCCAATACCTCGCGATCAGTGACTGGGGTGACCTTATCATCATCAAATTTCAGCCATCTCGTCTCCCGATCGGGTTTGATAAGTGCAAAGTAATGTCCGCCATATCGATCCCCTGAATGTACCAACACGCCGTGCAATTTGTAGTTCCATGACTGCGAACGATCGGCGTCCTCATCCAGGAATTCAGCGAGGTCGATTTCAAATGGGAATTCATGACGATCGTTGATCTACAGCAGATTAATCAATGATAATCAGTTAAAATTGTGCCACGAACCTTTGCCATCGCGTCACGCTGGATATCATACTCGAAACGTTTCAGTTGCAGATGGAGCACAGGAGGGAATGATTGGAAGAGTATTCCCTTCTTCGCGTCTTGAAGACCAAACCCTTCGGCTTGATACTTATTCTCACCCTCCATCATCTCAACAGCGACGTAGTCCTTGAATGACTCGTACAAGTTCTTCATTCCCTTGACATTGAGAGAGATGTCTGGATCAAAAAACGCGTTAGATAGGGCTAGATAGAACAAAATCTATATTACCGTTGAAGTCCTCAAATACAGATGATTCAAATTCGACGTTCACGCATTTGATGTAACTCTTCATCTTTCCAACGAAGAGCTTGGAGATTGCACCTTCAGCTTTCGTACCCTAGACAGGATGAGACACTGCAGGGTATGTGATCCGAATTCCGATACCTTCATCTTGGTCTCCAACTTGTCTTGGAGCACGCGATTAAATTCTTGAACGTCATGTTGCTGATCAGAGTCAAATGACTTCCACCCAAACGATTTCGTCAATTCCGTAGTTCCTGAGGGATTACATTTTGTGAAGGATCACGGAGTGAATAAACATGATACATACCAACAGGCTGATCAGATGTCTGAAGATGGTAGAACACCCGTTGCAAAGCGAGGGGTACGCTTTCGGTAGGGTGCTCGTCTTCGGTTGGTATTTGGTACACAGCCTAAAAGCCACGTCAGCTGAATAAAAAATGGGAACGCCACACTCACCTTTCGGAAGTAACGCGTGCAGTAAAGGGATTGGAGAAGGGAATTCATGTAACACGTCGCGCCTTGGTTCTTCAAGCCAACATAACCAGTCTCCTTCTTGGAGTCATAGCTGAGCGGAATCGATAAGAAGGCCTGAGATTGACAGGATGAGTACGCACTTGACAAAATTGTGCCATAATACGCCGGTAGGATCCTCGAGTACGCGAACATAGACAGTAACATCGGCCGACTCATCCTCAATAGTTGGACGCGAATGGCCTTCTTGAATATTGAAGAGTTTGCGCAGCTCACTGAAGCGGGTGAAACCCCAGTCGCATTCCTCGGCGATAAAGCGATGGTGAGCATCTATGGAATAGTGGTATTTTGGAGCAAGTGAAATGAAATGATTAGAACTCACGGCTGACTGTAAATATGGTGGGGTCATGGGGATTGGAAATGACGAGTGCGAACTGGGCACAAGCGTGCCAACCCTCTGGGGACTTCTTTGGATCAGCGTAATCAAGGTAGACGGAAACGGTGTCATTAGGGGGAGCATTAGAATTTCCAAAGGGAAATAATAGTATACGCCTGTTAAGAAAAGTGAGGGAGAAGAGAGGAGCGCTCTGAGATAGACTGACCATTTGTGACCGCCGCATTCAAAGTCAGGGCTTGTGAGCCTCTTTTCCAATTTCTTCCAGTTGTTTATCCGCCAAGTGTAAACCTGAAAATCTTTAACATCATGCCCTAGGTCTGGCATGTGCTTTGATGCAAAAGCTTGGTCTATAGATGATGAGGGGTGAGTTGATGTAGAAGGATAGAGAGCTCACGATCGCGGACGGAGACGAGTTCATCAATGATCTCCATGGAAGGACCGCCGTTGACTTTTTCGTCCAGATGATCCATGGTATCACTCTTATGTGGCTGAAATGTGAGTTTGGGGTTTCAAAATTATGAGGTGACATACCATGAAAGTCTGCAAATGAGCAGTTCAGAGGATGAATTCAGACGTGGAGCGTATTGAAATATAAGCTGATAAGCTACGCGAAGAGGATAATCCGTGACAATAATGCTCCAAGTGACAGTGAGCGAAGTGACGAAGTAAGTCGGTGGGAATCGGTCATAGACAATCGCTCTCGTAAGCAAACCCCCCATATAAAAATTCGACCCCTCCGATTAATTTGAAGCTTGGTTGCTTGTTTCTCATCAACGACGACACATTTTTTATGTTTTTCGAACTCTGCGTGATCCCACACGATCCTTAAATTGTCTCGACAGGGTTGACCTCCCAGTGTCACCACCAGCCTTTCCGCTGTTTCACTGTCGGTAATGAGTCAAAATCGTGTAAAAGCAGGTCGACGGACTTTTGGACCCTTCCCAGTTTCGTCTTGAGACTGGGAGCCATCATCCAAAGGTCTTTTGACGATGCCATGATCACTTTGTATCGACGGTGCTTGACATCGTCGCTCCTGGTCAATGGCGGACATCACTGTATATATATTTAATGTAGTAGCTGGCCTGCATGTAATGAAATCTTATCGGCCGCCTGCAGACTGTTATAGATCATTCGCCCTTGACCCAAGCACATCATATGGCTATGCTTATCCGCGGAATCGGCCATGCGTGTGTGGTGCTCGACGCCGCTAGTACTACATGTTCATTTTGATGAGCCTCAGAACTGACTATGGTAACTCTCATCACCAATTGCAAAGTTTGGTTCCCACAAATTGTCGTTACAAGCGCTCAAGCATCCTCGAGAACGTAAGTAACCACTAAGGAAAGTTTCATTCGACGGACGTTCAATTGCCTCATGTCGACGGCTCGGCACTTGTCAGTTCTCTCTTTCTTGTTCTTCTACTCGTTCCATTTTCAAGAACTGGATCATTCTCCCTCTTTGGCTAATGACCACTCGAAGACGAGAAGACCGTCTTCACGACGATCGTTACAAACTTTGGGTTCCAGAGAAGCCTGCTGACCGCGACTACGACCAACGCCGTCATCGTGAATCTAGGTCTCATGCTCATCCCCAGTACTCTTCCCATCAACCGGAGCCATTATCAACCAGTAGAACACGTTCTTCTTCTGCCCAATACCCATCCACTACAGGTTATCATTCGGCCACACCTTACCAGACCCAATCATCTAACACCAAGGGTTATACTGTCACGGCATCTTCACGGCGGGCCCAACCAGAACCCATTGACTCCAGATCTCATCGACGACCTGCCCCAACCCCAAAATCATCATATGAACAAGTCTCCGGCGCTGAAGACGTCGGAAGATCCTCCAGGCAAACTTATTCTTCCCGTCCTGTCCAACCACAGACTACCCCAAATTCAACCACACCTTCCACTAATTGGCCTTCATCTGCTCAAGATATCTATTCTAAACGATCCAAAGATCGTGACCAGGAACGTGATAAACATCGAGAAATGGAGAAAGAACGCGACAAAGAAAGGGCTAGTGCTGAACTCGATAGGTATCGTGAAAGACACAGATCTGAACAGCAAAGGGAGAAGGAAAAGGCCGACAGGCAGAGGGAACAAACCAGGCACAGACGCGAGAAAAGGATCGAGTCAGAGTCTGAAGGGCTCATGTATTCAGATAACGCCTCCAAATCTGGCAGGGAACCATATCAGCCCTCCATTCGCGAGTCTATCACCGGTCACAGGCGACATCGTACAGAAGACGGAGTCTCATCCGTATGTCGAACTAGTTTTATATGGGGGCATAATGTTGATACTGCGCCAAAGGCTCGCCGACCTCATGCTGACCCTTCCCATAACCAAACTTCTGCTGTGCACATGCAATCTACAGGTCCCCAACAAGAGGCTGTCACTCAGAGTAATACGACAGGCGTAGGGAGCAATCCACCGCCCGCGCCTCGCGTAATGCCTGTCTACCTTCCTCATAAACCTTCCAAATCACATCACGAGCGACATACGTCCTCGGCTACGCAAGGAGCTCAATCAGGCAGTGACACCGAACGAGCTTCCCTCAAGGTAAGACACCCAAACAACCTTGTTTCATTCATTTGACCCTTTTTTTCCAGCACCGCATGGAGAGAAATCACTCGGGAGGCCCCGTACAGAGAGGTGATGGGAGTGCCGTAAGGGAGAGACAGGGTCAAGACGCTCCCCTGGGTCCGCGTGAGGACGCCAAGTCCAAATCAGAGGTGTGTTCAACAGCCTTGACGACTGAATGATGGAGCTGATTGTGATAATCACCCAGGCCAAGTATACCTCGACGCAGGGCACGTATTATGACTCGCGGCAGCCCCTAAAGCCTACGTCAATTCACACTGTGGACATACCCCTTATTACGCCAGGTTTCAACTCGTCACCTTTGCCACACGAATCACGAGGACATGTGGGTACCATACCTGTTCTTGTGGCAGGAGAGGGCCCTGCCGATCGCCAGGCTCACGATGTACTTTACAAGTCACAGTCCCCTTTACATAAAGATGAACTACATGGTGCAGGATATCCTCATGCATCCCTCACTTCCGCGGTGAAGCCGTCTCATGGCAGATCGCAATCCTCCGAAATCCCCCGTAGCCGGCCGGAACAGCCCCCGCTGGACCGATCTCGTACAGATCCTGCAGCAATCGATCTCTCGCATGGCCGTCATCATCGGCCAGAAGACCTCACACTGCCCCGATACCCTCAGATCAGTACACCAGTGGAACACCAGCCCTCTCAACCGCGCTCACACAAGACATCATTCTCCAATCCTCCAGCTGTATCTGGCCCAAGACCTCAACGTTCATCTTCTTTCGCAGACCATCAGAATGAGTCCACTAGACCGACGCCCTCATCGGGTCTGGTAGCTTCCAGCCAGCCGCATGTAACCTCATCGCCTGCTCACAAGACGAACTCGAGTCCACCTAAGATTGGGTCAGGTTATGGATCCCTCCCTTCCGCACACCCAACCCCAATGAGCTCACAGACTCACCTCGCATCTGGAAACCATGGCAGTAATGCGACAGTAATTCAACGATCTCCATCCACACCTCCTACCCATTTAACATCGATGAACACCTCACAGACGATGATGATGGCATCACAACCTTCTCGTGCATCACGAACTTCACTCGATCATCCCGAACCCCACATCGTCGCTCCTCGCATGACGACCGCTCAGATTTCCAATGGGAGTACGGTCAAATCATCCTGGGTCGTGCAAACAGCCCAACCGCTCAAGGATGGTTACGCGGCTAGGGAGGAGAAGCATTCAGGTCGTAGCGGCTCACATCATCAGGTCGATCCGCCCGCGGTAGCTCATCCACAGCTGCGCGAAGTCCTTTCTCAAGATAACCACTACACAACACCCCCTGCAAACCGTTCAGCTCCAACTCCAAATTCCTCGCTGCGGTCGTCGCCTTATGGCACGCCAAAGGAGGTGTATGTTGTCGGGACACCTCGGCGCTCTCCAGATAGTTCACCTCGCATGTCAAAGGTCAAAGAGGTACGTAGATTGAAGCTACCTTCGCAGGTTTCACTCACACGCGTAACAGGCAGCCACGCCGGAGCAGCCGAAATACCATCCCTTCCCTGCACCTCCGCAGATTACTGTGATAGGAGCTACGCCATTGTCTGGGAACCAGGACTTGCCTCACAAGCCCCCGCACAACTCTAGTTTCCTAGCGCCGTCTTACTCAGCGCCTTCGCGAGTGTCGAGGACTACGTCTGGGAGTCGGGACCATCCTACACAGGTGCAGGTGCAACCACAGACAGCTCACAATCATGCTGTTGGTTCCACTGCGTCGTTCCAGCAGGCTTCGGAACCACAACCTGTAGTACAGCACGCTCCGTCTCCGTTGTCGTATGGCAGTCTTCCAGCGCCATCCTTCCCGGCGCCTTCAAGGGTCTCGAGGACGACGTCAGGCAGCCGCGACCATCCGCAGACGCCAATGGTTCATACTCATACTGTTGACTCTGTCGTGTCGCACCAGCAGACTCCTGCGCGTCCATTGCAGCCTTTGACTCCCCAGATTCCAGCGTCACCATATGGCAGTCTCCCTGCACCATCGTACCCAGCGCCTTCGCAGATCTCGAGGACGACGTCCGGTACTCGTGAACATTCTCCACAAGCGCAGCCACATACAGTTCATACCCATCCTGTTGCTCCTACTGTGTCACAGCAGCAGACTCCTGAGCGTTCATCCCAGTCTGTGGTGTTGCCTTCGCAGGTCTCGATGACAATGTCTGGCAGCCGTGAACATCCCCCACAGCAGACGGTTCACAGTGTTGGTTCTATAGCGTCGCACCAGCAGACTCCTGGGTTTACGTCCCAATCTGTGGTGTTGCCTTCGCAGGTCTCGAGGACAACGTCTGGCAGCCATGGCCATCCCCCGCACGGGCAGGGCTCTATAGCGGTACACCAGCAGACTCCTGGGTTTCCATCACAATCGTTGGCGCCGCAGGCTCCAGCGTCGCCATACGGCAGTCTCCCCATACCGTCTTTCCCAGCGCCTTCGCAGCTCTTGAGGACAACGTCCGGTAGCCGTGACCATCCACCGGACGCGCAGCCACAGATGGTCCATCCTGTTGGTTCTACAGCGTCGTACCAGCAGACTCCTGGGTTTCCATCCCAGTTTGCGATGTCGCAGGCTCCATCTCCCTCGCCATACGGCCAATTTGCTTCTGCTGGACAGTTTTCTCCTCCACCTCTACCGGTTCCGCCACCAAGAGTACCGGGGATTGACATCCCAGAGGACATTTTCCCTGTCAAGCTGACACCCAGTAGTCCCGCTAGAATGAACCCCACGCCCACGAGCTCTGCCGTTCCATTGCAGCCCACTCCAGCTCCAGTTGCCGCTCATACATCGGCTATGGCAGCCTCTACTTCCTCTGCTCAGCCTTCATTGCCCAATGGACATACTGATTCCTACAAGGGCAAGCCTTGGATGGGTGAGGGAATGGGCGCTGCGCCTGCGAGCGCAAGTTCCGCCTACCAAAAGGCTGCTGCTCCTGCACCCGTTATCTCTCGCGAAGCTTCTCTAGCTGCACCGGCGTTGCCATCTGCGGGTACGGGTCCTGCTAGTGGGGTTAATCAGGGCATATCAGGTTCACAGCACCCTCCGCCGAGCCAGGGAGCGCCTGCGAGCGTACATCCACCGACCAATCCGACTCCTCGGTTGACACGGCCCAAAGTCACCATCGAGGAAGTTCCTGAGTCTCCACAGTTCGGGAATAAGTGGACTGCGAGTCCTTCGCAGACGTATCCGCAGACGCAGACGCATGTTCCGGCTCAGGGTTCTGAGGTTCCCGTGCCTTCATCGAGTGTTCCTGCTGCCAAAGTGCACCCTTCGGATTTGAATGCTCATGGGAAGGTACCACCGCCTGTGAAGCCGAAGGATTTGTTCGTTCCTAGTGTGCAGCCTACTCCGAGCGTGCAACCTGCCCCCACTGTGAAGCCTAACTCCAGTGTGCAACCTACTCCGAGCGTGCAACCTGCTCCCAGTGTGAAGCCTAGCCCCATTGTGCAACCTACTCCGAGCATACAACCTGCTCCCAGCGTGAAGCCTAGCCTCAGTGTGCAACCTACTCCGAGCGTACAACCTGCTCCCAGTGTGAAGCCTAGCCCCAGTGTGCAACCTACTCCGAGCGTGCAACCTACCCCCGCTGTGAAGCCTAGCCCCAGTGTGCAACCTACTCCCACTGCCGTAACGTCAACTCCATCTCATGTTCCTCCTGCACCATCGACTCAACAGCACGCATACATTTCTGCTTCTTCTCGTGCTCCATTCTCCGCTCCGCCAACACAGACTACTTTTGCTCCGTCGCACCAAGATCCTGTTCATCGGACGACATCGTCTGGTGGACAGCCTCGAGGGTACCAACGGCCGACTGATGCGCAGCCAAGTGCGAAAGCACCGCCTACATATACAAGCGCGTCAGCTAGTGCAGCGCAAGGTGCTCGACAAGTTTCTCAGCTACCGAATGTTACTCAGAGTGCTTTTATAGATGCTGCATCCAAAGGGAGATACGCTGCGACCCCTACTATCACCGTGACCGCCCCTCACCCTCAGAATTTGCCAGCTGCGGAAACCCACCCGAAATCTTATGTATCTCGACCTCTTACCAGCGCATCAGCCGCCGCAGCGCAAACCACTCGGCCAGTTGCTCCGCCATTGAATACTACTCAAAGTGTTCCTGTTGATGCTGCATCCAAAGGTAGCAGACCATATGCTGCAGTTGCTGCGTCTGCTGTCGCATCTCATCCTCATAATGCAGAGGCCCACGCGAAACCTTATTCCTCTCGTCCTGTTGTACCTCCCGTGGCTATTCCTCAAGGTCCCAGCATCCGTGCGGCTGCCAACACTCCATCTGCGAAAACCCAAGTGCAGGACCCTCCTAATACCAGTGATTCTACTCGTTATCGTGGTTTACTTTCTTCTGCTTCTCGTTATGCTTCAGCCATGAACCCATTATACCCTGCATCTCATCGTCAAGCTACCCCAGCGAGTGCCAACCAGCAACTCAAACCCTCGCACTCGACGCATCCTATACCCCATCATCGAACTGTATCATTACCCACTCCGCAGCCTGTTTCCACATCCAATCCCAACCCACGTCCTCCTTCTCCTCGCAAAATTTCTCAGCCTTTGCTTCAACTCCGTTGCTACGTCAACACAGCCTTTCCCCAGTTCGTCGCAAGGAAACGTTTCGTCTCGCCCCTCCAAGACACCCGAACCTTCGTGGGCTGCCCGTGTTGCAATCTCAGGGCATCCATCTACATCTGCTCCGTCCCGAGCTCATCTGCCACCAGCCATGAATCGTACATTCTCCCATGAATCCGAGATATTGATGACGCCTTCCTCCATTGCACCCTCAATGCCTAGGACACCGCAAACACCGCAGACGAGTTTCACCTCTCCGCACCAAGTAAATGCGCCCCCGATAAGGCAGAGGCAGGTGTCAACAGAATCTAAGGAGTCGAAGAAGAAGCCGGGCGGTTTCCTTGGAGGGTTGTTTAGGACCATGTCAGGGTCTGGCTCTTCTAAACCTCTCGAGAGTCCCGTTGCTCGATCTCCAAAGCTATCTATGGAGCAGCACAGGGCTCCGGTGGTTGTAGCACCACCCATGCAGCACTCTAAGTCGTCTTCTTCGCCTAAGGAATCAAAGGATAAGGCTGTGGCTTCTGCACTTCCTGCCCACACGATGCAGACTACGGCTCTTCCGCCCTCATCAGCGTCAGTTCAACCAAAGGCACCAAAAGACAGAGCCAGAAAGCACCCTGAGATTACCATTTCATCTGCACATCCTCCTCGTGATCGCAAGCAGCCTTCGTCCAATGTGTTCTCTCCGTTCAGTTTCCTGACTAGCAAGAGAAATCGCACCATGTCTGGAGCATCTCTTGACGTATGTGATGGAAACACTGCAGTACGTATGATTTTCATGTTGTCCGATGTCGAGTCTCATCATGATTCCCACAGACGAACACTGTGATTGGGTCTCCGGCTCACTCTACCGTCAGTCAAGTTCAACCTCTTCCGCCTATGGTACCGCCACCTTCGCGCGATCCTATGGTGGCAACTAGCCAATGGAGGGATAGAGAAGAGGCGGAGCAGAAGAGGCGGAAGAAAAGTCGTCCTCGTCCAGGAGTGACCTTTGACGTTGAGGAAGACCCACCTGACCCTTACCCTGGGGCTGCAGGCAAGCAGAAAGGCGCGCGGCTGGTTCGGCGCAAAACTGGCCGTTCTGCGACTCCCGGACCTCGCTGATGAATGACATATGGCTGTCGATCTATGTTTGAAGTATCTTAGTATTGTCTTCGTATTATGTTACATAATTTATGGTCCTATAACAACTATCAGACTTGTTATGCTTGTATTAATGTATTGTAATCAGAACCCATGAATTCAATTTAACTGGTAGTTCGGGAGGCGTGACATGGCAATGTGACGGATATTTACGCGTTTGTGACACCTCGTGTCTCGACGCGTTCCCTTCATTGCATCTACTGGACTACTTATAGTTTTCACGCAATGTACAACAATTCTGACAGAAGGAAATTTGACCCAGTGAAATTTGACTCGTCAAAATCAGCAAACTCTTTTGAGTGGCCTTTCCGTCTCAACTTGTACGTATGTTTATTGCCTACTCTCAGAAGGTGACCTCAATTCATTTCAAGTTATGACAAGTCCCCATGGTATGAAGTCTCTTTAGAGGATTTCGAAAGATACGCCTTGGATCGCCTTCGCGTTCTTGCAGAAATAGAGTCGTCTTTTGCGCGCAACAGATCTTGGGAGGAGTTGAAGAGTGTGACCACACGGCAGTGCAAGGATCACCTTCCTCTCAACAGCAGCAGTGCCTCAACTGTGGATACGCAGACTGAAAGGAGGAATGACCATCTGGGTCACTTTGTACTCAGACTTGCTTTCTGTCGATCGTGCGTCGCATCCTCATCATCGACCTCCCATCTGGTAACCGATTTTTAGGGAGGACTTGAGGAGGAGGTTCGTAAAAGCAGAGACCGCTCTCTTCCGAGTGAGATATGAGAGTGATGATACAAAAGAGCGAGAGCTCTTTCTACAATCCCGGGACTTTAAATGGACCGAGGTAAGTGCATGATAACACTCATTCCTCGCACTAACGGTACTGCTAGGTCAACTCCGAGGAGAAGCTACAGTATGCCAGTGAACTGAAGGGGCTTGGAATACAGCAGACAGAGGAAGGAGTTCCGACGACGGAGAGGCTTTACAAGGTGCGTCAATCAGTCTACCCTTCTTGTTCTTTATTCATTCTCTACAGGTGAGATGGACTCAAGTGCCGGATCTCGTCAATAAGCGACGTGTCCTGCTAAAAGATGGCTGGGCGTACGTTCCTAGTAAGGAACAGCTTAGCATCGTCCTGCGAGCATTTGAGGCAAACCTTGAAAATGCGCTCGATGTCAGTTAGCAGTTTACCAACCCCCGGAACTTTTCTGATTTTCTGACAGTCAACCGCTCGATCGATCATGCGTATGGACGGTGACACACGCCTAACCGAAATACTCAATCATATGTCTCGAGGATTTGTCGCAGGGGTGGCTTCAGAGTATTCTGGTCCAGCCACGGGCGACGAGATCAGAGCAGATATGGTGGATGACCTCGCCAAACGACACTTCCCCTTATGCATGCGGAACCTACACGAATGCCTCATGCGGGATCGCCACTTGAAACATTTTGGTCGGCTGCAATATGGCCTGTTTCTCAAAGTCGGACATTTATCACTCACTAACTGGAAGGCTCGTTGACCGTAACTTATCAGGTTCTTGGTTTGTCGATAGACGAAGCAATTGCATTTTGGAGGAAGTCTTTCAGTAATCTCACGGACGACAAGTTCAACAAAGAGTACAAGTACAACATCAGACATTCATTTGGACTGGAAGGGAAGCGTGCCAACTATCCGGCGAAGAGGTATGAACTCGAACGTGTGACAACCCAGCTCCGGTGTTCTGATGGTTAATTCCATACAGTTGTCAGCAGATTCTCTTAACAGACAAACCCGGACCTTCCGATTGCCATGGATGTCCATATCGCCACTTTGCGCCAGACAATTTGCAAACGAGTTTACTAGCAACTTATTCATCACAGGGACTGACATCGACGGATTTAGCGGAGGTCATGCGCACTGTGAAAGAAGGACACTATCATGTCGCCTGCACCCGAGTTTTTGAGATCACTCACGCAGCAGCAGGAGTCAAGAAAGGCGATGGGATCGGAGAAGGAGAAAGTGTCACACATCCTAACCAGTATGCTGCAAAGAGCATAGAAATCGAGAAAGCGCAGCAAGGGGATGCAATGGTCATAGAGTAGAATAACGTCTGCAGACTTGTACTGATATCATTAATATCGTTGTATTTAAGCCCCGCACAACAATCTGTTGATCTTGCTGATTTTCCGGAGATGATCAATCTGAAATACAAAAGCTTACATAAGGTTACATGGCTATTCAGATCTTAATTTATAGTCATCCAAAAAAGCACACCGGATGTACATTGTCTATGCTTGATGATGTCATAGAACGAGCGGTCAACATAGTACTTACTATAAGTAGAACCAAGACATCGCCGATCTGAGCTTTTCAACCACAACTTGTCCACAACCACAATTATGATGTCCATCAATACCCCAGAATCCTTCACAGTTGGATTTGAACTCGAAATTACATTAAACCCACAAGCAGATACCCTGACGATTTCCGATCGTTCATCACTCCACCTCCTCACGAAGCAGGAGAGAGCTTTGATGTTGGTGCATTGTTCAGCGGAAAAATCCACGACTTGGATGCACGAAACCAGCGGCTTTTGGCAGCAGAGCATGAATCGGAGGCTGAGGAGATCCGCCGCTTGATCCCACCTCCAATTCCGGACATGGTCGAGACACCTTGGGATGATATCACAGGTCTCGAACAATCTTTTGACTGACGCGCCAGCTACATTCGACTCCCAGGGACACCTGCCTCCAGTGGCCCTCCACGACATCATCATCACGATCTCGTTCGTCCCTTCCAACGCCATCCTCACGTTTGCGTTTCTTTCCACCTACTTTAGCTTCTTTGAGCTCATTGATGGCCAATCGGGCAGCCTCGTCGACACGTTCTTTCAGTAACATCACTTCTTCCTTGTCAGTTGGCCAAAGTTCCATTTTCTTGTCTATGACCTTTTCTATTCGTTGGATGAGCTCCACATCGTATTGCATCACCATTGTAATCGATTTTCCAGATCGACCTGCTCGCGCAGTACGTCCAACCCGGTGAATATAGTCCTTGGAATGGGTTGGAATATCAAAGTTGATGACAATGTCAACGGAAGGCAGATCAAGACCACTGTAAGCAGAGCGACATCAATTAATGCAGAGATAGAAACAGAAATAAGGAACAAACCGGCTAGCTACGTCAGTTGCCACAAGCAACTTGCGGTCTCCGCTCTTGAACTTGCCCAGAGCGCCCAAGCGTTGGCTTTGACTCAGCTGACCGTGCAGTGGAACGGCAGGAAAGCCAAGCGATCACAGCATGATTGACAAACATACGGTTAGGAAATTCGCGACATATTCGGGAGGTTCGTTTGTCGATTTCTGGTTCTGTTGCTTTCGCTCGTTGCACGTAACTTTTAGGCATTAGCGCAATGTCGCCCAGAGACTGCATCACCCTGCCCTTGGAAAGAGATCAAGATACTAGTTAACGTGCCAAGGATGAATGTTGGTTGTCCCTGATGCACACCCGAATTAACTTGGCCTGTCTGTAACAGATTGTGACTGCAGCGCAAATCACTGTTCAATGTCCTTCACTTCCCGGTGACATTCAGTCAGACCAACTACCGCCAATATATGCAGGCCAACCAATCAACGCAACCCTCATCTTCAAGACATCTTTTCATTGGGCTGAGAAAGAGGGCAAACAACGCTGCTACACGATGCGATACGATGTCGAAGAGCGTGTCAAGGATTGGCTTTTGTGTGGACGAAAGCACGGAGATTTCGTTGCAACTGTAAGTCCCTCCAGTATTGGTTCATTCTCAATGTCGATTGAAACATTGTCTAGGACGGTGGTTCGTTCGCTGTTCCATTGACATTGATAGCTTTACATCACAGTGAAATTACCTTACCCAAGGTCGACGTTCGGCCACTACCAATATCAACGCAGGCCTCGATGGGATCTACAGTGCCAAGCGCTGATGTTTGTCAGGTCCATGAAGTTGAAAAGGTTTTGATTCTGCCCAGAGGTGGCAGAAGCACATACGTCGTAGGTATGGGAGGTGAATATGAATGAATGTACCAACAACTAATACTTTCGAACGATTTCTTTGGGGAGACTTGACTGTGGTTTGAACATTTTGAAAACATCTTCAATTTCGAGTATCCGAACCATATCCCAAGTAGCATCACAAGATTTGCTGCGAGGATGTTGTCCCCCGCAACCCTAGGAGTTGAACAGCGGCATATTAATGCCAATTTGACGAGGCCGTAGATCTGTGTTTGATGGTCACTACACGGCTGTGAACAAGGGCAGGACAACTTACCAAGGACAGTGCTGTGACTAGCAAGGTGACGAGGAAGGGAGCAAACACGCAGTCAGGTCAATTCCGGTGTCTTCGCTGGTACCGACCTTCCATCTCTGCACGGTCGAGATAGAGGTGGAAAAGGGAGTATGCGTCGCAGAGCTTTTCCTCATTCTCGCAACAAAGGATGGGAACCGGCATGAGCTCCCGAACATCATTCGCGGCCCTATGGCCACGAGTTCGATTATCCTCTAAACGAAGGATAGGAAAGTAACCCAATGAAAAGTTGAATGACGTCGAAACGTCTGGTCCAGCGACTACACATGAGGCGTGCTCAAGACGAGACAACGTATCATGAAATTCCAGGAAGAGCAGTCGAGCCCATGAGTAGGCATCTTCGTGCTTTCCCTCAAACCAGAACGTCAGCCTTTTTAAATTCAGTACGCCGTCTAGCAAGCGATGTAAATCGAATCCCCAATCCTTGATTCCGGAACCACCATATCCACTAAGGTGCGGCTATATGGCTGTGAATTACAGCCCTGCTATAGATACAACGAGTATTGCTGACCTTAGTAGTGAAACCTGTCAGGGTGATTTCCTCGACATGCTTTGGAATTGATGGGTATGAACATTGATGTCGCGGGGGCCAAACCATGAGGTCAAGTCCCAAATTCCTTATACTAGTGGAGGAGGCGACGAGCCTATTGAGCTTCCACCAGCAGTTGCCAGCGCATAAATGTTTGCCTTAGAAGCGCACTGTGTGAACTGGGCGACCAGGTATAAGGGCATTTAAAAAAAAGGCTCAGCGGAGACCTCCGTTAAATGTGGCAGGGATGTGGGAAGGAACACTGGCAGCCCCTCGCGCTCACTGGCAACAAGAACATCCGTCGTGTTCACGCCAGTGATAACGAGATCACGGATGTTATCTTGTCTGTTCAAGAAGCTTAGGAATTGGAAGTCGGTATCATAGGTGCAATGAAAGACGTGAAGCTTTGCGTTACAGTCCCGAAGGACGGACGAGTAGCACTTTTGAGAATGGATAAGCTTGAGCGTTGAGAGGGAAGTCATATTTTTGAGAGCCAATGTGAGATTATCCAGGTGTACCTCAGGACCGCCGCAGACCATGATTGTCGGATATGTAAATATGAAAGATTTGACTTTCTCTGCAAGATGGGGACGCTCTGCGAGCGTGGTGCAGACATCCGAGTTGTCGACCATGATGGACTCGTACAAAGAGTCAACTGCTGCGTGATGGAAGCAGGTGCACACTCGGCAGACTGCAGCAAGATCATTCGAGGAAAATTTGAAGGCTTTGGCGAAAGAGAAAATGATGAACCACAGCTCAACCGGTAAGTTGTTAGTCGTCATGAATGATGAGGAGCTAATGAATTGGGCTTGAGCGTTGCGTATTAAGATTTTATGTAACTTTGCACTCCCCTATTCTAACATATATACGAAGTGTTTGATCCCGCGGAACCAATTCGCGTCGACGCCATGCAGTGCGCTCCACTCGAGCTCCTTTGATGAGGCTCCACTTTGACACAGGGGCATACTGCGCCCCACTCGAGCCCCTTTCATGCTCTACTTTGGCTCAAAGGTGAACCTCACTTCACCTCCTTTTGCTGACGTGACGGTTCAGGCTGGTCTGAAACAATGTTGCGCTTGGCGCTGCGGTTTCAGGTGATCGACTCGGCCTGTACCCTGGCTCTGAATTGCGCTGTGATCTCACTGTTCATTGTCATGGCGTCCTGCTGCTCTTTTCATGGTATTGTTGGCGTTCAGAATGCGACTCCCTATGCTCTTGAAAAGAAGCGGTTCTGGAAAATGTATGCATTTGTGCCTCTCCCCCTAGAGGCAGATACAGTAGCAGTGATCTTCCTGCGTCTGTGGTAGAACTGTGCCGCCCGGTGATGGCGTTTATTTCATCGATGGGCTCACCTGATTACCACAATTGCAGATGATGAGACCTCACTTGAGTTATACTGCGTTGATGTTCGTCGTCTAGGAGATCCAGTCATTTGATAGTGGCCGAGCACTACCCTCTTTTCTTGGGAGTTTCGCGAGGCACTTCTGAGACCGAGAAATAAAAGACAGCACCGTCCGTACAGGTGAGCGGATCGCTTGTTACATAAATAATTACAAGCACTCCCCTTCGGTCGGCTCTATGGTGTTTATAGTAGGAAATACAATATTAGCAGTCTTGTCGCTCGTTCGTCTCTTCGCGTTCTCACCCTCGATAACGCCGTGTACAATTGACCGTAAGCAGAAGGATCCGTTCGAAGGTCGAGCACGGTTTGCGCTAGCGTTAAACGTTTAAAGGCCCGACAACAGCCGATACAATTGACTGTACCATCCATAATGCAAAGATGGCTGACGACAGATGACAACAATGTAGAAAATGACTTCAGAACAGGAACCGCTCACTTTTTATCAGCATTGTAGCATGCTGATCGCTTCAAGACGCTGGCAGACTTGGAACAGAGGCATGAGGTGCTCCGCCATAGGGTGAGTCTCAAGTCACACTGCAATACCGGTCATTTAAAAAATATAATTCTGGTGCGTACAGTAAGTGAAAGGGCATATGAGAAGGGAGATTGGGGGATTGATTGCCGTATGGGATGGCAGAGACGGGGGTGGGAGTCATGGAAGGAGGAATCGAGGAAGTCCGCCATTGCGACGAACAGCAGAGGCACTAATGTCCAGAGAGTGAAAGGCAAGGGATTCAAAGGATCCGGAGTAGAATAACGTCTACTATCATTATGTAATATTGTTGGGTTGTATCTATGTGCGGTGTTTGATGTCCTTGGGCTTTAATAGCAGGACCCCGAAGCTAGCTTGATCGTCCAGGACTCTGGCTGGTCGTCTGCTCATCCACCACCTTAGAGCCAGCATGGGTCGAAGCAAAGCCAGTCCAGTGAATGGCAACAACAAGCACGACAGTTCTCTTCAACAATACAATGACGCCGATGGCCATTTCTCCCTAGTCAGGTGCGGATCCTCATGTTCTCCCTAACTTCTTGACTTGCTAAGAATATAATTACTTTCAGAAACTTCCGTCTAGCTGATCTTGTTACCATTATGAACGGTGTCTGCGGCTCTTTCTCAATATTTTCATCTGCGCAGTACCTATTGACGAACGATGATGATTACTTGTTGTGGGCACTTGCTCTCCCACTGGCCGGCCTGATGTTTGACTTTATGGATGGTAAAGTCGCGAGGTGGAGAAAATCATCGAGTATGCTTGGCCAAGAACTCGATAGTCTTGCAGATCTGGTTTGCATTCTCTCAATAAGCGCCGCTCATTTACCTAATTTGATTGCATTGTAGGTATCATTTGGTGTCGCACCAGCTGTGGTTGCTTTTGCTGTGGGCCTTCAGACATACCTTGACACCGTATGTTTGACTGGTTTCATATGTTGTGGTCTCGCTCGTCTTGCCCGCTTTAACGCGACCGTCGCGATGATCCCCAAGGACGCAGCAGGCAAGTCCAGGTACTTCGAGGGCCTTCCAATACCTTCGTCTCTCGCACTCGTCGCGATTCTGTCATACTGGGTTCGTCGAGGTTGGGTTGAGGGGAAACAGGGGATACCAGGAGGTCTCATTACGTTGTGGGGAACACCAGGTGGCCGTGGAGATATCCACCCTGTTAGTGTTATTTTCGGTTTATGGGCAGCCGCGATGGTCAGCAAAACTCTTCGAGTTCCAAAGTTGTGATGTAGGGTGGTGATTTTTTACTACTGTTTGAGCACATTATGATAGGCACACTATGCATATAGCAATGAAGACTACTTACGTATACTTGACCCTCTTGCAAACGATTTTTTTCATACCGTACACATATATAACGGGCTGAGTTTCCGGAAGCCACCAACGCGACGCGATTTAATTGACGTGTGTTTTACGCGTCTTATACCTTGACCACGATGGTGTCTGCAAACGACGTTCAGCGTCTCTTTCTACAAGGTGTATTTTCACGTAGCGTTCTTTCCTTCAAACACGCTCAGGTTCTTTGGGAAAAATGTATCGATGCTGTCAAAGGTACGTACACAGCTCTCACCTCCTTTCGCTCAATGTAGATATTCGGCGTTCTGTAGCTGCAAACCCGACATTGGACATTCGTTTTTCTGACAAAAGAGAGGACTGGGATCTCTTCGTGATCAGTATCAATAATTCTCTGAATTGCCTGGACCTTGAGTTTCGGCATCTGACAGATGAGCTCACTGGCCGAGAGATGTATGCTATGGTCAGTCATTCTGCACACTAGTCCTAACTGTCCTCACAATATGACAGGTGAACAGCAAGGATGATGAAATTGCACAGATGGCTACAGATTACGCACCAGTTGAAATTGCCTACTTCAAGGCAGTCGTGAGTTATACGAAATTCCTTGTGTTATGTTATCTATCATGTCTTCTTGACAGGTAGAGCAAATCATGCTCGCCCCACATGAGGCGTACTCTGTATCCTCATTACTCGCCCTACGTGAAGTCAACTCTCTCAAGACAAACATGACGAAAGCGCAAGCCGAAATCGTGCTTGGCAGTTTTGTCGCCAAGGGATGGTTGTTAAAGAGCAGGCGCGAGATACCTTCAAATCTCTGGCATGCAAGGAGACTGACCGCTTCACAGACGAGGCCGCTATTCCCTCTCAACGCGCACGTTGCTGGAACTTCTTCCATACCTCAAAAGCTCATATCCCGAAGATTGTCTTGAATGCATCATATGCTACGATGTGAGCCCTTAAACTACCTGATTTCTCCTCAACTTCTTATTCAAGTACATCAGATCGTTACCCGTGGTGTCGCCTGCAGCACGCCGAATTGCAAGGCACGTTTGCACTACCACTGCTGCAGGAAGTATCGCAGTCGGAATGCCAAGTGTCCAGCTTGTTCGCAAGATTGGCCACAGGACCCTAAGAATATGACCCCTGTCGGCGAGGAAGCCATCAAGGACGGTCAAGACGAGGGACGCCGTGTACGGAGGAAAAGTACTGAGGATGGAAGTGATGAGGAAGACGAAGAAGAAGATATGGAAGTGGAGCCTTCGCAACCATCACAGACTCAGACTCAGTCGCAGCGAAAGAGCACGAGCAAGGGCAAAGGCAAACAGAGAAAGGTACCTGCAGATATGGATCTGGACGAGCATGAAGACGAAGAAGACGAAGCCCCACAACAGACACAAGGAAACAGGCGCCGTCGCACGACGCGCACTCGGTGATTTCACGGTATTATTTATTGTACTCTACCCTAGCCTACCCTACTATTGCTCTATTGATGATTGGCTTGGGTGTGGTGCACAGCTGGCCGTCACCCGACCGTCTTCTTGTGTTGGTACGGTCTTGTTGATGAAACCGAACCTGCCCTTCCCCCACACTTGGTGTCGCTTCTTGTCTTTTCGGCCCTCACCGAACTCCTCGTTCCATTTCCGAAGGTCTGCTAAGCTACCGAGAGACTCGGATGAGGAAGGCGTGATTTCCTTGAGTGCTTTGGTGAAATGGCGAACATGAATGACGCGAACATGGGGCGGTGGTTCGACTACTGGTTCTTTGAGTGACGGTTCCTTGGCGTCTGCTTGAGTTTCTGTTCCAGACGTCTGCGAGGCAGACGCAGTGTCCAGCGAAGCCACCTCAGGAGGGGTGATGAACTCGCTAGCAGGTGAGGTTTTGAGGCCATCAGGCTTCCACGGAACCTCAACATTCTCCTTGACAGCATCCAGGGCAGCAGAGACACAAAGATCTAATAGAAGGGCGTCAGATCGAGACACAACCCGTCACAGCTGATCTCACGTTTGAGGTCTGATCCAGAGAAGCTCTCCGTCTTCGTTGCCAGCGCCCCAAGATCAATTTCAGGCGCCAACGTCTCGTCCCGAAGCAAAATCTTGAGTATCTCTGAATAAAGATCAATTGTGAGATGCAACATAACAGAACATAACAAAAGAGCAAAACTTGCCTTCGCGCTCCTTTTCCCCAGGCAAATCGACCAACAACCGCCTTGGTACCCTCCTCAACACCGCATCATCTAAATCAAACGGCCTGTTCGTTGCACCAATCACAATCACCCTATCCTCTCTCGATGACTTCAGTCCATCCATCTCCTGCATGAACTCAGTGATGACCCCACGATGTGCGAATGCTCCACCGCTCTCGCGCCCAGACATCCGCGCCCCAAAGAGTGCGTCCATCTCGTCTAGGAAGACGACGCAGGGCGAGAGACGGCGTGCAAGCGAGAAAACGGCTTTGACAAGCTTTTCGCCTTCGCCGACGTACTAATGCAGGGGGTTAGTTAGTCACGAGGGATGGAACGAGAAGAAACGTACCATGTCCATGACGTCCGAGGGCGATATGATCAGCATCCGACAGCCAGCTTCTTTTGCAAGCGCACGGACGACCAGCGTTTTGCCTGTTCCTGGGGGCCCGAAGAGAAGACATCCGGTCATACCGTGTTCCTTCAGAATACCTTGCTGGAACGCCGCTGGGTGGAGTAGAGGCAGGGATACGATCGTGCGGACCGCGTCGACGGTATGTTCTGGGAGGTGAACTTGGCTGAAGGTTGTTGATAACGAAGCTGGATCATCACGATAAACAAATGGCATATATGTGAATACTGAAGCCGCTCACCAGGGTCCACGATGCAAGATAACAGCCTCTGTTCATGCTGTTCTAGGTACGGGTCCTGCCTGACACGCTCCACAACCTCATCCACCTTCTGGCCTTCTATTTCTTCGCCCTCCGCATCCTCATGCTCTTCTTCCGCATCCTTCTGCTTCACCATCTTGACCGCAGAGTCGCGCATGAACGACTTGCGCAGATTATGCGCTGAGCGCTGAGCCGCCCAGGCATGGTGCACAGTGGCCCACGGCACAGGCGTCGGCTCGAGCCCCAGCTTCTTCTGCTGAGGAAGTCCAGAAGAAGACACGACGCTCCCCACCGCCCGATCTGCGATCTGCCGCACGCTCGTCCACGCTTCGAACTGATTGCTCCAGTCCTCCCACATGTCCTCCTTGCTTCCTTCCTGGCGTTCACCCTCACCTTTCACCTCTACTGCCTCCGCGCGTTCAAGGACACCTCCGACCGCGCCAACACCCATGCGCATCGCGAGTTCATTAATTTCTCGTCGACGGCTCGTGCGGCATAGGCGTTCCTCCGCCTGCAGACGCACTCCAGGCACGAGCACAGACGCGCGGAAGAAAGGCGTCGTCACCTCGCTCTCCGGTGCGCTATTCCCGTTCGTCATGCCGCGCTGTGCCATCATAGACTCAAGCATCGGCGGCATGGACGATCCTCCAATAACGACAACACCCCGAGGCCCATGTTCCCTCTCGGGCTCTTCAGGCCGGGTGGAGAGCGCAGGAAGATCCTGGAGCAGAGCAGCGTCCCCGTCTTTCTCCCAACGGCGTAGACGGTCCTTGAGGCGTTTCTCGCGGGCACGTTCGGCAGCGTCGTCTTCGCCCCAGTCAGCGATAGCTGATCGTGGAGGCGTAGAAGCTGCAGCGTGTGGCGACCTCCGGCGCCCTGCTACGTTCATGAGGCCATATTGGCTTGGACCAGCAGAGGACGCAGACATGGACGTAGACGTATGTGTGGGCGCGATGGGTGGGGTGATGCCAAAGATCATTGTCATTGGGTTGTACACTGGGGACGACGGGCGGGCGAGAGGGCCGATGCGGCGCTGGCGGACGGCAGAAAGTAGGTGGGGGTACCAAGTCGCAGAGGCGGACGCGAGGACAGGAAAGTCTCGAACGTAGACAATACGTGGGCGACGGGTGGTGTTTGTACCAGCTGCGCTAGTATCATTTGGAGATAGCAGATTAACGAGGTCATCGAAGAACATTTTGATACGGTTTGGGGCGGGATTGCTGCGAGAGGTGGTAAGTACGGAGGCGCGTCCACGTGTTGAAGTGGGTGCAAGAAGGTGAAGGGTCATTTGAGAAGGAATAGCAATTGGAGACATCATGTCAATGTCGTCGTCTTCTTCGAATGAAACGCGAAGGGGGGAGGATTGGGAATTCGAGGCAGGTGGGGGTTGGAAATGGAGAGGATTGCGGGGGAGTTGGAGAGCATTTGCAGCTGAAGAAGTACATCGTTAGAAACACGGGTGTTCGTTATAGGATAGATGCGCACCTTTGCCAAAATGACCGCATTCACCTGCAGCAAGCTGGACTGCATCGATGACGAGGACTTCAGCGCCTATCCTGTGAGCAAGCTCTTTTACAGTGGCATCGATTATATATTGACCACCCTCTATTGGACAATAAAGAGCAAGGGTGGGCTCTAATGTAGGACCTGAAGAAGATGGATAGGCCGCTCTATGCTGGGTCTGTGGATGAAGGGTAATATGTAGATTAGTCAGTGCTTCATCAAAGAGCTCTGGAGCAGGTAGATTATTATTGTTCAAGAAATCAGTCTCTGCTGGACCATCGTCTGGAAGCCAAAGGATGTTCAAGTCATGAGGAAGCTGTATGCCGTCCTCAGGTGGAGTAGACGGAGAACTCGAAACAGTGGGAGATATCCGCGTGCGTTTTGTTGGCTTTTCAGGTTCATCTGGAGGTACAGGACCTGCAGCAGATGGTTCTGATGTATCTGAACTTGTACTGGCTGGTAGAGTAGATGAAGCAAGACGCTTGTACACACGCTGTGCTGGCGGTGTTCCGTCTTTTCGTGAAACACGTTCCAGCCGGATAGCAGGATGGATAGTCTTGCGCGTCGACGTTGCTTTGAACAGTGAGCGCGACCTTTGAATGAAAGCACTGGGTGTTCGCATGCTGGTGCGATGTCAAGCTGTTCAACTTCCCTTCTTGGTCGCTTGCGCTCAGGCTGTCAACATAGGTTTTATTCTATTTTATTAGTCCTTGACTACTGATAGAACACTACTCTTCTCATCATCGTGGAGGCCGTCGTCCAACGTTCAACAACGACGTTACAACGTGTACTGCCAAGTAACTCTCTTGGCATCGAGTCGTTTCTCACGTAACAGGAACCTCACTGCGGCAAAGTACACCGTGCACCTTTCCACATCAACCACTCTGGCGTATCTGTGACTTTATCACAAACTATGGGTCGCGACAGACTAGCTGCTCTCAGAGTATTAATTTTTCTAGTATTCATGATAAAACATACTGATGGACACATTTTCAGGCGCAACGGCAGAATGCTACACCAGATCCAGGACAGGGGGGCTATGAGATGCAAGCACACCCTTCACCTTCTGCAAATGGCACTGGCAATGGTACAGGAACAGACCCTTTGTCCGCTTTTTATGCCGAGGTCCGTCTATTTATTCTCGTATCTTTCTCCAGTACGAACCCGCATTACAATCTAGGCCACCGCCATCCAAGATTCCATCCAAGACTTTGATGACAATGTCACTCGTGTCGCTGAATTCCACTCACGCTCTCTAAACGCCCTTGATGATGCAGCAACACAAGCGAACACAACTCAGCTCGAACGCCTCACAGACGAGACCAGGCAGCTCAGCAACAGTCTCGCTAACCGTATCCGTGCACTTGAGAAACCCGCTGGTGCAGGTCCGGATGCTCAAATTCGCAAGAACAGAGTATGTCACCCTTCCCTTTTGTATCACACAACTGTTGACGTGGTTGTCAGATTGATGTCGTTCGGACGAAATTTATGGCCACCTTACAGCGGTACCAGGATGTTGAGCGCCAGTATCGCCAGCAATACCGCCAGCGTGTGGAGCGACAATTCAAAATAGGTACATTCATTTCCCATATTTTCTCACTCACATTTTAATTTCAATATTCAGTGAAACCCGATGCTACACCTGACGAAGTTGCTGCTGTGGTGAATGATGATCAAGGCGGAGGAGGCCAAATCTTTGCGCAAGCAGTGAGCCTTTATTCGCTTAGAAGAGGAGTGTGTTGTTCATCTCTGCTGCCCAGCTCACTTCGTCAAACCGATACGGGGACTCACGGGCTGCATATCGAGAAGTCCAGGAACGACACCAAGACATTCGCCGGATTGAGCAGACCCTTGGAGAGCTGGCTCAGTTATTCAATGACGTAAGTGCAACACTTGCATGTATGATGCATTTGCTAAGGATACTCTTCTTATTTCAGATGGCCACCCTTCTAGGCGAGCAAGAAGAGAAAATTGACGCTATCGAGACGGCAGCTGCGGGTGTCGCACATGACACTGAGGGAGGGTATGCCACTGTTATGATTACCTATGCGCACGGCCACTAACTTCCTGGCAGACAAAAGCACACCGAGGTCGCAGTAAAACACGCTCGCTCTGCACGACGAAAACGCTGGATCTGCTTCTGGCTCACTATTATTATCATCCTCGCAGCTGTTGGCATCGGTGTGGGTGTGTACTTCAGCCAGCATCCAGTAAAGTCGAGTTCGTCTGGTTGAAGGTCATGGTGATTAATGAAGACGGACATGACTAAATTGTATACCCCTCACTTTCTTTTGCGATGTCCCACGCTGCCTCCATGAGTTGTTCTAGTGATATTAGTTAACTAAGTTGTTTAATATGGACTGGTAGTTTGGTTTTACCGATGCCCAGGAGGTACAAGGATAGTATATTTGGCCATCTACGCTCATGTAAGCTCAGGTACCATTCGAAAGTAATATACGTCACGTGTGTGTCAATTCAGGACCGTGCATTTTCGGCAGAACCTGCGTTTCACGAGTGTCCTCCTTCATTGACTCCTTCAACACTCCCCACCGCAGCGTACGCCTGCAATGACGAAAAACGGTTCAGCAAATCCATCCCGCAAGATGCGCCGGCGTGGCTCAATCGACGTCGTCGATGCAAAGGTTGCAGTTGACCTCGCCACAGCTCAGACATATTCTGAAAATGTCTTCCTTTTCGTACCTAATCTCATTGGTGCGATAGTTCTGTTGCGTTGATTTGGCTATGTGCTGATTCGGATGCTTGGGCCACATAGGGTACACGCGCATAATTCTTGCTGGGCTTTCGCTCCACTTTATGAGCTATCACCCCAAATACTGCACTCTCGCATATGTGATATCATGTCTATTGGATGCTGTGGATGGCCAGGCCGCACGAGCTCTAGGACAGACGTCAAAATTCGGTGCAGTTTTGGACATGGTCACAGATCGGTGCGTCATCTCTTCCCGCCATTCCTCCAACTCCTCCTGCTTTATCTCATAATGCGCACCTCCAGGTGTACGACATCGTGCTTGCTCTGCTATCTATCGTCTGCATACCCGAATTTCGCCATGGTGTTCCAGTTCCTTATCGCACTTGATTTCTCCAGCCATTACATGCACATGTACAGGTGCGTTCTGAGCCCCCGTCCTTGCCTGTACAGTCCTCACTGAATATCATTTAGCTCACTCGTAACTGGTTCGCGGAGCCACAAGCTCGTGACGAGCGAAGTCAGTCGTATCCTATGGTACTACTATAACGATTCCGTGCGTTTTCTTCCGTTCGCACGCTGCCGCAGTCCAAATTGATCGCGTGCGCAAACAGCGTACTCTATTCTTCATGTGCGCGGGAAACGAGCTCTTCTTCGTCTCTCTCTACCTCATGAAATGGGTGGACACGCCTATCGGGCTCGGCGTCTACTTCCCATGGCTCGCAGGCCTCACCTGGCCCGAGCTCATCGCAATTCCCAGTGCATTCGTCTGTGTTGGGAAGAACATTATTAATCTCGTACAGCTCTGGAAGGCGTCGAAGATCCTCGTAGGGGTGGACCTTGCAGAGCGTGCGCATGCGCGTGAGGTACAGGCTAAGAAAGAGTGAAATGGGTTCGTGGACGGACAAATATCATACATACTACACATGCTGCTTCGTGCATAATGCCAATGGGACGGTGTAATCGCATTCTTTGATTTGATATATGCAAATATTTACAGCGCAAACGCAAACTACACCACAAATGATGTGGAAGTAAGGGTGCTTATCATCTCAAGTCTTTGGTTGGGAGGCTTTAGAGGGTCGGAGTGAATCTAATCTGCGGGTGAACACCCTCAGACGCAAGCTGGAGTTCCTCCCTGGATGGTAAATATTGGGTTGGGCTGGATGGGCTGGAGAGTGTCGAACGACATGCAACAGAGCCATCAAGCCTAAACCAAGCAATATATTATCTTGATATGTTGACATGTGTGCTGCCCTGGCCGAACTGAACTGTCCTTCATGGGCTTCTCGTTTGCAGATCATGAGATGTATCATGTCTTATATTTGCTGGCTGCAAGAGACCTGCTATAGCGGGCCACAGGTGCCGGTGATGAGAAAACTGGCTTGACCCAATTAGATATGCCACCGTGAGTCGTCACAAGGTTGACAGAGCTGCCAGGATATTTCTACCAGCGCCATCCATGGATATCGAAGGTGAATATTTCTCCGTTTGAACAAGGTCATTCCCTCCTGCAGAATAAAATAAGGGGTTGGATTGCCTTCCTTCTGTATAATCTTGCGACTGGATGCCCTAGAAATCGGAGTCTTTGGGATAGCACTGGTACTGGCGCACTTGTATTAGAGCCCGCGTGTATTTTCCTCGACAATGTGCGGAAAACTAACATCGAATGTAATCTGCAAAGCCTATTGATGTCACCATAGGATAATGGACGTGGTTAGAGTCGAACCTTGAGCTCGTCATATACTCCCCTATGGTCTTCGAAAGGAGAGAGGTCAAAAAACCATCCGTGTGGATACCTTCCAACTGGAAGAATAAAATGTAGTCACGCTGTGGATTGGCATGTATGCAATCTATATCACATCAGCGCAGACTCATCTGCAGACATAAATTTTCTTGCTCTGTGAGTTGCCACCAGTGAGAAAAAGGATGCTACTCAACAGGCCCAGTCGATAAGGACGACGTACGTGATGCGCTCGGCATGATAGACGCTTTGTACTAGTAGAGTGAGTCACTACTGGCCCAGTAGTACGTAATAGTGATCGTGTCAACGTTCTGACAAAACATTCTCGGCGCTCGGCACGTGGTTCATTAACATTCCCCTCTCTTACAAAGTATGCACACTCGATAATATTAATCATCTGCCGCAGACACTGCGCATCATCTCGGCCAGCTCAGCGCTCATCTTTCAAAGCCGCGTACTTCCTAGGCAGCTATAAAGACCACTTCAGCTTCCTGTGGTCCATCCCAGATCCAGAATCTACCCTTTATTCAGAATGTCTATCCAAGCCACCACCTCTCTCGGCGGTACTGCGTCTAACATCACCGTTGGTAAAGTAGCTGTATGTATGTTGCTCTTCATCCTAAAGTTTTTCCTGACCTTTTCCTTCCCAGCATGGACTGATGATGATGACGTGCGTTTTGTTTTGTTTGACATCGTTCAAGATCAAAATCACATCGATCATGTAGATGGACGCCCGAGCCAGTCCCAGACGAACAGTGTTTTGAGGCCATCAAGGCTGGCGTGGACGCCCTTCCTCCGGGCACAAAGATGTTCCTCAATGGAGGTAGGTCAAAGTCCCCGACATAAGACATGTCCTAACTCCAGCCACAGGGGAATTCTATGGGCACAATTTAGCGACCACGAACCTCGAGATGATCGCCCGCTTCTTCGAAAAGTACCCTGACTACGTAGACAAGACCTTCTTGTCCGTGAAGGTTTGATCTATTCCCGCTTTCGCCTCCTCGTGATTAAGTCTTTACTTTTTAGGGAGGCGTAAAGCTTGGCGCAGTGCCGCTTCCCGACAACTCGTGAGTTTAAGTTGCACATCATTATAATGAGATGCTATCTTGCCCATCAGGCCCGCCAACTTGAGACGAAGCGTCGAGCTCATCAACGAGAAGCTTCGCGGCACCAAGCGCCTTGATTTGTTCCAGTGTGCACGTGTAGACCCCAACGTCTCTTTGGAAGAATCGATCAGGACCCTTGTCGAACTCAAGAAAGAGGGTAAACTAGACCATATTGGCATGTCGGAATGCAGCGCTGACTCTTTGCGGCGTGGTAATGCCGTACGTGGATGGTATGGCTGTCAAGACATTCACTCAATATATTCCAGGTACACCCCATTGCTGCTGTCGAGATTGAGGTCAGCCCATGGGAATACGCAGAGGAGGCCAAGAAAGGTACATCATCAGACATTATGTTCCGTTGGAGTAACTTATCTTTCTGTCAGTCATTGCCACTGCCGAAGAGCTAGGTGTCGCTGTTATCGCGTACTCGTACGTTTCATGCTAGTACACACCTGTTCTGACCTGACATACAATCATGTTTAGCCCGCTTGGTCGCGGGTTTTTGACCGGTCAAATCAAGAGGCCCGAGGACATTCCGGGTAATACCATCGGTTTGCGATATTTATATGTCATGCTTACCGTATTTTCCAGAGGGAGATTTCCGCCGCGCACTGCCTCGTTTCCAAGAGGATGTAAGTTCCCCGGCATAAGCTTGATCATTACCTTGATCATAGCCTTACAGAACTTCAAACACAACTTTGCCATCGTCGATGCGTTGACCTGCGATTGCGAGGAGCAAGAATGTAACCTCTGCTCAACTCAGCATCGCTTGGGTTGCATCGTTGGGCAAGCATGTCATCCCCTTGCCAGGTTCTTCGTGAGTCCCTGTCCTGACACGTGATTGCTATGGGTCTTGACATTGTTTCAGGCATGCCAAACGCACTCTCGAGAACTGTGCTGGAGGAGATATCAAGTTGTCTACGGAAGACATCGCAGAAATCAACAGTGTTATCAGCGCTGCCGATGTCAGGGGCGACAGGTATCCCCATCAGGCATACCTCTGGGGTTAGATGGCTTCTTCTACTTGGCTAGTCGTACCACCCAAACTGTACTTTTATTTCCCATTTTTCAACAAAAAAATACCGTTTCTTGAAAGTAACGTACCGGAAGTCTTGGCGTATTTTTTGAGACTTGGCAGGACCCCGGCTGCTCTGCATGTCCGCCGGCAGCGCCTCATATACCATCACCCATCCTATGGTCCTAAATGTTGCACCTCACACACCTTATGTCCGTCGGTAGCGCCCCGAGAGGCCCTGGATCCCCCCGAAGACGTATGTAGTGCTCGAGCAGTATTGCTAGGGCAGATTGGAATGTAATATACACGAGCTTGGTACAAGATCCAAATTATGCTACCTGAACGAAACAAGTACCTAGTCGCTTTGTTGTCGGCACCTAGTAAAAAGCTAATCAGATATGCACGGTCATCATCCAACTGCGCTAGCACGTCATCGGCATTCTCGCCATCCTTCAACGCTGCGTCCTTGGTTGCTTTCATGTAAGCTGCCACTGTATGTAGTTTGTCCTATCTTTAAATGTGCCCGCGGCCTTCCACTTCACATTGTCATCCCAGTCATCGATATCCTTAACGGGGATGTAATCGTTAAACATGGCCGCCAACGCAGTCGTGATTAAATGGGCGGCCATGGATCATGTGGAGATGTTGTGAAGTCGTAGATACCATGATGGCTTCTCCGCATCGGAGTGCAATGTCTACGCGCCTGTAGGTATGAAATGAGTCGATACGAAACGAATCACACATACTGGGGGAAATGTCTGATGGAATATCTGTCCCATTGTAGTCTGGGGAGCTCAGAATGGTTGACAGCAAGTGGGAGTCGAGTGGGAGGGCGTGAATGGACGGTTAAGAACTGGGTAGAATATTGAAGCCCCGCTTTATTTATGCTTACCGACCCCAGCCTTGGCAGACCTCTTACTGCCATGGTCCATTTTCCAAACCGAATTTCTTCAACACAACCAACCCCGTCCGAGAGCAACGCCAACCTGGAAAGCGTGTGGCACTTACGCCGATGATTCTACGATGATATCGAATAGCAACATCAAAGTTCAGCGACAAGTTATGGCGATGGAGGATATGCGGGAAACTACTGTTTGCGACTACATGTAAAGAGCAATCGCGAGTTGAACCACCTGGAACTGTGGAACATGTGAGCACAAAGAAATTCCTTGATCAGACACGTACGGTATCATGTACCATATGAGCATGGTATCTATTCGGTGCTTGACGGGAAACGGTTCGAAAGAATGCCCCAAACTCTTCACCTCGCGTCGTTTCTTGAGTTTTGTGACTCGGGCGTACGATAGAGGGGAAATTGAACTTCCGCACTGAATTTGGGAGGTGCAAGTTGGGTGCAAGCAGAATCAAGTGAGTTGCTGATTCGGAGGCGGCGTCACGACCTTTTCCGAGTTGATTCCAGTAGGGAGTTTCGCCATAGGACCGTATGTAGGAATTTGAAAGTATGATGAATGCAGTATTCTTGTTGTCATCCACGGTGGTGGGCCATCAGCGCTCAGCAGACTACGGTGTTCCGAGGGGACTCGTGACATTGAAAGGCAATGTATATACCTTGGTGATAGTTACAGCGAGTTCTACCAGTAAGGAGACCATGCCGCATCCGAAAAAGACAGGAGTGAGCTCCGAGAGCCTTGACGATGAACACGAGGCCGCGTGAGTTTGTGTATGTAAAGGGTTGGCCTGGCTTGGCCATTATTAGTACATGAGTCTGACATGAGGGGACTAGTACGGTCGTGATCCTACCGACGTACAGCATTAACAACCGTCTCGTCTGCTCATTGCTTGTAATCACCTTTCACTTTCACTGTGCACTCCACTGAGTCTCCACATCTTCTTCTGCTCTTGTCACTATCATTCTTTCATTCTGGCCCCACGGCCATGAAAGCATTTCTGAACAGGTTCAACAGAGGCCTGTCATCAAAGGACAGGGACAAGGACAAGGACAAGGAAAAAGAGAAAGAAAAAGATCGTGACAATCTCTCCGTTTTGACCAAGGACCGCAGTGACAATTCCTCTACCAACTCCCACTCACCCCCCAGCCGAGAAAAGCGTGAGCTAGTACAGCTTCCACCCCTCCCAGCCTGGCCTCCTACCCATGAGAGGTTCTCTATTGAGCCTGTCAGTAGACCAGCAACCGACACCAGTAGTGCTAGACATGTCACTTCCCCCAGCTTGATTCAAATCCAACGCTCCAATAGTGCAGGTACAGTCAATACCAGTGCAGGAACTCCTACTTCAATTTCATCGCATAAACCACTTCCTGACATCTGTGCTCGCCCTCTGCCTCCAATCGAGGAGCCCCTTGACGACGACAGTGGCGTCGGCCTTACCATTTCCCCGCCTACACACGACTCGGACCCTGCAAATCGTCGCAAGGCAAATGGTAGTACCACATCAAACGACGTACAGAAAAAGGTAGCCTTCCTTTCACCCCCTCCGACACCCTTGCCTCTTAATACCCAACTTTCGGATACATCGGTCCTTAGCCCCCCTCAAATCGTTCAGACGCCTTCGGGCGCCCCGCTCAAAACCACCGTGTCGCGTTTTCAGGCAACACATGGCAAAGACACGCGTGGCTCCATCTCCACAGCTGCCTCAACATCACGCACTGACCTCGCTGCAAAGTCTACCACCACTACCACCATTTCTCCTCCATCCACCTCTACCACCGTAGCCCCTACTCCATCATCCAATACTGCAAAAGCCACGAGTACACGCACAGCAGTCTCCCCTTACCCAGGCTCAATGCGCTCCAACACGCCCTATTCCCAAATGTCCAATGCCAGCAGCCGCATTCTCGCAGTTACCTCATGGAGCGAGGCTGCAGAAGAAGACCTCGTCAGCAACCTTGGTCCTCGTGAACGCACCCGGCAAGAAGTCCTCTGGGAAATCGTAGCTTCTGAAGAGCGGTGCGCTGCACCTCCCTACATACTGATCCACTGATCCCTGATGCGATGCGATCGTTGCATTCGTTACAGTTACGTAAATGACCTCACAAAAATGAAAGAATCATTCATCGAGCCCCTTCTCCACCCTTATGCCACGCCTCCTCCTGTCAGCCCTACACCAACTCCATTCAACGAGTACGATGACTATGGCAGGGTCGAGTCACCACAGGAATCGATCGATGTCTTACCCATCGCTGCGCGCTTCATGAGCCCTCTTGGTTTCCGTGCTGATGGAGACTCCAAGCCTGCAGACGCAGCTCCAAAGCCTGCAGATGGTCGCAGCCTCGCTACCACGACACCTCAAATTGATGATGAAAGCGATGAGGATGCTGAGGACACATTAGGCGAGGGGCTGCAAACCAATCGCGCCAATCCGAGCCATCCTCGCTCTCCTTATCATGGGGCGGGCAGTGGTGGCAGAGCAACCAAATTACGCGATATCGTCCCCTTCCCTTCACGTTCACACGCATCCCTTCCTGCACCCCAGCATAAGCTCGCTGCCGCTTCCTCTCAATCATTGGGAGACAAGGATAGGGAGCGGGAGCGCAAAGACAGTGCCAAGACCACTCCTCCACCAGGCACTCGGGTACTACGCAAGTTCAAGCGCTCGACTTCGCAGGCCAGTAGTCCCCTCCAGGGTGCAGTCCCTCCGCACCTACTACCCGAGGATCTACGCATATGCCTCGAAGTTATCGAAAGTGGTGTGCTTGATGGGCACGTTAAGCTCAGCGAAGGCTTGTTGAAGCGGTACGAGGAGCAATACCCTCTTGTCCGGTCCCTCGCGGATGTATTTGTCTCAAGTGTGAGTATCAGAGTTCTTCTTCGATACAGTTTGCTCATGCTACTTTAGTCACATATCTTCCAAGGCTACGCGACATATGTCTTGCATCTTGAGCGTGCGCTTGAGCAGGTGGATAACGCTTTGAGCACTGCAAGCGCTGCCAAGAAGCCCAAGAACCAAGATACCGCCGAATGGCTCAAGGTTTGCAAGTCCCTGCAGCGGCTGGAAGAGCTGGCGGCCGATAAAGGCGAAACCGGGCTTGCTATCACCCTCTCGAAGCCCTTTCAGCGCCTACTCAAATACCCTCTACTTTTCCAAAACCTACTCTTTCACACGGATCCGAGCACGTTCGAGTATGAGAGTACTCTGCAGATGGTCGCAGAAGTCGAGACGATCGTGCGCAGCATCGAGGACGAGAAGATTCAAAAAGAGGACCGTGACAAGACGCGGGATGTGTTTGCCCGCATTGAGGGGCTTGACAAGGTGAAGCAGCTTGCGATCCCGAAGCCGTCAAGGTTGTTGTTGGAGGAACGGCAGATTTTTGGGTCTCTCCAAGGCTCAGGTCCATCAAAAGGCCCAGGGTCGAGCCCACCACCAGTCATCAATGCCAAGGGCGTAAAGGGCAAGACATCATTCCGCCGGCTGAGTGATGTGCTGGGCACGGGCTCAGGCATGGGAGGCAAGAAAGACCTCTGGCTTGTGGTATTTAATGATGTTGTCCTACGGTGCCAGCGCACGGGGACGACCTCGCTACCTTTGGTTTCAGGGTCGAATTCGAGGGCGACTTCGTTGCCAGAGATGCAGGGGAAGTCAAAGTATGCCTCGACAGGGCGGAGAAATTCGCATACGAAGCCGAGGAACCTGTACAAGTTTCTAAAGGTAAAACACTGATGACATCGTTTGACTTGTTCTCACTCTGGTATAGATCGAGACGTGGGCGATTGGAGATGTTGTCCAGCCCAAGGAAGGGGTTGTCTCTATGGAAGAGTATGTGTTTTGCGCTCCCATCACTGATGTCTGCTGAGCGATTTGCAGTGTTGTACGCTCCAAAGCCGAAGCACGGTCCGCTGCGCAGCCTAAGATCGTGCCTCTCCCTGACGATGAGGAAGACGGCGAGGGAGAGTCAGACGACTCGGACAAGAAGAGCAAAATGAGCTTCTCATACTGGGGTGCAGACAAGATCACCCTCCAGAAACCTGTCCTCAAGCCCAAGCAACACGGTGTCGGTGGTTCAACACGTCGTGTATCTCCAGGCGGCACGTCCTCCTATAGCAGGGAGTCCTCTGCAAACGCTAAGTTTGGGACTCGTCTAGACCATGCCTCTCATTCTACACGCCCCATGAGCCGGCGAACGCAAACAACACCCAGCACGCGCACACGTGTGAACGCTTCAGAAGACAGTCATTCTATGAAGGCTACCGTCACGCGACCTGCTTGGGACATGAGCACACGCGGCAATCCGCATGCTCCTGGCATGAAGCGGTCGCGCCAGACCTCGCAAACGAATGCAGCCGCCCGCGCAACCTCCACCACCACCAAACCGCAAGTCTCGCCTGTTGGATCTGAAGACTCGGGGGTGGGCTTGTACCGCCAAATAGTGGCCCAGGATCCATCATTGGTCACATAGTCGATCTCTTGCTATCGTCAATCAGGCCTAGATTTCCGCTCGCTTTCCTCGTCCGTCCATCTTCACTACAATCATTCACGGCGTTCATCATCGCATATTGCACTCTCTTACTTTATTACTTCCTTACCCTCATCGCGCAGCCGACACACATTCATTCATCGTTCACCTTGCTCTTGCGTCTCTCCTCTCTTTCTCCTGCTTTGTCAGAGTCGGTACCCAATTATTTGATGATACCTTATCACTCTCGTTGTTCTTCTCTCATGCTCCTTCAATCTTTATCACATTCTCTATTTGGAACACAAACATCGAACAATTGCCAGTCATCCAATCATTCCTGATTTCATCTAAAGTACTTGAGATATGCTCCCCTATGCTCTCAGGGTCTAGAGCTACTACGATGCAGTCACCACCCTATATACAGTTTTAATCGCGCACGCTTGCGTGCTTCTTTGCTATCGATTGTATGACACCATTTTGATCGATTTAATCTGTTTCGTATGCCGCGTTGTGAATGCTGACGCTACGTCCGCTTGGATCCGAGGAACATCCCCAGTCGCCTCGTGGTATCCAGCTGGATCAATAAAAATCAGAAAACGCCCCCAGAAACCCAGTTGACCTAAACTTACCGTACTGCAGTCTTCGCTGCGGCCTCAGAGGGGAAAAGACCTGACGAACATGAGGACTTCGAAGCGGTTTATTTCTAGATATCGCTCACCGTCGAATATTTCTCGAATGTAATAGGCTTCTTTTGTATCTGGTGTATCAACTGACCAACGCTCTGCACGCTTAGCGAAATCTTTATCAGACACAAAGGCGGCTGCGTTATCCTTGATGCTGTGATCGAAGTCCATCAGCCCGCGTGTTCGCTACCGATGGGAAAACGTGTAGACTAACCCGTCTATCCAAGAATATCCAACACCATCTGAGAATTGCTCCTTTTGGCGCCATAGGATAGACTTTGGGAGATAAGCCTGAAGTTTGAGGATGAGCAGAGCAAATGTGGAAATTATCGGGATCGACAGACCGTCCCCTCTGGCCCACAGTCAAATGCTTTCCGAAGAATATACTGTACGAAAAAGATGAGGCATGAATGTCCCAAAATACTCAGCGGGCCAGCTGACCTTCTCCATCTTCGGACGACCATCTTCGTCAACCGCTTGGTTTAAGTCCTTCTTAAACATCTTTTCCTTCGCGTCAATGTTCATGGCAACTTCCAAAAAGGCCTTGTCGAGGAAGGGTACACGAGCTTCCAAGCCCCAGGCCATTGTCGACCTATGCGCGGATCCGTCAGTGATCCGAGAGAAAGGGAGATCCTCAAAACTAACTTGTTGGCACGCAGGCAGTCAGCAGTGTGGAGATTCTTGACACGCCGAACACATTCTTGATGGAAAGAGTTACTGTCTGGAGCAGCATGGAAATACAGATAGCCTGAACAACGCGTTAATCATGCTCGCGGCGATAAATTCAAGGCATTCTTACCGCCAAGGATTTCATCGCTACCCTCCCCGCTGAGAACCATCTTAACACCCATCGCCTTAATTTTCCGGCTGAGAAGGTACATTGGTGTGCTTGCACGAACGGTTGTCACATCATAGGTCTCGAGGTGATAAATGACGTCTGGGATGGCGTCCAGGCCCTCCTGGACTGTAAAAACATATTCGTGGTGCACGGTGCCCAGGAAGTGTGCTGCTTTCCTGGCGGCAATCAGATCAGGCGAGTTCTCCAGTCCGATTGAGAATGAATGCAATTGTGGCCAAGAAGCCAACATAGCTATGGTGATTTTCAGTGTGAAGATATGGAACAAAATTCAATACGCCTACCCTGCTGTGTCAGATCATCCATCCTCGGTGTTGGAGGGCCACTGGTGGACTCAGCGAGCTTGCGCTGCCGAGCTTCGTACTGAGCTCGAGCAACTTTTTCTGTCTCCCTTGCAGCTATAGAAGCGATCAAGCTACTGTCCAGTCCACCACTAAGGAGAACACCATAAGGCACCTCAGACATAAGTCGCTTGCGCACTGCAGCTTCCAGGGTTTCCCGGAGAAGGGTATAATCTACAGGTGTGGTCGGGAGGACAGGGTTCGCTTCTGCATCTCCATCCCACCAGGATGGCTGGAAATAACGTGTCGTTGACCGGTCACGGCTGTCGTAGACATGACCAGGGGGGAATGAAATAATCGTGTCGCATTCATCGACGAGAGCTTTTAACTCTGAGGAAAAATACGTTGCACCAGGGTGCTTCGAGCTCCATCCTTGGTATAATGTTGTGATCCCAATGGGGTCGCGGGAGGCAATTACTCTAGTAGGAGTCACAGACTCATCCAGAAGTACGAATGAGAACATGCCGTCGAGCATGCCGCAAAGATCCTTGTCATGTTTTTTGTACTGTGAATCGTCAGTAATTGCTACAGGCAGATGCATAAAATAACGTACCAGAGGAATAATAACCTCGCAATCCGAGTGTGTCTTAAACTGGGCAGTTGAGCTGAGGGTCGCACGAAGTGCTAGATGGTTATAAATTTCACCGTTGACAGCGAGTATAACCTGACCATCCTCGCTGACGAGGGGTTGGGCCCCGGTGTCTTAACCCACAATGGGTCAAGATCAATAATAGAATAGATGGTAAGTCACGCACCAACACCAACAATAGCAAGGCGTTCGTGGAGGAGCATACCTTCCTTTCCGACAAAGCACCCGGACCAGTCAGGTCCACGATGACGAAGACGTTTTGAGAGAGCCAAAAATCGAGTGCGCTCGGCTGCTGGGTTTTCTATGCCATGGACTGCAAGTATACCGCACATTTTGGAGAGGACAATAAAACACCTCGATCTCTGTTTGATTTACATACATTTTGGCAGTTCTAGTGACTCGACCAGATAAGATAATTCAGAAAATTGATGCTTAGGTAATGATAGATCTTCATCAAACCTTGCTTGTTCCCATCATGCGCTCGACAGGCCTGCTACAAGGCTCATTATGATCTTTTGTTCAAGATTAATATCTTATCATCATCTTCGGCACGATGTTGCTCTGAGGCAGCGACAACAGCATGGAGTCCGAAAAACACACAGTCAATCGCTTCGTGGGAACCCTGACGCGGCACTGGCGGCCTGAATCTCTCAGTACCGTGATCTCAGGCTCAATAACTTCGACAGGGCAGCTTTAACATGTTCCTCAAGACCTTGGTGATCCTCTCCATCGAGCGCGTGGGGTGCCAACGCATTTGCGGCCATATTACACCATTATCCAAACACCAGGACGCTCATATCAACCACGCATCAGCCAAATATTGTTACTGGAGTTGCCGGGCGTACCGTGGTTTGGGAGGCAATATTCCTTCAAATGACATGAAGTTTGTTGACATTCCAAAATTTTGACGCAATCATTGGTAAAGTGGCAATGCTCTCAGTGGAGACGCTGTAGTCAATAATGAATTCCAGCCGACATCCAAGGAAGGCGCATACCCCGTTCTTCCTGATGGCGCTTCTTGTCATAATCTCCGGAACCACCGTTTATTCTTGGAGGAAGTCGTGGAAAACGCAGAACGGTGGTTCGATTTCGCCAAGCATTTTCACTTGGGTATAGAGAATGATTCCCTATACCTAATCACTGGATGCATATGATCGTGCAAAGATTATTATGGAAACGAAAGAAGGCCATACCACGGGGTACGACGGTGGTCGGGGAAATCAAACAACGCTGTGCTCAGCAAGCTTTTTCCAAGGAGTCTGGGCAAAGAAAGAGAGTATCATTCAGGTGCTAATGGAGTATGCTCATGGTTCGACCGACGCCGTGGATCCGGAGGTGATAGGGAAACAGAACAAGAGCATCATGATGGTGAGGCGTCAACATTTCAATAATCATATTTGCACCTAAGCCACAACTCACCTGTAGCCAAAGAGCTGCGCACTGGTGCCATCATCACTCCTCTCTCAATATTCAATTATTTAATCTACACTAGCGGTAAAGAACAAAATTCCTGCTACTACGGACTGCTGGGGGTACGCCTCACACTAGGGCATTCATGAGTTGGGAGATGCGAAAGGACACAGGGGGTCCAGTAGACTAGAATGTATTGTCCTTCATAGAGTTCATTCACTCTGATATGGGACAGAAATTGGATATTTAAAAAAACCTGGTGAGAACGAACACCTTACATTGCAATACCTCTATGTTATCCTTCCAAAATATATTGGCTCTAAGGCAAGGGGGAAAAGACGGATTAACTTCCCATTGGGTTCACCAACGGTTTATACTACCCATAAAAATCTGCGCACTATTATCACGTTTCGAATGACACCGACAATCTACCGAACTGAGCTCCACCTATTATGCAGAACCTTGACGTTCTATCGTTTACATCCAGCTCTACACGAAGGTATAAGGATGGTATAACCCTCTAGGCTTGAGGATGGAGCGCGTTCATGAGGCGGAAACAGCTCCAAGCAAGGAAGGACACGAATGTATAAATGCCAACGCGGATGTTAAATGGATTTTCCGTCAGGAAAGGGTATGGGACTGGACATCGAGATGTTTCAGTAACATGTAACCAAAGATGCATATACATATACTCACATGTATGGTTATAACTAGCGCAATATTCTACCCAACAAGCATACCATGTCCCACAAGCGAGGACAACGAGTGGTGAACCGATTTGAACTTGCTTTTTGGTATATTTCTTCTCGAAGAAAACAAAATCTGCAAGGAGGGTGGCGACAGGAGCGAGATGGAGAGAGAAATCTATGTTGAGAGGAATTCGTGCCAGTTCAGGGAGGGTCGACGAAGAAGAGGGCTCAGATAGTCCCGGAAGCTGGCGTTGTAGAATCAATGATGGGAAAAACAACAGGAGTGACCAGTACACTGCGGATATCACAAATGTGAGCTGGGATGGATTCATCAATGAACGACACCGTCAGAGAGACAAAACGAGTTACAGGAAGAGCTATCATAAGGAAAGCACGCTTGATTGCGCGAAGAGCTGGAGAATGCGTCATAGATCCAAGTGGAGAAAGCTACTTGACTGTCGCTCTTACCGGCGAATGAAGGCAGCGAATCACAGCCAAGGCTTAGGACCATGGTCAACCAAGCGGCGGCTAGCCTTGGCACGAACTTGAGTCAGCTTCTCTCGGAGAGGTCCAGGTGGGCAGCGCTCACCCTTGTATAGTCAGAAACTGGAAGTGCCCTCCTTTCTGTGCTCGGATCCAGCCATCCATGGGTAGCGTTCTAAGGCTAATAAAGCCATATGTCATCACGCCAACAGCGACTCCATGTAAAAACAACGCTTCAGGACGAGGCATGACGTTGATGAGAGGGTATGAATCTACGTGCGCAAGTCTAAGGAAGAGCAGGCTAGTCGCTCGTGGAGTCGAATGTTCCAACTATGTAATAGCGCTCAGCGCTCAGACCAGGCCCATCATGATCGTGTGATAGCCGAACGTTATAGGTTCATGTCACAAATTTTCAACTTTGACCCCCTTGACAACCCTGGGGTTGCCGATAGCGCAGCAGCTTATCTGGCAGCATTTATGTATCCTCAAGTGTATCCTGCTTTCCTCGAGCTCTGGCAGCGCGAGGCAATACGCAGACGCCGGCTCCTTGTCCTTGTAACATGTGTAATATCACAGGTTTTTAATTTTTACCATTCCCTCTTCTTAACTCCTTCCCCACGCATCCCATATCACACATCGGCATTGACAGGTTATGCATGGGTTTGTGAGCTCCTTACAGGCCACCCAGACCGCATCAAGCACAACCTTGGTGTCAGTTTAGAAGTGTTCGAGGCATTGGTGCTAGTCCTCCAGGCCAATGGGTTTGAGCAATCTCGCAATGGTGTATCAGTGGAGGAGCAGCTCGCCATATTTCTATATACCTGTGTCACAGGACTTTCAACTCGCCTTCTTGGCGAACGATTCCAGCGTTCCCCTGATACAATCTCAAGGTAAATATCCTATAATTCACTTCCTTATCATCTGAATTCGCATTAGATATTTCCGGCGCTTGCTTGTCTTTTTTTCCGAAGATGTATTCTATGACTCCCAAGTTCGGTTTCCTACGGACGAAACTCCCATATCTACTACTATCACCAATGACCCGCGGTTCCGCTTCTTTCGCGACTGCATTGGTGCTGTTGATGGTACTCATATCCGGGTATTCTCGGCCAACGAAGATCATGATACCATGCGGAACCGGAAAGGCTACCTGTCTCAGAACTGTCTTTCATTTGCGATTTCGACTTCGCCTTCATTTATTCGCTTTGTGGGTGGGATGGATCTGTTGCAGATGCTGCGCTCTGGCATGATGCGCACCAACACGACCTGCGGATCCCAGAAGGACGGTACCTCCTTGCCGATGCTGGCTTCGGGTCATGCGACACACTGCTGGTCCCATATCGAGGTGTCCGCTATCACCTGAAGGAATGGCGTCAAGCAGATGTTGCGTGAGTTTTGTATTCTCTCAGTTGTTTCTTTCTGACTAGGTGCAGGCCGCAAACTCCCAAAGAACTTTTCAACCATCGACACGCTTGTCTACGCAACTTTGTGGAACATATTTTCGGGGTCATGAAGCGCCAGTGGCGCATTTTACAGTTACCTCCGGAGTATGGTATGGAGATACAAGCACGTATACCTGGGGCGCTCTGCTGCGTTACATAATTTTATTCATAAATACGACCCAGACACTTTTGAGGTGGAACTTGATGGGGAGGTCTTTGCAGCTGATGGTGGTGGTAGTGGAGAGCTGGCTGAGGGCCCTGCTGATAGAGCAGAACGACGAAGAGCAGAGATACGTCGAGAGGCAATCACCGCCGAAATGTGGGAGGATTACTGTGCAGAGCTTGTCCGTCGTGGTCTACCTGTACCTGATCAGAACTAGTGTACCAATTCAAACAAAGTGTATTGAGTATCTAAACAGAACAGATAGCGGCATAACGAAGAGTACATTGTATTTACTGAGGGAGGAGGTTCATGTCACAACGAAGCTAACTACGACGAAGCTCCCTGAGCCTCCTTTCTACCCACTTGGCCCTGAGATCAGGGTCGGCCAGAGTGATGTACCCGACCGCACTGGACTCATTCCCTGGCTTCAAGAAGAAGTCAACCATGTCGAGAATGTCATCCGGTGTCAAATCTGGGGTTTGACGAACGATGTCGATGGCTTGAGCCAAATGAGGGATGGGGGCCTGCTGGTTTGGCAAGTGAGACAATGGTGGAGGTGCATTGGCGGTTTCGGCGAATGTTCTACTCAAGTCTCCTACAACGCCTGCAAGCATAGTCATCGCAGCGCTACCCTCCTGTTGAGCCTGCACACTGGCAGACGGAGTTCGCTGTTTCTTCTTGGAACCGTCGCCACCGCTGTCAGCACCGAGAGCGCTGTATTTGCGCTTGCCGCGGCTGGCACTGGTCAGCGCTGATGGGCTGGTGGACATGATGAAGGAGGCCGGAGATATGATATCGTTTGTGGCGGTGGCGAGGGAAGAAAGATCGAGGGTGTTCCCAGATGCAGGAAGCATGCTGCGACTGGATGAAGGAGTGGGGGGGGAAGCATGGCGCCACTGGAGGCGGGCGCGTTCTTTCTTTGGTGAACGAATGCGCCTTTGGATTTGTTCTTGCCGCCCTTGCCATGGGTCTTCATATGGTCAATGACCGCAAAGTGGGGGAACCCTTTGTTCCCATAGGGCTTTGCTGCGGGACAGGACCTGAAAGAAAATGTCAGAGCACACAACGAGGTATGGTGGGGTACTCACCTTCACAATCTCATCCCACACATGCTGGGTCTCAGAGGATACTCCTACTCCATCTGTGTCACTCCATGTGAGTCCGGAAGCATTCTTGATATGCACGACGTGGTGGTATCCTGCCTTGAGAGCGTTCCATTTGTTCTTGCAGGATGCAGGGGTTTTGATGGTGCGCTTCTTGCCGGGGGGAAGGGTGCATGAATTGACATACTCCGAGGCAGGCTTCCAAGTTCCCTTGGGAAAGTTCAACCCATCACTGCTAGTGGACAGATTCTCGCTGAGATACTCGAGCAGCACGACCTCTTCAAACTCTTGCCAACGGGACGAGATTGGGCCTTGGCTGGGTTCTGATGGTTCTACATCTAATGAACCCCGGGAACGGAGGGAGTGCCCAGAGCCTACAGACCCTGTATCAGACTGTAACACGTCCATCGATAAGAGATGGTATGTGCACCGCGCGCATTCACTCGGATATTCGCACCCCGGGGTTTTCCGGTCATGTGATAGCGTCACATGACCGACAGATTTTCGTTTTCGTTTTCATTTCACTTAACATTTTCCTGTCCGTTCAGAGGTTATAAGTTAGTAATTAGTAAGTTAGGTAAGTTAGTAAGTGGTCCCACTTTGCTTGCTGCTGAACTTCAGAACTTGAACGGCCTTGACTCGGAGGTGGCCACTGTCACATTAGTCTAAAGCCATGTCTTCACCGCGTGGCATCTGTTAATGATCTTGCTCGCGGTTTAGAGAAGTTGAACGCACTGACGTCCAGACATGTATCTGTCGATTGGCGCCACGTTATGGCACACTATACAACAAGCTCACTCGTCGAAAAATGTGTATGTGTAATTTTTATCTCGCGTATTTTCCGTCCTTGAGTTTTTACTCATCGCTCGCAATGCTTGTAAGTTGCATGCATGTTCTCGGCATCCCATACTGTCAGCTTTGTAGCTGTCCAGCAGACAAAGCGTCCCGGAGTCTCCAACTTCTGGAGGTAGCATACGGAGCAGGATCGATACACATTCTTGGTGCAGTCAGATTCGCTCCTTCACAACCTTCCAGACCCGGTCACTCCTTATGATAGGGCTTTGGCCATGCCACGCATAAACCGTCGGGATATCGGAAGTGAGTGCTGAGTGTGGTTCACTTTTACTTTCTTGTTGACCAGATTTTCTTGAAGGATCTAGTGGTTTGCTCAGCCCCAGCAAAACAAGATGTCAGCTCAGAAACCTGTCGTCGTGTCCTCCGTGGGGGTAAGTTAATACTTTACCGAACAATTCAAGATTCTTTTGCTTTGCTGTCCTAAGGAGATTATTTGTCTCTGTGATTTGTACAACCCCGACAATCATTACTTGGGTTTTGCGCTACTGGGCGACACCAGGGTTGAAACGTTGAATGTTGACTCTCCGAATGTCCGCAATGAGCATGGAGTCCTTAATGGGGCCAGTACAGGACAAAATTGCACGACGTTGATATCGTGGAGGTTGAAAGCCATCCTGCAATTGCATGTCTGTTCATTTATGTCCTCCGGCTTCACCTCATGACAGCCGTCAGATAGAGTATCAGGCTGACTAAAGATGCACTGCCCACTACTGCCCAACACTCGTGATGCTAATGGGTCCTGCGCGTACCAACTTATATTTCTGCGTATGCAGTTGCTGCCATGCGCAGCCTACACGAGGAGGGCACTCCATGACCTGAAAGGCAAAAGAAAGGCCACTGACGAGCTCGAAGGTCAGTCACAACTCGAAGATACCAGTGAAGATCCATGACATCTTCGACATGGAGCTGGAAAATGACGATGATTTGACTCCGATGTGATACAGCAGCAACTTGATAGCAACCTAGTACTCACTGGAAGTGCAATGTCCAGAACATGAAGTTAGATAGAAATACCCGGTCGGCAATGGTGTGCGGCACATCCTGCCGTGGAATTCTTAGTCCCGTATTGGCTTTGGCATATATTTAACCTGATCTCAATCAGCAAACAAGTCACTTTGCCGGAGTGGTTAACGGGATCGCCTGCTATACAGCTAAGCGGTTGGGCTTTGCCCGCGAGTGTTCGAATCGCTCAGGTGACGCTTTTTTCGACCAATTTGAGAGAATTCGGTATGTGTATACCTGACAAACTTTTCCCTGGTATTTTGGCCTCTTTTAGGACATTTCACCTTAGTGTATCACCAACTCTATAGCTATTTTGCGGTCAAACAGATTTCATTCCTCATTAATTTTTCTAATATGTATAGGATCCCTATTGGGTATGTTCCTCTGAAAACATATGAAATACATGTGCCCCATGGCTGAGTTGGTTACAGCGTCCGACTGTTACGAATCGTTTCATCGGAAGGTCGTGAGTTCGAGCCTCACTGGGGCAGTTACCTTTTGCATTTTTGCCCAGCGCCATACTTAGAACACTTCGGACCCTCTTGCATCATCTTCCATTCATGCAGAGTTCTGTCTTTGAGTATGTCCCATTGCTTTTATTCGATCAGCAATATTTCTGGATTACTGCATCTCTCGTCGTTCTCGGAGATGCTATCCTCACTCAACTCATAATGCGGTTCGTTCCCTGTTAGCGTGTTTCACTAGCTCGCACAACACCATGACCAACATATCAGGCAGATACCGAAATCGACTGGGAAACGTACATGGTCCACATTGACCTTTACCTGAAGGGAGAGCGCAACTATGTCAATATCACAGGTCCCACAGGTCCTTTAGTGTAAGTCAACTTGACATGAACAGAAGTACACACCGCTTACCTTGAAGAAACCAGATATCCAGCTGGACATGTTTATATTCATCGCCTTCTTCATCTAATCACAGACGCTGGTCGCAATGTTGCCCAAGCCCAACAGATTTACGGCGGCCTATACGTACTATCCATCGCCCTCGTATGCGCGATATATAAGAAAGCAAAGGTTCCAAATTGGACGCTTCTGCTCCTACCACTCAGCAAAAGGCTGCATTCTATCTTCGTTCTCCGCCTATTCAATGACTGCTGGTCATTAATTTTCGTGCAAGCAGCGATTCTCGCATTCCAGAGCGCTTGGGATGACGTGGGCATCTTGTTATTCAGGTGAGCACTATACTTTCTTCACCGATGTTGAACATCCCTAACTTCGTACAAGCCTCGCTCTCTCCGTAAAAATGTCAGTAATACTGTATCTGCCAGGTCTACTAGTCATTGTCTTCAAACGACACGGCCTCTTTGCGACCATCCGACACATGCTCGTCTTAGCGTGCACTCAGACTCTACTTGCGCGTCCTTTCCTCATTGCAAATGCAGAGTCCTACCTGCGGAATGCATTCGATTTGTCACGCGTTTTCCTGTACAAGTGGACCGTGAACTGGCGCTTTGTTGATGAACGTACATTTTTGAGTCCCGCATGGGCGAAAGGCTTACTTCTGGGCCACGTTACGGTGTTGATTGCCTTTGGACTATTCCGATGGTGTCGCGGCGACGGTGGCGTAGCTAGGGTTCTGCAAAGAGGCCTCCGGCGACCCGGTGGGCCTGCTGGTTTGGCGCCTGTAGATCCCGATTGTAAGTCATTCTGGGAGTTCGTCAGTTCTGTTTGCTGACTTGTGCACCAGACGTTGCTACTGTCCTTACGACGTCCAATCTCATCGGCATCATCTTTGCACGATCACTGCACTACCAATTCTACTCGTGGTATTCGCAGCAATTGCCTCTCCTTACTCAAAGAACGAGGTTTCCTTTTATCGTGCAGTGAGTCTCTTCGTGCAGGAACGTGTATTTTTGCGTTCTAATATGTGCAAAGAATGACGCTCATAGGCGCAATTGAATATGCCTGGAATGTTTATCCATCCACGCCACTTTCATCTGGCCTTCTCCTCGCAGCAAATCTTGTGATGCTACTTGGGATATGGTTCGGATACCCGGAAGGAAAGATGTTTTCAAAACGTTCAAATCACAGTCAAGTCTCCCCAAAAAATTTGTCCCAAAAGTAATAGTGGTTGGTACATTCATTCATATTCACCTCCCATACCTACGATGTATGTGCTTCTGCCACCTCTGGGCAGAATCAAAACCTTTTCAGCTTCATGGACCTGACAAACATCAGCGCTTGGCACTGTAGATCCCATTGAGGCCTGCGTTGATATTGGTAGTGGCCGAACGTCAACCTTGGGTAAGGTAATTTCGCCGTGATGCAGAGCTATCAATGTCAATGGAACAGCGAACGAACCACCGTCCTAGACGTCGTTTCAATCGACAGTGAGAATGAACCAATACTGGAGGGACTTACAGTTGCAACGAAATCTCCACGCTTTCGTCCACATAAAAGCCAATCCTTGACACGCTCTTCGACATCGTATCGCATCGTGTAGCAGCGTTGTTTGCCCTCTTTCTCAGCCCAATGAAAAGAGGTCTTGAAGATGAGGGTTGCGTTGATTGGTTGGCCTGCGTAGATTGGCGGTAGTTGATCTGATTGAATGTCACCGGGAAGTGAAGAACGTTGAACAGTGATTTGCGCTGCAGTCACAATCTGTTACAGACAGGCCAAATTAATTCGGATGTGCATTAGGGACAACTGGGAAATACCAACATTCATCCTTGGCACGTCAACTGGTATCTTGATCTCTTTCCAAGGGCAGGGTGATGCAGTCTCTGGGCGACATTGCGCTAATGCCTAAAAGTTACGCGCAATGAGCGAAAGCAACAGAACCAGAAATCGACAAACGAACCTCCCGAATAGGTTCCTGGAAATCCTCGCCATCTTCAAACGAACGAGGTAAGATGATTTCGCCAGTAGCCCTGTATGCATCTACCCATTCAGCGTCACTCTCCAGTTGTGCAACCAGTTTGTCTATGAGCATGCGTCGTAGAGAGCCGTATTGGGGCTTCTCGACTGGCATACTTGACAAAACAGCTTCTACCGTTTGTCGAACTAATGCCTCCACCTCTAGATAATTTATAGCTGTAATCAAGACAATACTGGATAGAGAGAATCCTCACCGTCACGTAGTATGCGGTATTTGATGACAAGGTTCAGTGGTTCAAGAACTGGGTTTCTCTTAGCACCCGACAAATAAACTGCCTAGCAACGCACCAGGTCCATTCGAAGACTCTATAGAGAACAGGAAGTTCACGGGATGTTCTGGTGTAACGGTCTATGTGGAGTTTAGAATCCTCAGGAGACAGCGAAAATATAGAATCCTACCACAACAGGACGGCTCGGACGACAGCCTGAGATCTTCACCCCATCGAGACTTCGTGCACCCTGCAGCTCTGTCGATGATATTCGAACATGCTGATGAGAAGTTGCCGAGATAGTAAACTTGGAAAACAGCCTAAAAGGACTTCAGAACAAAGTGCAAGGTGATGTGATGATCGAACCTTTTGCCGCGGAAAAAGTCTTCTACGTTAACTGCTATGGGTAGTGAGACCGCGACAACTCTTGAGGTTTGCAAGGTGCGGACCACACCCATGGAGGATTGCGTGTTATATGTCACATTTAGCCCGATTTTCTTCAGTTGCAGCAGTGAATAAGAGTCGTCTTTTCTGGAAAAAGAAATACCATTGTATGATATCTCGAAGCATCGGAGTGTGGTAGCGAAATTATGACGTCCGCGTCGACGGGAGCATCCAGAAGGACGATAGCGTCGTCAGAGGCCTCAAGAGTCCCCGTACCTTGTCCTGGTTCAAAAACGTATCAAAATGTATTGAAAACACTGACCTTCGGTCTCTAAGCGTGCCGCGGAATAGTTGAATTGCACTCCAGGAGGCGGAGTTGGCTTAATGGTTGCCCTCGAGATGTCATTCTGGCCAGTAGAAATCACAAGTAAGAGGTGTGATGTCGTTCCAAGCTCAGCTTGAACCCACAAGTTAGAATTAGTACGGTCAAGAAGACTATACCGCTTACTTTGCTGAGGTTGACGTATCTGTACATCCAAAGCGCGCAAACTGCGCGGCACGCGCACCAATGAAATCTGATTCCTCTTGAGAGTAGTGGCCACAGTACCCGTATGTTGCCATTGAAAGTGGACACGCGACATTACTACTTCACTGCTCTCAAGAGTATATAGACCCCACGAAGATGACTGTGATGTGTGCAGTTCAGTCCACGGGAGACCGTTGAGATGGTCAGACGCACTGGGCAAGATAGGGTTATGGTTGATTGGCCAGGAGGAAGTTTATCCACCTTCGCGATGAACGTCAGACGTTCAGAATCTCGACCACGCAATGTTATGTTAATTTCATCAACAAAGACATCCTTGAAACAAAGGTCAGCTCTGGAAACGATGTCTAAACACACGAACACGCACACATGGTAAATGGTTTGAAACGGTGGTATTGACCAAGGCTAAGTCTTCATCGTCACTACAGGTAGCATCGCCAGATACCTGAACTGCCATGACAGGATGATCTGTGTGAACCAGATCTGCAATTTGCCAATTATTGATGATTCCAAATTGCCAGTGCGTTTGGCAAGTACACACCTGAGTCCAAATTCGCCGCAGCAGTGTGAAGTGCTCTAACAAGCTGCGTAACAGACTTCTCCTTATTCACTTCCGATGCCAGCTCTTTACTCATGTCATTTGTGCATGTCCTAAGATATGCAAGTAAGATATGTATCCACTCTCGGTCTTGAGGATTTTCCAACTCCGCATGTATGTCGAGTGCACGAGAGAGCACGAAGGACTCTAGGGATATCCACATATGAGGGGCATAATGAGCGGGCAATGATGTGAAAATCGCCAGAGCACTCGCCAGGCGTCCTCGATGGCTGTCCTGCAATAAGAAGGCGGATCATATTTCGAACACTATGCTTACATGTCCAGAGCGGCAAGAAAGCCATGCAGCTTTAGCGCGAATTTGCGACGGCCAGCCTTCACATACATCTCGATGGCACGATTTGAAGTTGCACAATACAAGTCATAAAAAGCCTCCTTGTCCCCAATAGCTAGCATGACCTCGTGGTTGCTTATCCGCCGCGTTGATGAGCGTTTACTGATTTGTCTTGGATGCAAGGCAGTTTCTTCCATACATGTGGTTGCAAAAGGCATTTTTTTGGGCAGAGGACCTACTTTGACGCCAATGATGTCTAACTGCAAAGAAAAATCAGGATTTGGCGAGATTCTCAACAATGATATCTGACCTGAGTCTTGGCTAATTCAAGAAGTTCACCTTTACTCGCAGTGAATCGCGCAAGCTGAATGCCATCCAGTTCTGTCGTAGGAGCCCATGCATCACACTGATCGACAACGCTGAGAGCAGAAGAGAATATCCATGACTCAATAAAGTACTCCGGTAACTTGGCCTATGAAGGGTATGAGTTTCTACGATATGTGATAGTATGATGCGACCTCTGACCTCAACCTCTCGCAATCGTCTACCAAACGTGCCCAAAAAGGCTGTGACCTTCTGGCAAATCTCGGACGGGCGACGCATCTTATTTAGCAGAGCGCATTGGCGAGCAAGCAAGTATATCCGGAAATCAAATACTGAGATGGAGTTGGCGAGGATGAGGTCGCGATAATGTTTCTTCGTAATTGAGAGTAGAGGCATCGAGTCGTCGTTGTCCACAGGCTGGATGAGACTACCAAACCAGGACATGTTCTTTTCTCTCAGAACTTGGATGAAGGATACCTCCAGCTCGTTGTACTGGTGCAGGGCATCTTCGAAAAGCTTCACTCCTTCAAAGGAGCTTGCAAGGCTTTCCTAAGAATCAAAAAGTCTCAGCTAAAATACGTTCAAAAAATGACATGTATGAGACATGCCTTCAATATGAAAAACGTGCAGAAATTCCAACCAGGCATTTGCTTCTGACTCTCAGAGCGTCTGACCTCTTCCTCACGTTGAGAAACGGATGAATCTAGAGCAGACAGCAAACCGTCCTTGATCTTGTTCACAAGATCAGCCCATATGACGGGACTGTGATCTCCCGCTGTCCATGACAACTGTACGCATCTGATGAATGTAAGCATGAAGAGAGACGCGATAGGCGGGTAGTCGCACCGGTCTCGCTTGTCAATATTGAAATCTGCCTTTATTTTATCAAGGACGGAGCTCTTCATGTTGAAGAACTTGCGGTCTGTGGCCTTGATATCAGAACCAACTACATGCACAATGATCCATTCTTGATTCTTCCGCTGAGATATGGCAGAATGCCAGTCTTTGATCTGCTTCTTCACATTTGTTTTGTACAAGTCATTATCCTGAATACCTCGTCAGGTTGCCGCTACCACTGGTTTACCATGTTTACCTCGCACGTTACAACATAAAGGTTGAGTAGAGGCTTTTCTAACAGAGTGACTGGTACTTGTGACGTGTGTTCATCGCGGAGGGAATCCAAAGGAACAAGAGTAAGTTCAAGTTCCTGAATGGTTTTGAGATTCGGTCGGGAGGCTGACTTCCAGTGAATGCTCCGAAGCGGTAGCTGAGATTGCAAGGCTGCTAGCACTTGCTTCCAGTTCTCTGAGGCTAGAAACGAAACTGGTGCAGAGTATGTCACTAGGACATTCTGATTAGACATTCGAAGATGCCAGATAGGTGGTATCCTGTGGACGCAGCGAAGAAAGTAGCACTACAGCTGGTAATACAGTAACAGCTTGCGTCGGGACAAAGTTCCTCGGTCAACGTGAGAAAAACATTTTAGCAGAACCTTTGCTCTGGACCACTACATTATCGACGACCACGGCCGGACAGCATGCCCTCGCCAGAAGAAGCAAGCACGTCGACTACACCACCAGAAACCTTCAAAGAACTGGGCCTCATAGATCCTTTACTGGAAGCCCTAGATAAGATTAACTTCACAAAACCTACTGAGATTCAGCAAGAAGCACTTCCTCATGCATTAGAGGGTCGAGATATCATCGGCGTGGCGGAAACTGGATCAGGAAAAACTGCAGCGTTCGCGCTTCCTATCTTACAAAAACTTTGGGACGAGCCGAAAGGATTGTTTGCGTGCATTCTTGCACCCACCCGCGAACTTGCATATCAAATAGCGCAGCAGTTCGAAAGTCTGGGTTCTGCCATGGGGGTACGGTCCTTGGTTCTTGTCGGAGGAATGGATAGGATGCAACAGGCTGTTGGCCTTGCTAAACGACCTCATATCATAGTGGCAACCCCCGGTCGTTTGAACGATCATCTTCAGAACACGAAGGGGTTCAGCCTAAGAAGCTTGAAATTCTTAGTGCGTTTTCCTCGGCCCTTGTACCCCAAGTCCTTACAGTTGCACAGGTTATGGATGAAGCAGACCGTCTTCTCGACATGGATTTCGGTCCTGAAATAGACCAGATTCTCAAAGTCATACCTAAGGAGCGCACAACATATCTGTTCTCCGCTACCATGACCACCAAAGTCGCGAAGCTACAGCGAGCAAGTTTAATAAACCCTATCCGAGTTGAAGTTTCTTCAAAGTATGGGCAAATCGTCGGCATCCTGAGCTGTACTGAAATCATCAATGTAGATACCAGACCGTGTCCACCTTGCTGCAATATTATCTACTCGTCCCCTTGGTTCATAAAGATGTGCATCTCATATATCTTGCCAACCATCTTGCATCGAATTCCATCATGATCTTCACCCGGACAGTGCATGATGCCCAACGGTGGGTGGTGTATTGTAATCATTCTGTCACCCTCGGCTTATTTTTCCCATTACTCTATTCTAGTCTGTCAATCATGTTGCGATCGCTTGGCTTTCCTGCCGTTCCACTGCACGGTCAGCTGAGTCAAAGCCAACGCTTGGGTGCTCTGGGCAAGTTCAAGAGCGGAGACCGCAAGTTGCTTGTGGCAACTGACGTAGCTAGCCGGTTTGTTCCTTATTTCTGTTTCTATCTCTGTGCATTAATTGATGTCGCTCTGCTTACAGTGGTCTTGATCTGCCTTCCGTAGACATTGTCATCAACTTTGATATTCCAACCCATTCCAAGGACTATATTCACCGGGTTGGACGTACTGCGCGAGCAGGTCGATCTGGAAAATCGATTACAATGGTGACGCAATACGATGTGGAGCTCATCCAACGAATAGAAAAGGTCATAGACAAGAAAATGGAACTTTGGCCAACAGACAAGGAAGAAGTAATGTTACTGAAAGAACGTGCCGACGAGGCTGCCCGATTGGCCATCAATGAGCTCAAAGAAGAAGCTAAAGCAGGTGGAAAGAAACGCAGACGTGAGGATGGCGTTGGAAGGGACGAAAGAGACCGTGATGATGATGTCGTGGAGGCAGGTGTCCCGAGAAAGAGACATTCAAAAAAGGGGCGATAGTTTTTCCTGTGTTTGATACTTGCAGGAAACCACCTCGTCGAAACAAGTCGGTGAGGATTGCATCAAACTTTGGCCTGTCTCAGCAGTTCCCTGGGACAAGCTCAAGTACATCCATACATCGATATATAAGTATAGATCGACACATTGTCCGAAACACCAAGGTGGTGACAAGTTCGATGGTATGCATGATTAAAGCTTGATCTAAACTTAACAAGCGAACTGCAAGTACAACCAAGCCCCGGGCCTGATTACCAGAGATCGCGAGTACAAGAGTGAAGGATATGGTGATCGTGATGGTCGTCACATGAACATGAGATCTGAGCGGAGGATGTACTTAGTGCCATTGCGGACCAGCGAACCCTCGTGAAGTAGGCATTCATTTCCGTGGCTGGTTAGTCAGTGTTACTCTGCGGTCAAGAAACAAGACTGGGGATCACTAACCGATGGAGGAGAGCAGTTCCACGCGTTAGAGGTGCCACAATAGTTTCGCGTGCTTTCCCCCGCTCATCCTTGTAGAATAGTGTCTTGCACACACTGATCAGTCTTGAAATTTGCAATCATAGTCACGGATTAGTACCTCACCGCCTTCAACTCCATCCTCGATTCCGGTTAGGTAAACAAGCACTGTCCATTCAGATTTTGCTCCCGTCTCTGGGTCACGGACAGAATCATCATAGTGAGGACCAAAGTACTGGGATGGCGTGTATTTGTACATGCGAATATTTGAGTTGCAGGAGTGAGGTGAGCGCTTTTCGCCAAGGGGAGGGCGCCGCCTGACTGAAGTTGGAGGAGGGAAAGATGGAAGATGAGGCAACAGAAGGGAATGTAACTTCTGAGCAAATGAAACAGAGGTCACAGAAAAACGAACTAGAGTTAGGAGTGCGGGTGAGCACCGATTCCTGTGCAATGCCAAAAACTACTGATGTAAATACTTACAATTGACCCTCTCAGCCTCCCCCCTCTTCTTGGGAGGTGTCAGCTCCAGCGGAGCGTTGTCGATAGACTTCACAAAGCGTTTACATTCTTCAACAGAGAGAAACTCCTGTCTGTCACTCAGAATGCGCGATTGCAATACAGAAATGAAACGAACATCTATAAGGATGATCTGGTCTTCCAGCAGTACGCGACATTCGAGAGCTTCTTTCTGCAAGATGTCTGGAAACGTCAGAGCTGGCGACACTGCAGACTTGTGTGATGGTTGGACAATGTCCTTTGATGCTTTCGATTTCTTTGGCATGTTAGGCGCCCAGAACTCTGAAGGGAGACTTGAAGGAGACAAGGTAACGGCATTGGCCAAATCGGACGAGGTGGCGTCGACAAGACATGCCCCATGGCTGAGTTGGTTACAGCGTCCGACTGTTATTTACCGGCATCGGAAGGTCGTGAGTTCGAGCCTCACTGGGGCAGTACTTTTTCCTATCTTCTAAGCTTTTATTTGTTCGGATTTGTGACATACACGCTGTGTGATATTTTTTGAATCTGCTTACACTCTTCAACGAACTCGATGAATGCAACGGACTAGACCTTTACCCGACTGTCATCCTGAGTTATCTGTCATAGAATGGCCTAGTTTTCGGGAGTATCGTGTTGAGAACTGGCGACTTGCTCGGGATGGAAGCGGGAATGTTGTTCGCGGTGCGACATCATGGGGGTGGATTGACCTTTGTTTGCCCGTGGTCATCTCATTCATATGGCCAAGAGTCAGTATCCTACTTGGAGTCTCCCAGCTTGCAAACTGAAAGCTGACAGTCTCTAAATTTTGTAGTTTCGCGGCAACACCATGTTGTGGGCATTCGCAGTCCTGGTAGTTGGGTTTACCATGTACTGCCGTTGCGTGCAAGTTCTTCATGGTATATTCTAAACAGTTGTTTCTGTGCATTCCTCATTTTTGGAACAGAATCTGTGCTAGTATTTCCAGCCTACGGTATACAGCTCGAGACGCATCGGGGATACCCTTTGCTAAAGCCGCTCTTCGTGTCCAGGCGTTTTATTCACGCGTCCCTTTTAGAAGATTTCATCATAAATGAAGGTTTAAGAAGATGGAACGTCCGCTATTACCTGGCTGCTGTGCACGGATCCAGCACGGACAAGATTGCTTTAGATGTCGCATTTGAGGTCAGTGATTTGCTCATTATCTTTTCCTTCCCTAGTCTGATTTTGCCTTGATTTCAGAATATTTTGCCACACTTTCCTGTACTCCTTGAAGTCTATCAAGGAGTGCAAGAACTCATGTTCTACAACCACACGAACAATAGGCATACCCGCATATAATATACCATCTATCTTTCGATCAAAAATAATTCTTTCCCTCACGCAGCGTTCTGGATGTATTTCCCATAGTTTATCACATTAGCTGGTACAACCACCACCACCGCCACCACCAGGAACAATTATAAGGACATCTACTCCCTACTCCCTTCCTCACTCTCATATGCGCTCAGAATGTCATCGTAGCCTTCGTCGTCCCCTTCCTCTGCAGCGCTATCTCTAGTTTCCCGCACCTCGTGGAAGGAAGATCTACTAGGCCGGACAACCGATTCCGCCGAAATTTTCCGTGAACGCCCCACCGTGTCATTGGACGTCTTCCGCCTAGGACGTGGGGAATGCGACGAAAAAATCGGGGATGTTGATGTGGGGTCCTTGGAACCAAATTCAGGAGCACGAGGTGTCATGGCTATCTCTTGTTCCTCGGGCCACTCTGGAGGGGCGAGCGAGTTTGGGCTCACGTTCTTGTGCTCAGCCACAGAAGTAGGCCGAAGGTTGGTGTCACGAGTTCGCAGGCTGGGTAGTTTTGGGTGATGACGCTTCGAGCGCACATGGGGATTCCTGGGTGTCCAGTCCTGCGAGTCAGAATTGTCCGTATCTTGTCGTAGAGGTGGCGGCGTCTTTTTTCGCAGTAAAACCTTGCTTGGTGTGGGCGGCCTCAGAGGTATACTATCTTCGCTAAAGGAGCTCTGCCGACTTTCACCATTCACCCGTACCTTCCCTGCTTCAGCATGAACTACGGTGATAGGTGTCGGAGGAATAGGCGGGGAGGACACCGTTGTGGGTGAATCAGCGGGAGTATACGCACGCCAGCCCCTGTCCGACGAGCTGTCTTCAGCGACGGACTTAGTATAGGTTCTAGCTGATGGATCGTGCGTCGTTGTATCAGACACGCTTAAAGGCGAAGTTGCCCATGGAACTCGCAGCACACGGGACGCGGGTGCCATTGGCGATATCGACTTGCGGTTTAGTGCCACCCTCCGACTTCTGCCATCGGATTCGATGTCAGATCTGGAGCCTATGCTTGCTTTCGAGTGTGGTCCGCTGAGGATATCAGAAGGTGACAGCGATGAAACCGAAGACACCGAGTCAGTGCGTAGTCCGTGTCCTTTGCTGCGCGTGACATCCATCCAATCGCCATGCCGTTTGACTGGCATCCCGCCGTCCGAGTGCGCGGCCAACGGAGGTTTCGCGGTTATCAAAGAGCTTGAATTGAGTAGAAGAGGACGTGGCGGACCCCTGGGAAGTTGTTGCGGGGCTGATGTCTGTGAGGTTGCGGTGCGCGAGTTTAAAGCAGCCAAGGATGCCAGAGAGGCCTGCGCTTTATGTATGAAGTTATCTTCCTGCTGAGGCTTGACTTCTGGGCTCGGAGGGGCGGTGTAAATTCCTCCTCTGCGTGGCAGTGGCAAAAAGCTATCTCGTGGCGATCGAAAGAATGCGGGGCGAGGGGGTTCTTCAAAAGTAGTCCCTCGACTGCTACTAGGAAGCGAGCTCTCTCTGCTCCCATCTCTAGAATGGCTAGCACCATCTCTCAACGGTGACAACTTGTCCGGAACTGAGGGTGGTAACTCAGATTTCGCGATCACTGGTGATGATGTGTCTCCATTGGATTCCACGCTATTGCGTCGACTGCCCCATGCATCCATCGCTCGTGCGCGCCAATTTGTGCTTACTTTCGCGAAAGCCGCAACGGTGTCAGAGTCTTTGAGTTTTCCAGCATAACCCCAAATACTTGCAGGCGGTGGGCTCGGAGATGGGTTCGAGGTGATTTGTTCTGGGGGGCTCTGCGGGGGATGAGGGAGCGGTGGTGACTGTGGTCGTAGCGGGGAAGTTGGAGATGGTGGAGATGGTGAATTGTCCATAGAGCTTTGGTTGGTAATCCCTCTCCAAACCGTATTAGCAAGACGCGAAGTCAGAGTTGGAGCAGCCGGAGTTTCTGTCTCATTGCCGTCTTCGTGGGAGCCCTCTTCATCCGAGCTGGAGTCTTCCTCTTCCTCTTCTTCCTCTTCTTCCCCGCCATCAGCATTAGCAACCTGGTTTGTAAACCCCTTCCACATGGTGGCTTTGATCCGAGCACCGAGGGTAACATTATCCAACTTCAAAAGTCTATTTTCCTCAATGCGCCTTTGGGCCAAATCGTGTGCAGTTTGTAAGACTCGATCGATACCGCCAGCTGCATCAATCGGATAGGATTGCAAAAGAGCAATGCCCTCGAGGAAAGCATCGCTGAGCTCCCATGGTCGAAGCGGAGAAGAAGGACGAATGGTAGCATGCTCTTCAGCCCACAGTCCCGGAGACTTACCTCCAGGCTTTGCAAGTCTAGAAGGATTCAATATAATCGTCAGTTCATATGAATAATTGACCGACCTAAAAAGCGGCGCACGCGCACGGATCAGAAGACTTGTGCAGATATCAACGAGGGCGTCGAGTTTATGGTTCTCGTCTCGAGTTCTTATTGGGTACGAGAAAAGCACGTCCCATACAGGTAGGAGGGAAGTAAGAGGAAGTGTTTGCGACAAGAGAGGTGCAAGCCAGCGACTGCGAGTTTGCGTTAGCCATGAAATGTCAGATAAGAGCGCATCTTACTAGGAGTAATGTGGAAGCATAGGATCTAAGCCTTTGGTGTGCTGTTACATAGTCGGGAGGAGTCCATGATTCACTAAGAAGAGCACATACCAAACTCGCAGAAAGTTCTCCGTCGGCTTGTGCCAATCGATCACTGAATTTCTTCATCCAAACTTTACCACCCTCCTGATCTGCCAGTTCAGAAAACTCCCCGACGAGAGCTTCGAATAACCAGAATGTATCTGCTTCGGCGTGGGCTAAATCTTCCGGTTCCACCTCCGTGACAAGAACAGCGTACAACGGTACAAGTAAGGAAGGAATGTCTGGAGATTGGTTTGCTGGATTTATACATGAATGGAGATATAGCAGACGGAGGAGGGCTGAGATGTGCTGTGGATGCGCGCTGGAACCACCGAACGGTCCAGCATGTAATAATGTGGTGGGTGCCCCTGGTCTACGGGATGCAATGGAACCCGAGCTCGGCAATTGTGACAGCTCGAGTGTGCCGTCGTCAGGCTCTAGGCGAATTTCAGGAATACCTGCGGGTTTCGATGCAGAAATTTGTCCGCGGAGGACCTGCAGTCGTGCGTCAAGAAGATGAGCGCACCCGATCCTTTCGTTCTCATCAGCATTTTCATCTAACGGAGACATAGTTGGACAGTTTGGGCCGCTATCAAGCGTGTCGAAGAGTCCATGGGGAAGACGAAATAGAGATTCGGATATTTTCATTAGCGTCGTATCTATGCTGCTCAGTGGCTTCGTGGGTGCTGGCGTGTCATACAGTGGTGATAACAAACGGCGAACGAGTTCCTAGTCAATGTATCAGCGCGCGTTCCGAGACATGAGCGGCACGTACATAGTAGCTGTCTCGTTGTTTCCGATTTTCTTTTTGCCATGTTGACTTCAAGACCGGAACTGTTCCCAGTAAAAGCCTACATTGCAAGTTAGCTTAGTCAAATATTACTAGTCACAACGGCTTTCACGTACTTCCATATCCTTGGCCTAAGCCATGGAGGTTCATCGGGCAACCCTGGCGATTCGCATTGGATATCACTCCATGACGATTTGTAACTTCTTACCTTGCGAACATAGCCTCCGCAGACGAGGTAGGTCAACAATGGGTGAACCTTGCGGATCCAAAATTTCAGAGATCATATTCAAGCTACATCGGACGTTGAGCTCGTCTCACAAAGAACTAGGAAACACGTACATATCCTGCCGTGGAGGTTCTGCGGCCCAATTTACACGATACACCTTTGATACATTTGTCAGGCAGTCATTCATCTTGGACGCAGAAGGTGTTGGGGAGTGTAGTAATTGCATGACCTAAAAAGGTGTCAGTAAACGAGTACAGAAACCAAAGAGACACTTGCGCGCAAAGGGATATGTTTTTCAAGGCTATTGGGTGAACTAGAAAAATGATGATGCATGCGCTGAGTTAACATATCCCGAACAACATTAAGTTCTGTTTGATTCCGTGAGTCAGATCGATCATATGAAACAACCTTGTTTCGCCCTCACCCTTTATATTAACACTTGGAGCTGCAGCTATGATGCAGGCTGCAGCTTCTGTAAGGACGGGGCTCGGTGAACGCCTAATGAACGATCAGCTGTAGCCCAACTTTACAAAAGGCTTGGAAACACACCCTTCATCCAACTCGCCAAGATGCTCAATGACCATGCTGACGTGCATTTCCACCACTTCCAACAAGTCGCCCTTCGCATCATCTTGTATGAGATTCTGTGCCTTGGCGCGTGCAAGAGCAGTGTTATTCTGTTGCAATAAGGTTGCAATGTCGCTCCGGGTGATTTGCCCTTGAGAGTCTATTCTCTCTTGAATTTGTCCAAGACGCTGCGATGTCGATCGTAGTAAGACCTGCAGGGAATATAAAGTTATTGTGGTAAGGACAAAGACGACGCATACTTTAGTCGCTGTTGGGTCCCAGTTTGTCATGTTCGTCGTCAGTCACTCGGAGCGTATGATCGAGTGAAGCTATAGGTCGGTAGTCATAAAAGTTTGAGTGGGACGGTAGCCTAGTACTCTCTCCGTTTTAAACGTCGGTGACAATATTTGATCAATCGCACTTTTGCACTGCCCGTGCAGTTGGATCTTTAAATAGATCTTGTTAGCTTAGGCTTTGCGAAGTTTACGGTATTAAATGGATTGATTGATTACTAGTACGTCGGATCTAAGTGGACTATAATGATAGTTACATACACCAGGGCGGTAGGGGTTTCGACAATCGTCCCGACTTGCGAGCATTATTTTCATTCTGTACAAAGTCAGCGAATGACGGCGCGAGAGACACGTGTCGCTGAGGAGACTGCGAATTCCGTTTATCGAGTGCTCCTGGTTGCAACACAACCGGATGCGGATCACGAGAGGCACGACGTGGCATGGCAGTGATCGTGAGTGGAGATGCAATATTTGCCTCCAGACGTGAGAACACCAAAGAATCAGATGACAGGGGCGACATCGAAGCCCGAATATCGAGAACAGGAAGATAGGGCGAAGCGATTGCCATTTCTGGGTCTACCACGAGAGGTGACCCTGTATCCGTACAGACTTTTTCGCGCGACTCAACCACCACGGGTATCCTCGACTGGCGGTAAACCATGGCAGCAAAGTAGCTGGCATATAGAATAACTGCTCAGGCTGTAAGCGGTTGTGTCCATAAAATATAGCTTGCAACTGACGTATGACAGGAACTATCCAGCAGCCCATGAGCATGTAGATGTTGATCAACTTGCAGACACCTTGCTGGTCGGCTGCTGTAGTCGATTTAGAACGGTACATAGATTGTGAGGGATCTGACGTACTTTGATCTGGGCATTGTATTTGAGGACTCCAATAAGTGAAAGCGACAGCAGATCCTGGAAACAAAATATGAAGGGGTGTCACACAACCGCTTACAGGGGCCTCACCTATTTGTACTATTGCAAGTAATAATATTCGAGCGGCATCAAGCCACACTCGGAACTCCAGTAGTAATCTGCAATGCAGTACTTGTCAAGCACGCCAATGTGGCCAATGTCAAAATTTGAACCCACAGGAAAGGTAAAATTAGGATCGTTATTGCATTGGTCAAGAGGAAGACAGCGGTTAACGACCCTGATTAACAAGGGTCTCATCTCAGTAGACATTCAGCGCGATGATTATGATCGGATAGCTCACGGCTGCAGCGGTCAGATATGTCCCAGCGGGTGTAGACTTGGACTGAAAGAAGTACAGTCCACAGAAAGCTAATGAGAATGATGCAGGCTAATCAGACTAGTGATCAGACAGTATTTACAGAGAGATCGATTGAAGTGACACGCACTGAAAGTTACAGCCCGGACCTTGAAAAATACAGGAAAGGATTCCATGAAAAATCTATAAAATGATTGTTGTCGTAGTCGTCCGTACGATGAAGATATGAGATAGTAGAGACTGTCAAGTATAGACGAGAACACCTCCAGAGGTGGCTCGAGGGAGGGACGTTGGAAAGCACGGGAGCAGGTGATTACCTACATACATTGCAGAATATAAGAAAGACTGAACAAAAAGCTGTGGGACTTCCAAAGAAGAAGCTTGTGGACGTAAGGAAGTTCATTCAACACTTTTGGTTCCTTTTGTTCGTTAGATGCATGTTGTTCCCTATTTGCACAAGGTGTCGTTAGTACTGGATCTATGTAGCTAGACTGATGATCATATGTGTCATGGATGCATATGTGAAGCAAGCGCTGATATCCAGCTGGGGCCACCCTTGGAATTTCCCGAGAGGACTGCCAGCCTGAGTAGGCTAAACTAGGCATTACAGCTCTGACACTCATTCGTTGCTTGTCCTCTCATTCAAACAGCCCATTTTATGCAACGGAACACCGTCCGGTACATTCTATAACATGCCTCTTTTTCCACAGTCCCAGTCTCAGTTGCGTCGAGCTCGGCTTACCCTCGCTTGCGTGTCCATTGCTGCCAATACGTCTGTCATACCTCGCGTGTCCAAGACTCCAACTTCAGAGCTGACCTATGCCATTGTAGGCTTTGTGGTGGAAGTATTTTCACCTTTTCCCTCATGTCACCTGCTTTGGTCGATCGCTTGAAGTTGACTCAACCTCAACTGACGACCATAGCCTTGGCGTAAGCATCTTTCAGCACACAACAATGATGGCTGACGAGTCGGCTTCCCAGCGGAATGATGGGCCAATATCCTTTTGCAGCCATCATAGGCAAGGTTGTCGACAAATACGGTCCTTGGGCCTGTTCTCTCATCGCCAGTTGTCTGTTCTTCGCAGGCTTTGGATTATCCGCGAAGGAAATTGCTAACACACCAGATGATATTACTGCACCTTCAGCATCTACATTCCATCATCTTACCGTCTACTTCTTTATTGCGGGACTTGGAGCTGCTTTCTCGTTAGTTGCTTACTTTCTCGGGGTTTTCGACACTTATCGTTGTCTAGATATTTCTCTTCCTTATTTGCTGCCTGTAAGAACTTCCCAGAATTCATCGGCATAGCATCTGGAACGAGCATCACCTTGTACGGCTTATCGCCGATGTTTATATCAATACTGGCTTCGAGGTTCTTCTCCCATCCCGACGAAGGTCTTGATGTCACGCACTTCTTACAGTTCCTGGCCCTTTTTTGCGGTGCCGTTCATTTATTCGGTGCTTTCACTCTCCATATCATACCTCTCCTTGAAGATCCTCCAAGTGTTGTCTTGGAGGATCCAGAAGAGTCGGTCCACATCGACGAGCGAACAGCTCTTCTCCATGGAAAGCACAATCGTACTGCTGAAGTCGAAACTGGCATCATCGTTGCTTCCCCTATCAAGGGTAGTTCGGTAGTTGACCTTGTCAAAGACCATTATTTCTGGGCTCTGGCGTTCGTTTTGTTCGTGATATTAGGTTCTGTGAGTTTCCTCTCTCACATCACTGGATTGAGCTGACCTTCTAACTTGGCAAGAGCGAAATGGTGATATCCAACATTGGCACAATAGTCCTTTCTCTTGCATCACAAACTTCAAACACAACCATAGCTCCATCTACTGATGTGGCAACTGCAACGCAAGTCCGGTTTCTCTCTGTTGCCAACACACTCTCTCGTCTGGTTGTCGGACCTTTGGCAGACTTTGTGTCTCCCGCAGCCACTGCATCTGGTGCCCAAAATATCCACCGCAAGCGCTATGTCAGCCGTGTGGCATTTCTCTTCTTCTCGATACTGGTGCTTGCATTAACCTATCTGTGGATGGTACTCGGTGTTAAGTCACAAGTGGATTTGTGGACTCTTAGGTCAGTGACAGCGCCTTGAACCTGATCATCACTTATAAAGTTAATATTAGTATCGGCGCCGGGATCGCCTACGGTTCAGCTTTCACAATTTTGTATGTTCATTTAGTTCCTTTCTTCTAATATGTTCCGATTGACCTTGTCCGGCTTGTTCTATAGACCGAGTCTGGTATCATCTACGTGGGGTATAGAAAACCTCGGGCGCAACTTCGGCATTCTAACCTATGCTCCTTTCCTCGGCACTCCTGCATTCTCATACTTGTATGCCTTTAATGCCGCCAACCATTCAAGTGACGGCGTGGTCTGTAAAGGCATCGAGTGCTGGAGTACGACCTTTTCATGGTATACTGTGATTGCTATAGCTGCGTGCGGTGTCACTGGATACCTCTGGCGCAGTTGGAGAGACCAAGTGTAGTCCACATTGGTGCATGTATTGGCAATATTAATACACATTATGCGGGTCTGCATAATATTTTTACATTCTAAGCTGTCCAGCGCAAATTGTCAAAATATTGTGTCTGGTTGTATGGATTGTAAAGGGTAGTAGAATCAAGCACTGCTGTTTGTACAATTCTACAACCCTTCACAATCTTGTACAATGACCCTAATTTGTTGTTTCGGAACCACTGCCCTATCATATCACCAGACTTGATGGCTGGCCGTTCCTGAGAAGAACAGGTCCCCGTCGAAATAGCGTGTGTGAACCTATGCGGATTGCATTCACAGTACAGCCCTTGGTACTGAGGCTGCGCTTAGATCTAGATTTCATGGTCTGTTTTTCAAAATGTCTTGATACCAATGTCTATGTGCAGACTGTAACAATAGAAAACCAATGTCCGATAGACTGATAGAGAAGATAAATACTAAAGAGCGTGAGCAACCAGTTACGTGACAGGTTATTAAGTAAAGTGGTGGTATAAGCATGAGATGGCTGGCGCAGACAAGACACAGACGTGTTATAACTTGCCACCATTGTTCTTGACAACGACAACCACGATAATGGCAATGATTGCGATGATGAGAAGTAAAAGGAAGAAACAGATCCATCGCTTTTTGCGGGCTGAGCGAGCAGAGACGACAGCTTTTCCCGTGTGCTGGACGCTGCAAAAATGAATGTTTAGAAACTGTACAACTATTCCAAGGAAAACATTTACCCGGCTTCCATGTCTTTTTCGACCAATTCTGCTGTAGCTTGAATTGTATTGATAGTTTCGTCTTGTTGTTCTACCAACATACTCATCTGAAAATGTCGAGGTTAACAGCTAACTTGGCTAAGAATGCTAGGACGCACATCATTGAAAAGCTGAGCAAGTTCTGCAATGGTCTGCTCAATACGCTTGATATCCTGGTGTCGCTCCTGTACTTCTCGGTATGCTGCTCTTGATTCGCCATATCGGCTGGAGTTCATCAACTAGTACATGGATGAGATTCTGTTTGAAGGAATAAATAAGGATGCCTACAGCTTGGCTAAATATTTGCCCCCCATTCTCGTCGTTCACGACAGCCCGAACTTCTTCAGGCGTAGCGTCCGGCTTAACTATGGGTTGACCGTGAGTAACGGACAAGGAATAATGCGTTCATCCCACCAATCTTGAACTGTCTCTCCATTCGCTGCTTGTACTTTTGGCGATACTGCTGTTCAACAGTCTGATAGGATTGGATGGCGTCAACGAACTTCGACTTGACGAGAGCAGTCTAGGAGCTAATTCAGTCACTCCTCTGCCACTGTTAAAAGTGGCACACTTGTTGTTTGCGAATCTGGCCGTCACGCCCACCGCCTCCTTGCCTCTCCAAGTCCTTTACACGGCGCTTGAGTGTTGCACTCAGAGCACTGGTATCCTCCACGAGCTCTTGTAGTTGAGAGGCATTGCGTTGCGCAGCAGCATCATCCGTGTTGTTCAATGAACGAGAATGTAACTCGTCAATGCGAGAAACGTTGGCGTTGAAAGTCTTGATAGTGTCTTGAATGGATGAAATCTAATTGCAAACACATCAATTAGGCGACCGCGGCCATGACGAGAAGCGCCCACCTCCGCATAAAAATCCGACATACTGTCGCCTCCTGAAGTCAAGTTTGCTGAGCTATCTCGCACGTCAGCCATCTCGTACGCATGGTCGTCTTGCCTGACATATGGATTTTGTCTTTGGTAGCCAGAATTGCTGTGATCCCGTAAAGTCAGAAGAATTAATTTGAATGACAAGCAAACTCACCCGCCCTGTTGCTGGGCCTGTAGTGCAGAATACATCAACTAAGCACTCTTGATGTGAAAAAAAGGAGAAACATACTCTCATTGCCGCCAATCTATCCATGTGATGTCGTCAAGGTGTGTTGAAAGAAGGTGGACGTGCTTTGAAAAAATAAAGATAAGGTGGATTGCGAGTTGCTTATAATATATAACTGCGTAATTGGATGCGTTAAACTACGGAGTCCCTATGAGCAACCTATCAGTGCTTGCTGGAGTAAAGATGAGTGGTGGAACGAAGGGAGTACAGCCACAAATCGCAGCAAACATACTCCGGGTGTAGTTCCGCTACATACATAAAAAGGCCGTAATCATTTGCTGTACTGGTAGTAGTGATCCTCGCTGCTCACACAGGTTTAAGGGGGGCCCCATGAGTTGTAAGAACTCTCATGTACATTATTTATTGAAGTCGCGGTGATTGGATCGCTGACCAAACGGATTTCATAGTAGTATCAATACTATTTTTAGCCAAGCGCAGCCCGCAAGACCGCGATCTGCCTGTCCAGCGTCTTGCGGCTTGGTCCACCAATAGATGACCTTCGCTCAACGCTGGCTTCGAAGTCAAAGATTTCAACCACATCGTCAGAGAACTTTTCGTGCAGACCCTTGTAGTCCTCAACAGACAATCCATTCAACTGGCATTTTCTAGCCTCGGCCAAAGCAACAGCACGGCCAGAAACGTGGTGCGTCTCACGGAAGGGCACCTACTCAATCGTTGATAAGTAATAACTGTGAACCCATAAGAACACATACCCCTTTCCGGACGAGATAATCAGCAAGATCGGTAGCGAGGACATCCATAGTCAGTGCTTGTTGCATCTTTTCGCCATGAACCTATTTGACCACCATGTCATTGAGTGCCATAGAAACAACGAAATCGGACAGACCTCCATAGTCGCTAGGACACCCTCTGCGATCTTGAGCGATGCAGAGATGTTGTCAACAGTGTCAAATAGTGGTTCTTTGTCTTCCTGAAGATCCTTATTGTATGTCGACGGTAAACCCTTCAGTGTCATCACGAATCCTGCCATCTAGGAGAGGGATTGCGCTCGTGAAAATCAATAGCACCACGTCACCACATGACATACATTGCCAAAGATGCGCCCAGACTTTCCTCGCAATAATTCAAGAGAGTCTGGGTTCTTCTTTTGGGGCATCATGCTCGAGCCAGTGCTAAAGGCAAGGTAAGATGACACCTCAGAATGCCGTCCGTGCAAAATCGTACCTGTATGCATCGCTGAGAGTGACAAAGCCAAACTCAGCAGTGGAATATATGATCAAATCCTCAGCCAGACGGCTCATGTGAGTCATGGTAAGGCTTGACCACATCAAAAATTCGACAATGAAGTCGCGATCACCGACCCCCCACATGCTGTTTTCGGCAAGTGAAGCGAATCCCAGTTCTTTGGCAAGAAATTCGCGGTCGATTAAGAATGGGTTGCCAGCTAGGGCACCGCTTCCGAGCGGCAGCACAGAAATACGCGGGATGAGTTGTTGAAGTCGCTCAAGATCGTTGCGGAACGAAAAAGCGTGCGACAACAGGAAGTGTGACCACCGAATGGGTTGTCCTCGCTGCCTCACCGTGAGCAGTCCACTTGTATGAGAAGCATGCACCTACTTGGAGATGGGTATATCCAGGGAGGAGAATATCTCTCTCCTTGTCTGCACGCTCTACCATGATGCGCACGAGACCCTTGAGACTGGATTCGATGTCATCCACTTCACCGAGAAGCCAAAGGCGCATGTCAGTCGCTACCTGATCATTGCGAGATCGTCCAGTATGAAGTTTTCCGCCGAGTGAGCCAATCAGTTCGCTTAGTCTGCGTTCGTTTGCGGTGTGAATGTCCTCATCATCAGCGGCAGGTTGAAACTGTAAAACAAGGTTATCAAATGAAACGCCGACTTAAGTGCCTCGTGAACGAGATATCTACTTGACCAGTTGCCCATTCTCGACCAACAGCATCTAAACCTTGGGTCATTTTGACTTCTTCTTCCTCGGTAAGAAGACCAACACGTCGGAGGGCTTTTGCATACGCAATGGATCCACGAATATCAGCAGCATGCATCCTTTGATCATACTTGAGGGACTGATTAAACGCATGCATCCTTCGAGACTATCAGAATATCAATGATTCATCGCGAGTCATATGCGTACAGAGGATCCGTTTTGCCTGTAAACCTCCCGCCCCATAGTTTTTGTTTTGTGGGTTGATCGGTCATCGTGAGTCGACAGAGAGAGAAGGGCAGCTAAGTCTCCCCTGGACAGACCTTTATAAACTTTAAAGTCAATTAGACGAAAGTCGTTCCTCACACAATTGACAACTGCTGAGAACTTCACTTGGTCTCCCAGAGCGTTACGACGCCGGGTCATGAGTGCAATGTCGAAAGCTTATGACACATCGGATATGGTGTAACGGTTAACATTGCTGTCTTTCACACAGCGGCCCCGGGTTCGACTCCCGGTATCCGAATAGTTTTTGTAGCCTGCACATGTGCCAGTTCGTTCACAAACAACACATCAGATATTAATATTACTCAGTACTCAGTCGTCACGCGTCAACTGCTTACTTGCCAAACTGCCGACCATTTTGAACTTCGTGCAGGGAGACTCGGACGGGTTTAGATTCCCCTCGGAGAAAAGTTCAACCAGCTGGAGTCCGAGTCATCCTGACACAACTCCAAGGCGGCCACTCTAGAGTCTCTACGGCGGCCTACTATGATAGACCTAGTATTCGAAAAAAAATATGCAGTACCCGCCTGTGTCACAATCATGGGGCATGTTTCTTGTTATAACGTATTGGCGAGTGCTCTTTTCCCGATTGTTTCTTGACTGGCATCGTGGGTTCTACTTAGCTCGATCAAATTCAACGGAGACACTGTCCGGTAGCTAAATCCCATCCATGCCGGTGGCGGCCGAATTCGACTGACTCTTGGTGGTTGTTTCTTGTGAGCATATTCCGTGCATTACAACGTTAACGGGTGTTCTCATGCACAGCTTCCATCTCAGAAGCGAATGCTAGTTCTGTTCATTCTCGGAATATGGGCGCAGGATTCGCGTTATATTCGCAGGGGTGTCTACTTCGTGAAGATGTTCTTGACACCGGCTACTACTAGTATCACCGTTCCCGAGGCGTCTCATGTTATGGCAGTACTCGGACGGGAGTTCCAAAATCTAGGGAACTTGAAAACTCAATTTCCAAGGAATGGGCACTTTATCGACTATGCCTGATATCAACTGTCAATTGTCCGATGACCGGATAACAATCAGTGGTGAACAGCCATAACGTATATGTAGGTAGAGTGCCATGCCTTCAAGAAGCGAATGTTTTCGAATTGGTCTGCCTTACAGTTTGACCTGGCTTACTTGAAGCCTGTGATTTCTAGTTACTACATACTAACTTAGTATGGCTTGCCACGGTTTGTTGAAACTGATGCGGCCGGGTCCTAGGGTACTTGGGTTCCTTAAACTTCCTTTACTCTCTTGCTACTACCGGTGGCTCTCAGCAAGCTCCTTTCGTTCTTCCGATCGCTAGAGTAAAGTCGCCGATTCGGACTCCCGCAGTATACTTTTTGTGAAAGTTTTGCCCTTCATGCCACGTGCTGGCGGCTATTTTTGGTGGCTTAGCAGTTACATGGCTGACGCGTCGTCGAAGCTGTGCGACTTATAAGATCGACTCACCTGTATCTCCCCTTCCCCTCCTGCCACCACCATCGTTGCGTATTCGAGCTCTCTCTCTCCATTCTTCACGGTATATTTTCCCTTTTTTGATCTGATCTCGAGCTCATAGTCGATCATTTACAGGTTCTCACTCACTTGCCACCATCATGCCTTCCAAGAAGCGTTGTCAATTCCAGTCTGAGACTCCTTGCAATTCTGCAGCCCTTCGCATAGTTGGCCAGTGCCCACATTGCAGGGCAGACTTCTGTGGCGCAGTAAGTAGATTGCCCATTATGTCGTGTGCGATTCACTTATTGCAACCCTTTCAGCATCGCTTGCCTGAACATCATAATTGCAACAACCTGGAGGATTGCCGTCAGCAAGCCTTCGAGCGCAACAAGGCGAAGCTAGAGAGTGAACGCACTGTGGCTTCCAAGATGGCTACTGCATGATGGTGCCCCCCTCTACGTGCCGACATTATGTCGCTCCTCATTAACATTTCTCTTTGCTGGCCTCTGCATTATCAGCATGTCCATCCCACATCCCGCTATTCTATATTACTTGATCTTCTATCTATTGCGTCCCATCCATCCATCCCTTCCCACACTAGTGATACCTCGGTCACCTTTCCGCCAGCTATAGGACGCTCGATCTGTTGTGGGTTGTACTGCTTGTAACTTGGTTTGTAATAGAATTTTCACATACACGTATACTTTGACAACCAGAGATGTATGTTTGCATCACTCGGCTGTGCGGGGTTTATTTTGGACTTCTTTGTCTACTAGGTATCTTTTGGATTTATCTTTCTTCACATATGTATTTGTCCGGTTTCTGATCATCGTCATGAAGAGCCGTTGAATCATTATCCGCCTTTTTCACATGTCCGAATGGACGATCACAGCAACGCTGGCAAGCAACGGAGCGGTCGATTCAAAGGATTTGAGCTGGCAGTTCGTGCACTCGGAGAGTAGCTGCCCTGGAGCGGCATCGATAACGATAAGTTTAGTGGCATTCCGCTGGCACGTCTCTGACCGCATTCGAAATGTAGAGCTCGAAACTCTATCAGCCCTTTAGGCTTTGGCTTATCCGCATCATGAATCAAGCGACATGTCAAGATATGATCTAGATCTAAGACAATATTTCGGTTACCACTCCTTCAACGATCTGATTCAGCAGTCCGTCGATTGCGTGATCTCCATGCATGTTCATTGTTGCCCTACCCACTCAAACTCACTGGTTTCAGTGAGGGCAAGTCACAGCATCCGTTACTCCTGCCGCAGAATGCGGCGTCGCTTGCTCCAGAGCTAATCAACATGGTACACGGGAGGGCAAGTCTATAATAATCTCTCCAGTTCAAATGCGATGTCAGCAGGCAAGTGGCGCATTGCGTCACTCCGCACGGCATTCAAACCCTTCCATGCTCCAGAACCATTACAGGATAATTCCTCGCTCCATCCGACAGGTGCGTATCAGCTGCGACAAGTCTATCCTGTTCACTGACCGATGGTCGGACTGAAACAACAAGCCTCTGTCCTCCCTGTCAGGTGCGTCCTCTTTACCTCTTTACCATACTCTGAACTCAATCACCGCGCCTAGGCCGCTCAGATTCGTAAATGATCTTACCCTAACCTCGATCATAAATATCTCTCATCACGGGTTTACCGGGGACTTCACGGCCGAGGCAAGGCCTGGGGCAGCTCATTCATGAATGATCTCCAATGACGCTGGTACTATTTAAAAAGGGCGTGCCGTTAGCGTTAGCGTACAGACCATCTCTGGACCCGGTGCAAATCACGCACAACGCTTGTTCCTGAGCACTTTTATTATTGGGATAGCCACAAGTATGTTTAATGAAAATGGTCGCAGGAAAGTTCACAGCTGACTAGCAGGCCATTTTAAGAGTGTTGTATCCGACCTCTGGATCACCCCTTACTATTACCCGGCCAACATGGCTGTGCAATTTGATGCCCTACGAAGGGTTGCACTGCGCTCGGTGTTCTTGCTACACGTTTGTGCCCAAAGTTGACCTCAATCATGACTCATGCAAGCGGCGACCTCGACGACGACGCGTGGATGGTACATCGTGGAGAGGGACTCCTATGCCCGGGTCGTTGAACCACTACAGCACAACGAATTGAGTAACGTTGGAGCTTCGCTAAAGTACGCGAGTGCACGTCAGTCCTAGGACCTACGAATGGAGCCAGTCGTCGGTTTTGGCGTGGCAACCACTTGACACCTGGCAAGTGAATTTCCTTATGGGCACATGGCTTGCGCTATTTACATCGGGACGTATGACATATATCATTGGCATGTTCAGGTGAGTTTGTGCTGCAGTCAGACTCATATTATCAACTAGATTGCACGTTTGCGTGATTTGGGTTACGTATATGACATGTGTTGGACGCGTGAACGGGGCGAGGACCGGGGTGAACTGCTAGAGAATAATATGTATAATGAAATGGGGGATGTTTATGCGTTGTGGATCATCATCGGTATTCGGAGAGCGTGAGGAAGGAAGGGAATCGAATACGGGGGAACACGCATGGAGTGACGTCAACATGTGCCTTGTGGACTAATATAGCCGATGACATCACAAGGAAATTTAGTTTGCTGTTCCGATTCTGGACTTAGTCTAAACTTGATCCCATTTTCCGCGGTGTCAATTCGACTTGTACAATCTCGTCCTCCTCAGTCTCCCGTCCCGGTTCCTTCTTGTTCTTTTCGGCTTCTCTCTATCTCTCTTGTCTTTTCTTGTAATTCTTCGTGTATTGTCCGGGCACCCGCTACTAAAGCCTGGGCTTGGCTAGCGCTTCAATTTTCCGGGCTGACAGTTGCTGCTGCTGCTGCTGCTTATTTGAAAATTCACCGTGAATTTACCTATTCACCACGGTGCAAACTCTCATCTGCAGGCAGTTCTTCAGTAATGCGTCTGTATTATTCTGTAATGAACTTGTGTGCTAAACTAACCAAGATTGACTTGCTGCATTGTGGCCTTGCGTCATTTCTTAATTCGCTCTTTACTGGGCAGCCCGTTGTCCTCGTGTCCCCCTCACTTCATTCCCCGCGGTCCTTCCTCAAGGGGTCTTATAGAAAGGCCTCTTCCAAAGTCCGTCCCCATCATTTTTCTATTTCCTCAATGTATCTTACGCCAACATGGGTAATGTAGTGTCTCTTGTCGATATTCAACATAGCAACCCTGCCTCAGAGGAATCTGTACTAGCGGGACCCGTTTCTGAGGCTCATCAACGTCCTTCGGCTCCTGCAAGGACAACCATTCCTCCTTCTCATATACATCTGACTTATCCACAGGTGCTGGGCGCCTTCGCACTACCACTTATTATTTCCCCTTCTCCGGGTGAGAATCCTCTTGATTCGCCTCCGCTATCGCCCACGCTTTCCTTCCATACCGCTCCTTCCACACCTGTTACCTCTCCGCAAGGCGAAGATCCACCACCAGATCCTCCGCCAGTTCCTATCTTTGGCAACTCCAGACCGCCATCACCACCGTTCATCAATCTTCCATCAATAGCGTCTGTTGAAATCGAAACAATACCACCACCCGAGGCCCTTTCATCGCCTGACTTTGCACTAGATTTCACCCTCGATGACGAGGGTTTAAGTACCCTTGAAAAAATATACCTTTTTTCCCGTAGTAGATCAGCGCATCACAGGTAGGCCTTGGGTAGTAGTAGCGCTTAAACACTGCTGAGAATCAAGTATCGCGCACAGGGTATTTATTTCACATGCTCTACCAGCATTCCTAGCGCAGGTATCGCCTATAGAGGCTGTCGAGTATGTCCTACCGCTGCTGCCGAGTCTGTCTGTCGATGAAGGTGTGTTCGTCGCGCAGTTCCGGGGTTCCCCGACTTTAATGTCATTGCTAGACGAGGCAGTGAAAGAGGCTCTATCAGCGGAGCTAGTTTCCATCATGTGGTGGTTTTTAACGGTCGGTTTACCTCATTATCAATTTTGACCCTGTGATTGAATTTCTTTGCACATGTAGCATTGTCACTTGGTTGAAGAGCCGAGTGGCCTATCTAATGCCGATTATTCTCAGCCTCAATCTGATGATCAGGTCACGTTAATCTCAGTCCAGGCGTTCACTCCTATTCTAGCAACGCTCCTGCTGAGCTCAAACGGGGTTGTCAGCGGCTCCGCGAGATCTGCCATTGTTGAATTACTGGCAAGAATACATAGGGCCGATGATATGGGAGATCAGCACGCTGATGACCTATCTTACGGATTATTCGGGAGACACGAAAGGAGTCTGTTCGAAGAAGAGGTCATCCAGCAACTCGTGATAGGCATGGGACGCCTTGAACCAGGCGAAGATGAAACAGATCCAGATGAAGTGTGGTATACACCCGCCGTAGAGGTTCCTCAACCAGAACATTTACCAAGCAACAGTTCTGTCAATCCGTATTTTCCAAGCACGCAAACACCCTTGTCATTGATGCGTACCCTCGCGACAGCGTCGATTCCACCGCCAGTTTCTAACCTTCCTGTACCCCCGCCATATCCTGAAGCCCAAGTTATTGGAGTAGACACATCACCTATGGCTGTATTATCTCTTCAGCTGGAGGATACTGGTCAACACAGTCCAATGCAGACCACTGAGGAACCCTGGGAGCGCGACTCAATGCCCGCCACGACCTACGCCGGATCTGCAAATTCGGATTCTGGGTTGGACGGGCAGGAAGACGGACAGGACATGGATCCTGGCGAACAAGCTGCTGTTGGACGACTGTCAAGCATGAGTCTCATTGCTGCTGTAGTTGCTGGGGGTACGTATGATACCCAGTTCATCATATAACTTTGTCGACAATTCTTTTCGTGCAGGCACGCCGAGGGCCGATACGCAACGTGCTTTCGTGAGAGAAGTTGAACGAGTCGGAAGAGATCCTATTCACTGGGTTAGAAGAGAAGCGTCATTTGCGTTGGGTGCTCTTGCAAAAGTCGTTCCCGATGAACTTATCACTGACTCGCTCGTGAGTACGGCTGCACTCAGACTCACCAAGTTCTTACCACTGGCCTCCGTAGCTTCCGTTGTTTGAATCTCTACGTGCCGATCCCGCATGGCACGTGAGGCACTCCTCCCTTTTTGCTCTGCCTGCACTTTTGTCACGTTTGCCGTCAGGCTTACGTCGATCAGTCGCTGTTTCTACCATCATTCCTCTGTCGCGAGACGAATCTGCTCCAGTCCGTACTGGGGCCCTGGAAGCTCTAGGGGAAGTTGTATACACCTTCCATGGCGATGCCGGCGGACCGCCCGATGATCTTCTGCGTTTGTTCCTTGGCATCACCAACAACTCTCCACCACGAGAACGTTACGCACACCCTACTCGACGATCGCCGTTACAGGTACTGTCAGGTGCGTATTGATGATTCATCAACTATGTGATCATTAACGAATACTTTTCTTTTTCGAGCAGCGAATGCCCCGGTGTTGATAGTTGATGATGACCCAGCTCGTCCCCTTGCGTGTGCGTTCAACTTTCCTGCGGTAGCATTTACTCTTGGCCGAGCGCGATGGGGAGAGCTACGTGGACTATACCTCACACTCGCGCAGGACCGCTCACCCAAAATCCGGCGGACATTAGCTGCTAGTCTGGGTGATTTGGCAAAGATCATCGGACCAGACAATGCCCAACGAGATATGATGAGCCTATGGTGGGATACAATGCGATCTGACGATGATCCTGAGATTAAACTCAAAGCAATTGAGGCTGTCCCTCTCTTCGTTGAGGCTTTGGGCGAAGGAAGGGCGAGGGAGGAGGTGATCACTGGTCTGCTCAATGTATGGGAGGAAGGCTGGTTGCGCAATTGGAGAGCACGTGAAGGCGTCATCAAGATTATCGCCGACCTCGCTGGCGGACCTGAACGACCTGACAACATACGTGCACTGTTAAAAAAAGCGCTTGAAGACGAATTTGGTGCAGTGAGGGAGACTGCTATCTCTGTGGTGCGTGGAGACTTGACGAACAGTGGTTCTGATTAACATGGACTTCGTCCTGCTCTGAAGATCTGTCGAATAGCGCTGCAAGACGTCTGGAGACCTACTCTCAACCTGATCAACGAAGATATACTTTCGCTAGCTAAATCTCCAATTTTTCGAAGACGAATGACGTAGGTGTATCCTCTACTTCACTCAACCTTTTACATTGTTCTACAGGTTTGTTGCATGTCAGCAGGCTTTAGCATCCTCAGCAGGTGGGCTATCGATCTTAGTGGATGATGCAAGATGGCACACTCTCGAGCGATTAAGTAATGATAGCATAGTGGGCGTTCGCATTGGCGTTGCTCGTTTATCTGGATCGATACTTGGTATGTTTCTGACCTTACACCTTGCACCGCATTTCTCACTCTGCACTAGAAAACGTTTTGCGCGGCACATCCGTAGTGCCTCTGCGAATCTTTGACATGATGGATCATCTGCAGCAGGACTCTTCTGCAGAAGTCCGATCTTATATTCCTAGTATTGCAAACCTTCATCAGGGCCGGACAATATTCCCCTCCCACTCGGATAGTTTCTTGACCTTTTCCCGCCCACCCCCCTTGTTGTCCTCATAGAAGAAAATCAAGAAGCCCATCTTCCCAATGGCCGCCGGTCGCATGTTCGGCTAGATCTCTCTGCCATCGCTCTTGACACCCTTCCCTCGAAGTCACCATCGGTGTATAATGACTTTATTCTGGACTCCCATCTGTCTGACTTCATTTACCTTGTCATTACTCAATCACTCATCTGTATTCTAAAGCTCATCTGTCATAAAAGTCAAACACATTTTCTTAGATCATGTATGATAAGGGGAAACGTATTTGTGAATGTTTGAACACCGGTGCCGCGCGGGCTTTGTAATTAAATCGGGTGCATAAGCATGGGACCCAAGTTAACGCAAGACGGCCATTCCTGCACAAAGCTGGATCTTTGTGGCTACCCCTGCTCGTTTCATCTTCCGCCGTGCGGTTTAATCTCTCAGGTCCTCTAATCCGCGTATGTACTTCTAAAATCCTATCGATATCGAAAATGAAGTCTACTCTGCTTTTCGCTCGTTATGTTTTGTTCAGTATGCCTTGTTTTCTCACCTTTGGGCGGTTTGTCACATATCCTTCGCCCGATAGGTCTTTTCGTCGTCTGCAATGCCATTATATGCAGTGTTGCTGTATGGAATTACAGCATCATCCAAGCTACAGGAGGCCAGACTAGTACGTAGTCATTCATATGGGTCATGGCATCACTCCAAGCTCCATTCTCAGTGCAAGTCGATGTCTATCTCATATTCTTGGGCGCTTTTAGCCTTGCTTTTATCTTTCCCATGTAGGTGTCCTGTGTTTGTCGTTCCCATATACTGACATCTTCTCTAGTATTTTCGCCGACTTACTATGTACAGATCCACTGTCTGCGCGAGTGTGGTTCGAGTGTGCATGGGTAGCACTCATCTGGCTCATGCAACTGGGTGCGTTTCTCCGTGCTTATCGGGATAATATGTCTCATTTTTACTTCAGCTGGTGCGGCTGCCGTGACCGCAATTGCACCGCATATTCAATGTTCCGCCCAAGGTTGAATGCATCGTCATTTTACCGAGCAAATATACTAATGACGCATCTAGCCACCAAAGTGAATGACAATTCCTGTTCGTCGACCAACGTTCTTGTATCTTTCACTTGGATTTGTACTATTATATGTATGTGTTCCCAGACTTTTTCGTCTAACCTTGTTGATTAGCTCATTGTACTAGTGCTTCTTTATCTGTCTCTTCTAGTCGTAACAGCGGTTACGACACAACGGATCGATCCAGGCGTATGGCATCACAACATTCGTTATCTCCGCATCGAGACCACTCGCCAATGCCTGCCTAGTGCCCAGAACTCGCCGACAACTCCTCGTTTCGTCATAGGACGCGGCGCATCGGAAGCCCATAACCCTCGCTCGCTTCGCCCAGTTGCTCCGAATCCGGTCTACGGACATCGTGCTGGACTTGATTCTGAGTACGAGATTGAACATTATCGTCCATATGAGCCACAGCATATGCCCGTGGATTCCGCCTTGTCCTTACCTGAAGCGATACCTGCTCCCTCTGTATCATATCCTTCCCCCGCTCACGTCTACTCGCAAAGAATTCGTGGTTTGATTCCTCCGCAGATGGATCTTTCATCGGTACCTTCTCGACTTAATACGTCCATCACCTTATTCGAAGCCGGTCCAATCATCAATACCAGTGCAGGAGGCGCGAGCATCGCCCCCATCTCCATCGCCTCCATCTTCGTCGCCGTTTGACTGGCCGCGAGCAAATGCTATAGAACAACCATTTAGGACAAAGAGGAAACCACCACCCAGCGCTTTGAAATCGATTCAATCATCGCCCTCTCCATCGTCCCCATCTTCATCACCATTTGATTGGCCACGAGCAAATGTCATGGAGCAACCAATTAAAACAAGGAGAAAACCACCACCCAGCGCTTTCGAGTTTCCGAGACGAAGCGCTCAAGTTCCGTCGGAGCTGCCTCCTAATGCTCCCCCTGATTCATTGACACATCCCCGCACTAGACGGCCTTCCGGTCCTCGCGTGCGGCCACCATCAGCTGACGAGACACAGCACTCTGCTCCTTATTTGGCTCGCCCTACATATTGATATTGATAAGACCGGAGCGTGAATTTTGAAGTCGAGTTAGGAAGTAAAGTACCTATACGATACTAGAACCGATAGAACACTTTTGAGTTTTGTCAGCTGTCTTTACAAAATCTGCTAAATTGAATTTAGTGTACATCGCTTTCGGTCCCGTTGATCACAAGTTTACAACACACCAGTAAATTGCCAGTAAATCATGGAGAATCCTCACGCCGAACGACAATCGGTTTTGCTCGAGCGTATTCTCAAGAACGCTGTGAGTCTACCTATATGTGATGCTAATCAACCATGCTCATATCGCTACTAACAGTCAGCGTGCACGGAGATGATCCTCGAGCTGAACCACTGTGTGGAGGTGCGTATTGTCGCAACTCAAATGCCCAGTGTCATCAAGAGTCAATTGCACCTGCAGGAAATACTTCGTGCCAATGCTTCTGTGAAGATTGCAGCAGATCTGGCGACGAAATACCGCAAAAATGTCCAGTATAATCTAGCAGCGACAACTTTGCACTCGGAGGTTCCATAACCATCCAAACTCCATTTTGGCAGAGGTCCGTCTACACTCATCTCTCGGTTTGAAAGCATCTTCGATTCCCATTAAACAGTGTTCAAGAGTACAATATCGAGTCCGTGATCGCGTTGCCCACTGGAGCTTCAAGATGGTTTGCGCTCACGCTCAACTTCCTTATTCCAATCAAGGCTCACCTGAGCTTTTTTTTCCGCAACTATCCGGAGTTGCTACTGCTAGAGACGCGATTTGGTACCAGTAACCACAGCCATCCTCATGCGCTCGTCCATGGGACTTGCGTTACTGTAATTTCCTTATTTGGACAATGCACATTTTAGCTTCTTATTGTTGCATGCACTCTTATTGTTCTTTCAATGTGAAGCTTGTCCCTCGCTTGCTACGTTGACAATGGTCAATATTTAATGGGGTCTTCTGTGGACTGATCCCCTTTGTCTCTGGTGGACCGAACAGTACTTGCTCCTAGAGGGGTGCAACTCATAGTTCTCTTAATCCCCGCTCGGCTTCGTTTTCACCTTTCACAGTTGTTCTACAGTGCACGACTTTGCCTACCGTCACTCTTTCTTTCACGACCAACAGCGCCATTGAAGCCGGCGAAATGCAGAATTCCTTCATCATCATTCGAGCCATATTTTTCAGTAAGTACACGATGTCAGTAAATTCGATCCAGCCAGATAACATCGACGCAGCCCTCATCCTTTATTTCAATTTGCTTGCAACTATATTTGCAGGGTGGAATATCGTGTCCTCTACTTCTTCTGGGATGCCAGGTATGTTGCTCAGTTAGCGGTGATAGTCATCGACTAACACGTTTGCAGTGCCTGGTGCAGCGGCATTCCTTGTTGTGAACGCTGCCCTTATATTCGTTCTTACAATGCTGTAGGTATCGTGTTGTTGAGCCACATAATTCCCTGACTTTCCTGATTAGAGCATATTCGGCGGAGGTTATATGCCCCAAAGCGAGGCCTTCCCATGTTAGATTTGAGTGTGGCTGGACTGTACTGATGGGCGTACTTCAACTAGGTAAGCTATCGCTGGTTGTAACATCTTAGATCTATGCCTCTGAAACCACTATTGAAATTTGAAGCTGCTAGCATCTATGTCACAACTGCTACTCCCCCAGCGTTGTGTCGATCACAATGTAAGTGTGGTTGATCGGTGGTTTGTTACGTAGCTGACCTCCTCTGTTCTTTCAGCCACGTGGACTATCTGCGCTTCTGCAGCACTCCTTATGCCAATCAGCTGGTTAGCTACATTCATCAGTATGTCATCATCAATCGTGGCTCATTGCTGGCACTGATGATGTGGCACCAGTGCTTGTGTATTGTGTTACGCTATGCGTAATGGCAGCAACACATGTCTATTTCCTGCCTACCCTTTGGAAAATGCCTGTGACTGCGGTTCCTTGGTTCAACCTTGCCGATTCGATACCTGTCTCTTTCCCCTCACGTCCATTGTCAGAAATCTCATCGTCTACCTGGACTGAAAGCGGCAGTTCTTGCAAGATCTCCAAATACATCGCAAACACTTGGGAAAGGTTTTCTAGAGTCGAAGGACGTGTCATCGAGCCCTCAAAGCCTATTCTGTTTTCCCGCAATTCTCCGTCCATCAATTCTACTCGACCGGCGTGGGCGAAGCGGCTTGAACTTCAGACTCGGCGTGGTGTGGACCAACCTTTTTTGACACAACGCCTATCGCCGTCCAGCTCTCCGAAAGTACCCCCGCCGCCTCCAAAAGCTCGTGCTAGAGAGGTGTCGGGTCTGAATGACTTCAAGTATGCTGAGACTTTCATGGAATTGCAGCTGGATAAAAATACATCCTGCTCAACTTTGACGCCACGGACGCCGACCATCTTTCCGAAGAGGATTGCAGATCCTGATCTGCCCATCCCACGCCCGCGATTATCTAAGTGGATACCCGCGGACGCGGCCAATGTCGTTGATCTTCACGCTGAACTCTGATGACCCCATAGAGCTGGTTCTTGATTACCATCCTTGCACTTTAATCCTGTTACTCAACTTGTCTCATCAACATATCCAATTGTATCACTTAGCATATTTAGCTTTCATTCGGACTTGGGTATCACCATGATTGCTGTATTAAATATATCCACCATCGTAATACAGTTGTAGAATTTGAATTTTGAATACCTAGGTCTTGACTTTCCAAGGATAGCTGATAGCAAGAGTTGAAGTGGTATTCAAGAAATCCGTTCCGGCTCAGAACTCGGTTCCCTCGGATCCGCCTGTCTCTAACCAGGCTACCCGGCCACGCAGCTTGCGATTTTCCTCACGAGCCTTTGCAAGTGCGGTTGTGGTGCCCTCAAGCTGCCTCTTTGTCTCTTCGAGTTCCTGTGCCGTTTCTTCTTCTAGTTCCGCAGCTCCCACGGTAATGCCTGTTGGAAAGCTCATGAAATGAAATGAGAGCGTGGATCTAACTTATAATTACCTCCAACAAGCTTTACTAATCGCCACAGACGAAGAATAATTAGCAGTCCAGCCAATTCACGTTGGCGTCCCTTGAGGACAAATTCGAGAACGAAGGTCGTGATGATGATCGCGGTATCAAACAGATGCAAAGCTGCATGTGGAACACCTGAGAATGGGGTGTAGAAGCGGACTCCAAGAGCCCAGAGGCTGACCGGTATTTCGATAAGAAAGAGCGTGGTTATGGCAAGCGACACAGTGGCCAGAACTTCGAGCCACTCAGGGCCTTCATCTGGCGGGGCGCACCCATCGGACAAAACCGTGTATCCGAGGTCAGCGAGGACACAGGTAGCATCAATCACAATCTACAGCAGTACTGCATGTCAACAGGAAGCGAAAATATGTAATACCGGCTGCTCACCAATGCAATAACGAATGTGTGAAAGCGCCGGGACTCCAAAATGCATGAAATGTTCTCGCGCCAGACACTGAAAGTTCTTTTGGGCCGCTCAGTGGGCGCGCTGTCCTCATCATAGGGAAATGCGAGGAGAGGCTGTTGTTCTCCTGGACCGGACATGATGGTTGGAGCTTGCTGTCAATATTTGTGCCTCTCGGCTGGTAAGCGTTTTCTACTTTGCCTCTTACGGAAATTCGTCCCTACATAGCTAGCCTTGCGCAGCACTGCTTTCTTCCATCCTTAGGAACATGATGAGGCCTGAGGCCTGAGGACTACGGCCTACTACGGTGTAAGTCAAATTTTCGCTTCTAGTACTCAAATGACGCCCTTCATTTTCAGAATATTACATCTGTTTGAGCGAGGTCCTCAAAAGACACCCTTCATTCTCAGAATATCACATCTGTTTGAGCGAGTGCTGATCGCGAGGCAGTGTCTCCACAACCGTCAGGATGCGCGAGGCTGGCACTGCATACTACCTAGGCGACTAAATTTACCATGCCCCTTCCCAGGGTCCACAGACTGCTGCGGTATTAAATAACACGCATGCAAGCCGTTGACTAACAAAGCAAGGCTGGTCCCATCCCTGTGTCCGTCTGGTACTGACTGCGGCGAATTTGCTTCATCGTGGCCACGTTTTGGTATCTCTTTTCTTCTTCCCTATATTACATTTAAGTTCTTCGCCCTTCGATTTTGCTGACTGCATCAGTCCCCCTTTTAATGGCTCCAAACACTCTATCGAACAGATTTCGCAAATTTCGTCTCACTGTTCTCGGTGAGTTTCATATGTATGATATATCTGATTCCGACTCACTTTCTTCCAAGCTTTTGCCTCGATTCTTTCCTTGATATGGTCCATTATCATTGCCGTGTACATGGGCAACAACTGGTCAGGCTATAATTCCGGCGAGCGTAAGTAGCATGACTACGTTTTGCAATGACCTGTACTGAAATTGTCATGGCAGGTGGATTTCTCCTCAGTCTGATTGCTCTTGACTTCGTTGGTTCGATTTTGTTGTACCTCATGTGAGTATTATCACTCCACTCCTATCCGCAGCATGCTTACGGTGTCCAGGATTGTCGTGCAATATCAATTTTGGCCGGACGCCGCGCGAACCATAGTACTTTTGGGTCTTCACGTCGGTTCGTGTTGACCGTGCTGTGCGTGCGGCAATGGAACTCACGTCGCTTTTTCCAGCCGGTGCTGTAGTATTCATGATTCTCAGCCCCAAATTTCCCTGCAGCGCTTTCGGTTAGTTCTCTTGATCGTGTGAGTGCCTCGTAGGCTGACTGAACCAAGGCTCGACTGCAAATTGCCATGCTATGACAATGGCTGTGCTTATAGGTTCTTGGGTTATTTCTGCACTAAGTAGGTACTCGTTTACTCCATCCTTTTGCACACAATGACGAGTAACGGTAGTGCTTCTGTATGTCATCTGCCTCCCTTTCGTGGCTTTGATTCCTCGTACACCCAGCCCAACTCAAGCTGACGATTTGGAGAAGCGGCCTGATGTTGCGGAGGTCGCGGACGATATGCGCATATCTCATGCGTCGTCCGCGTCTCAGGCGTGGCTCTTGAAACACTTTGAGGGGATGTCTCCTGAGGTCTCTGCGTCGGAGCTTCCGTCTTCCCCACACATCCCTGCTGCTCGCAAGGTCCCTAGTAATGCTTTGCCATTGCCTTCGTTGGAAATGCCACAACAAGCAACGGGTGATGATCACATCGAATTAGAGACGTCCAGTGCTACTTCAGTCTACTCTGACGCATCTCCTCGGTCTAGCGTTGCGAGAACCATCCGTGCACTAGACGATGCCGATAGAAGCCTGAATGCATCCCGCTCATCATCTCCGCGACAATACCCACGTCGCTCGGATTCTCTTCAGTCGTCCGCTTTGCCCAACCGCTTCGTCGGCGAGACTTTAGATGCCAATCGTGATTCAGTGGCCAGCAGCTTCTATGGGTCGACTTATGAATTCCCCACGGTTTCTGTACCACTTGCTGAGCCACCTCATCGAACCCTGAGTGTGATCACGGGAAGTTCGGCGTCAGTGTATTCCCAAAGTACTATACCTGCTCGTGCCAAAACGACATCTCCCGCCAATGCCAGTACTAATCTGCTTGCATCACCGTCGATGTCGCGCTCCCCCGGTCACCTATCTGTACATTCCATGATAGCCAGCGTCCACGATCATGCGGAGCATCAGTCTGCAGGAGGTGATTACGACACTCCCAACAATGGCTTTTTGTCTCCCCCGCTGACTGCCCTTCCTACACCACGACTCTCCACAGGATCAAATGAACCCACATTCGAGCTTCACCTTTCCGATGTCCCCAGAAGAGATTCTAAAGACAAGTTATCAGATTTTCCTCGGGATGTAGTGCAAGATCCTGTTCAACATCCCACACTAGTGCGGCCCAGCTTGCAACATCTTCGCACTGATTCATCAAATTCTAATGTCGATCTGGACGAGTGGAGGAGACTCGTACTTAGCGCTGCTGGACGAAAACAATGATGATTTTGGACTTTTACTTTTACTTACAGTACTTAACGAGAGCATTGGCATTTGATGGCCTGCCTATTATAATGACCTGGACATGACAACGTTTAGCGCTGTCTGGACTTGAGCTTGAGGTCCACGTACTTACCCGTACTAGCCTGCCTTATGAGGATGACGTCAACTTGTACTTGGTTTACTTATCCTCATGGACTCTCCTTGAGCTCGTACATAACACTTCAGCTTCTGTGCACCAAATCATTTCTAGCGCTCCTTATGTCGTTCTCGCTTGTCCGGCCATTACTTGGCCTTAGCCCAATCACTGCTCGTTCAAGTTCGACCACCATTCAGTTTCTCCGCCATCGCTCACTCTCAGGTTCTGTCATTTGTCGACAACGTTTACTTCCCGCACGCGTGCATGTGTCTCAAACATGGGTCTTAAATCGACTGGGCGTTGCACGCAAAGGGCAGCTCCTCCTGCCCAGTTTACTAACAGCTACAGGGATCGTGCTTGGCATAGCAACGTGCACCGCGCCAATCATTCATTGTGACAGTAAAGGTGTGTGCGAATTGTTGTAGCTATGCCAGGCTATGCCTAGCTGAACCTTGAGGCACCCAAGGTCCCGCACCCGCTCCGCCTCCTCAGGCACCACCCCCAGAGTCCAACGTCAATCTGTATGAATTGACATTTGGTACAGTAGCTGGCGTGTGCGCGGGTGTGTTCATCAAGAAAGGTGCAAAAATGGTCGCATTCTTCTTGGGGGGTGTATTCGTCCTCCTTCAAGTACGTAACATGTGTTCTCGGCCGACGACGTGCACTTACCGATTTAAAGTACCTTGGGTCGATGTCACTCGTCCGTGTTGATTGGGGTCGCATGGCTGCTCGATTCGAGAACTTGTTGTATACGAAAGACGCGTTAGGCAACAAGAGGCCACCAACTATTTCGTCACTGTGGAGATGGATGGTGGACTTTTTGATAGCAGACTTTCAGCCAAGGGCGTCTTTCATTGCTGGACTCGCGTTAGGGTTGCGCATCGGCTGAAACGTCGGACGTGTGGAGGGACATTACATATCCGAATCAGGCAAGAGAAAAAATAGCTCGTAATTTGTCTCAGTCTGTAGTGTTTTCTGCTATCTCTCTGCACGGTCAACCATATCATTATCAGCTAGCCTGCCATGGGAGGGCGACGAGCAAAGTACAAACAAGGGCCTCCAGCTCCACTTCGTAACCCAGATGAAACTCGCCCTTCGACAAAAAGGCTCGGAAAACGGAAGGCAAATGCAGATCACGAGCCTGAACCAACTACCAACAGCCGTCCTATAAAAAAAGCTAAGGCAGATAAACCTCCAGCCCCAGAGAAGCGGACGAAGGATCCAAAGAAGATTTCGAAGGTTAGATTTGAGCCTACACCTACCAAAGAAAAAAGCAAACCGCTCTCGGAGGAAGGCGAAAGTGATGGATGGGAAGTCGCTAGCGATTTGGAAGATGTCGATGGTTTCGCAGTGGATAGTCTAGATGATCTAGATATCGATGAGGAGTGAGTTCCACCTCCCACTACATTCCTGGCTAAAGTTTTTTGTCCTGCAGCGATGACCTTCTACGAGGGGTCCCGGAAGAATTGGATCTTGGCTCAGACGATGAGGAAGTCGAACTGCTCCCTCAAAAAGGCCGGAAATCTAAGCAGGCTGAACGTCCAACCAAAATTATTCCAACAGCCTCAGATGAAGACTCCGATGATGATGAGTCCGACAACGAGGACGAGCCAATTACTGGCAAGAACATTGAATCCCGCTCTCGTGCCCTCGATGAGAAGGCTGCTCGTGAGGCGGAGCTGGATATCGAGGAAATGCAGAATGCTGCCATCGAGGGCAGCGACGAGGAAATTGACATGGAAGGGGAGGGAGAAGACGCAGAGGCTTTTCATTTACCTACGGCTGAAGAGAGAGCAGAGGAGAAGAACCATGTTGCTGATGTCCATGTCGTTCAGCGGAGGATGCGAGAATGTGTCCGTATCTTGGGCAATTTTAGAAAACTGGGTGCGAAAGGCCGGTAAGTCTTTCAATAAGCTGCTTTTAATTATATCTGTATTTTCAATGACATATACAGGCTACGGTCAGAATATGTCGAGCAGCTCGTTTCCGACATCGCTAGTTACTACGGGTATAACGATTTCCTTGCCGAGAAGCTATTCCAGCTATTTCCAGTTTCTGAGGTGTGTGCTATCTCTCTACAGTCCCATATTTAGTCCACATTACCCCTTCCGCAGGCAATCGAATTCTTCGAAGCAAATGAGGTATCACGACCAGTGACTATCCGAACAAACACACTCAAAACACGAAGACGAGACCTTGCACAAGCCCTCATCAACCGTGGTGTCAACCTCGAGCCGATAGGCAAATGGACCAATGTTGGTCTCCAAGTTTTCGAAAGCAGCGTACCAATAGGTTTGTATGGATCCTTTGCTCCTGAACTGTGCGGAACTGAATTCCGCGATAGGTGCGACACCCGAGTATCTCTCTGGCCACTATATGCTTCAGGCAGCTTCATCATTCCTTCCCGTCATCGCATTAAAACCTCAACCGAACGAGCGTGTACTTGACATGGCGTCTGCCCCTGGAGGCAAGACAACGCACATCGCTGCACTCCTACAAAATACTGGCATTGTTTTTGCCAATGATGCGAACAAAACACGGACAAAGAGTCTGACGGCGAATGTGCATCGTCTAGGGTGCAAAAACGTCGTCGTCTGTTCATATGATGGTCGGGAATTTCCCAAGGTAATGGGTGGGTTTGACAGAGTCCTTTTGGATGCACCATGTAGTGGCACTGGTGTTATCAGCAAGGACTCGAGTGTGAAGGTCAACAAGGTGAGGTTTCCAGCTTGTGGTTAGAGATACATTTACTAACATACTTTTCTAGTCTGAACGTGATTTCCACCTCCTCTCGCATCTCCAGAAGCAGCTCATCCTCTGCGCCATTGACAGTGTCTCTCCTGACTCCAAAACGGGAGGATTTCTGGTCTATTCAACGTGTTCCGTCACTGTTGATGAAAACGAGGCTGTCGTCGATTATGCGCTGCGAAAGCGCCCGAACGTGAAACTGGTGGACACTGGTCTCGGTTTTGGCAGGGATGGTTTTACAAAGTATCGTGGAAAGACCTTTCACCCGAGCGTGAAGCTGACAAAGAGATTCTACCCCCACGTGCACAACATGGATGGGTTCTATGTCGCAAAGTTCAAGGTGGAAAAACGGGCTAAGATAAAAGCTAGTACGCAGGAAGCTGAGTCGACCAATGCAATGGGTGCAGATGAGCAGCAAGAAGGTGTTGGATTTGATTCTGATGAGGACAAACCGTTCATTGAAGGTCTGTCCATCGATTTTATTATTTTATATTGCTTGTTCATGTATCTTCACAGAGGGAAAACGTATTCAGTTGAAGGCTAAGGGTCTGCGCGTACCTCGCAGACGACAGTCAGATATAGTAGTGAAAGCAGCCACATGATATACGTCAGCGCTGCTTGTTGCCTATATCTCGGCGGATATCATACTCGATTCCAAAAGACACACGTGGTCTGCCGTTGCGGTAGAACGCATGATATATCTATTTTGTGCACGATAAGACATTCTCGAAGAAGCTTTTCGGAGGTGGACGATTGAAATGCCTTGCAAGGAAACCCAAGCAATTTTCTGATCACAACCGACAGACTACAGCTGGTGAAATGTGTATCTCGGCTGAGCCGGTCCACCGCCTCTGCCGCTGTGTGCTCGAGCCTCGTAGGCAAGTGCAGGCGACTGCGAGAGGGCGCGGGAAGTTGTTAGGTAGTTCCAGGTACGCGAAGGTGGCCACAATAGCAGCTCTGAGATAGCGCAAGTAACAGGCAACAAACCAAACCATCAACGTACGGACCTAAACGCAGATCAGAGGTCAGCTGTTTTTCGATACGGAACCTCCAAGGCACTGCAGTTGCAATTTCCAGATGTAGCCATGACCGGGTCTGTGAACTGTGGATGGACGCCCATCCAACCAATTAACAGTGGGCGCAGACTCCTAGTACGTCTGGGTTTTCGAAAAAATGAAATTGTAAGTAGTCCTCGTGGTGTTTGGGCGCAGATGTACCGTGATTCAGAACATGCGGGAGGTTCATCTGGCGGACATAGGGTCTTTGAGGGGCAGTGACCATCATCTGCGATAATTAACGTGCGAGTCCTAAGGCCTTCTGGCGAGACACGAGGCAGAAATATGATTTCTTGGTGAGCAAGTTGAGAGCTCGACTGCAGTTGGAGTTGCCAAGCGGCAAACAAAGTAGTACCCTCCGTGGAGTCTGAGCGCAGATCTGCTAATGTAGAACGATATGAATGTGTACTTGTACCTGCCAGGGTATCAATAGTCTGGGAGGATCCTTTGTACGCATGAAGTCGTAGCCTCTGTCGCACATTTGTCATGTGACACTGGTATTGTCGAAGAATCTACCATATGTCATTATGAGACTGAGTCGACTTTTTGCTGTAGCCGGAATTAATGAGCAAGGCTTGACAGTTGCCCTTGAAGTGCACACTGCATACGACCGAAATGTCGAAATGGAATGTAGATCTAGATATGATTCAAACGAGTGCCAGTGAATGCACGCTGACGCAAGTCACTCGGACTTGCATCATACATGCACCTCCCGTACTAGTGGACATGACAGTATGACCAGGAAGTAAGGCTGCTGATGAGAAAAACCACGGTGTAGTCAGACCGCATAAGTTTTTGTGGTTTGGTCATGGTGATGTAAACTGGTAAAAGTGATTCTAGCCTCACCATTATTTATAGCGAGATGTAAAAATTCTCTGATGCGGCAACGATGCATATATGGCCTAGAACATAAGATCGTGGATTACTGCTGAGAGGAGCGATACTTTGCAAGTATTTGCTGGCACTGTCCCTGGCAGACGAAGCGCCGGCCGGTGAGCTCGTGTGTGCCTTGAATTATGACAATGCTAACTTAGCTGAAGCGTCTCCACTTATCGATATATAAATAAAAAGAAGGAGAAGCATAGGAAAGCCTTCGCCGTTGCCCAATTCCACCGTACCGGAGACTGATACCAGCAGCGATAACGCAGGCACTGCGAATACGCTCATTGAATGACTGAATAGCAGTAAACAAGCATAATAACTATTGTGCCAAGAACATGACACTTTGCCCCCTGAATTTGAATTTTTGCTTGTCGCGGGTTCGATCATTTCACGTCAGGACGCCAAGGTGACTCAGTGGACCAATATTTGGTGCAAGCTGATGAATGAACACTACGTGAACGGGTCTTTCCTAGCTAGCAGAGCTGTAACTCAGTATCCGTTACTCGTGGAGAGTAGATAGTATGAACGTACAAGTAGCCCTAGCCTGAAAGGGGCTTCAAGGAAGACTAATCCGCGACACTATTGGCAATTGACATAGATAAGGAGATCATGAGTAGCAAATGAGTAGCAGGGGAAAATATCGATGCGGCGATATCACAACGATATCAAGGTCACGATCGGGAAACGCATCAAATATCCTACTTGAGCTTGAGCATCCAAATCTTGTTGAGTTTGTAGTCCAGGTTGCATGTCCTGAGAGAGGTCGACAATAGAGTATCCACCCAGATGGAACTTGAATTGTTATTGTTTCGCTCAGAGACCTGTGGAGGGCTATACCGACAGTCGAACTGCATCCGCGATGACGACACATAGTAAACGTTGGCGAGAAAATGCACATGTCGTCATGACCACACCTAAATTTCTTTCACAAGGATGCAGTGTGTGCACGATGCGGCGAGCCTACTCTAAGTCCGTGTGTCACGAGTCTGTTCGCGGGGTCATGATAAGAGTGAGAAGTAATCCTAGGCAAGTACTGGATGTGCTTACTGGTACTCGCTGGAGGCTGAGCGAGATGTACCCATATGTTTCGGCGCAGTTCAACAGGAGTCGAAATCGCGTTCGGTGGCGAGCGGATGTGATCGGTATCCTAGTCTCGTGATTTCGCTAGCTTTGACGTGATCCGTAAGCCTACTGGAACCTTCCTTTGTATACCTGAGAACAACCTTCTTTGGGTTTGTCTCAACCCTACGCCCAGCCGCACGGACCATTACAGACCATCCTCCAAGTACCTAGTGAGTTCCCTTGCTAAATTCTGCTGTGCGGTTCTAAATATTTTTCACTGGTGATCAGACGCCGTGAGAGATAACATAACCGAAAAAGGTAATCAAACTAATGTTCAGAAATTAGGTTTGTTTGGCGCGTAAAGCGGAGCCAAATACGGATAAGTAGAGCCCGAATTTGACAGCAACCGTATCTCTTCCTCTCTCTTACTCCTCTCTTCTAGCCTTTGGGCCCAGTGTTGCGTAGCACTCCCTTCTCTCTCTTGTCAATTTATTGTCTTTTCATGTTCGTAGCCTTCGCCCTGTTCTCTTTTGACCGTCTCACTCACTTGCTTTTGTCGACAGCTCACATTCGCATTTTTTTGCTATAATGTCTGCTACTGAGGCCACCGCTGCTGTTCCCGTCACCGCTGAGGAAGTCAAGGTTGAGACCCCTGCCGTTGACCCCGCACCTGAGGCTCCTGCTGCTGAAGAGGCGGCTCCTGCTACTGTAAGTTTTTCCAACTACCCTTTGTTGCTCCGCCCGACTCTAACCATATATGTAGGAAGCACCAAAGGAGGAAGTTAAGGCCGACGTGAGTTATTTGCATCCGTTACCTTTGTTACGTAGGCTGACGCGTTTTTTTCAGGAAGTCGCCCCCGCCGCCGAGGCTGCTCCTGAGGTCCCTGCAGAGTCCGCCAAGGAGGAAGCCAAGACTGTATGTGTCCAATTCGCGACTCCTCTAGTAGACCTCAATTTGATTAACATCTTGTAGGAGGCTAAGAAGGAGGAGCGCCCAAAGAGCCCAGGCCTCCTTGCCAAGCTCCTTGCCCCCTTCAAGGAAGGCAAGAGCAAGGTAGAGAAGAAGGTCAAGGCTCCCAAGAGTCCCAAGAAAGAGAAGAAAAAGGAGGAATTGAAGGAGGAGGTCAGTGTTCAATTTCAGCCTAACGACGTTGTAATTGATAGGTCTTAAGGCCGCTCCCCCCGCTGAGGAGTCTGCCAAGGAGGAGGTGCCTCCCACTGAGGCGAAGGTTGAGGAGACCCCTGTTGTCGCTGCAGAGCCTGCCGCTGAAGAGCCTGCCGCTGAGCCTGTCAAGGAAACGTACGTGTTTTCTCGTTGGATAGCTTCATTGACTGATGAATCTCAGTGAGACCGCTGAGGCTCCCGCTGCAGAGCCTGCATCTGAGCCCGCCCCGGAGGCTGAAGCTGAAGCTCCGAAGGAAGAGAAGGTATGTTTCTTGATTGAAAATGATGTGCGCGCTTATATTTACACTTACAGGAGGAGAAAAAGGAGAAGGAAAACAAGGCAGCAAAGGTTGGGCGCCGCCTGTCTGCGCGTGTGGGCGACCTTTTCAGGTCGAAGCCAAAGACGGAGCTCTCGACTCCTGCCAAGGTGGATGAGCACCCCCCTATGATTGATGAACCTGCTCCGGTTGCTCCCCTCGAGAACCCTGCCAGTTCTGAGACTGCTCCCGTAGAGGCTGCGGCACCTCCCGCTGAGGAGACCGTCCCCGCTGAACCTGCACCTGCTGCCGCTCCCGTAATTTCGGTTGGCGCATAAGGGGTTAACCCGAGGCTGTTGGTAATATCATGAACGACACGAGCGCATATTCATCTGCTCCTCTTTATTCCTTTGGTATGTTGAGCAGCCTTTCTCGCTGCACTTGGTTGTCATTATCAGGATCCCTTCATTAGCTCTCCTTATGTCTTTTACCCTCTTCTGCTACCATACTCGTTGGATTTGGTCTTTGCTTTCTTTTCACGACCCTACTCATCATGACTACATTCCGATCCGTGTTTTCACTACCTAATGTCGATCTTGATCATTGATACCCTTACTTTGCTATGGTCGGATCAGTTAACCATGTCATTAAAGTTCTATCTTGTAATGATGTTGGAGGTTTGCATGAACATCAAGAAATCCTTGAGCTCGAGCACCCTTTTGGCGAGTTGAAGTGTGACTCGACTTAGTTCATGCTATCAATAAATCGGGCATCTCTTAACCTTCCCTTAAGATGTCTCCGAATACGGCTTCCTCTACTGGCAAGGATAAATTGATCGCAGATGAAGAAGAGGTTCTGCAAGCTGTTATTCTAGCAGACAGTTTTAACAAACGATTCAAGCCGCTGACCACGCATAAACCTCGAGTGAGTCCAGTTCCTGCATGACGAAGTCATGTCAATATCATTCTCAATCAGTGCCTGCTGCCGATATGCAATGCTCCATTGCTGGACTGGACGTTTGAAAGCCTTGCTCTAGCTGGCGTACAAGAGATCTTCGTAATATGTAGATCACACGCAGAATTGGTCAAGACTGCGATCAAGTGAGTCTCTGGACGCCATTCTCCTCTTATGGTGGTTGACTGTGCGATCCAGGAATTCGAAGTGGTCTAAGCCCGGCGCAGGCCTCAAGATTGTCCCAATAGTGACTGCGAAAGAGACGTTCACGCCTGGTGATGCCATGCGCGACATCTACACGCATGGCATCATCACTTCAGATTTCGTACTTGTCACTGGCGACCTCGTGAGCAACATACGTATAGGCGATGTTGTTCGCGAGCACAAAGAGCGGAGGAAAACGGACAAGGACGCCATAATGACGATGGTGGTCAAACAGAGTGGCGTAAACCATCGGACGCGGTATGTCAGTCCTCAACTAAGTTATTGCTCCACTCATTTCTCCTTAGTTCGAAAGGAGATTCTGCGGTGTTTGTCATAGATCCAGAGACATCAAAGTGCCTGCATTATGAGGCGGTGACTGGGTACCCGCCGAAGAAATACGCAAGCATACCACGCGAAATCCTGAATGAACACCCTGAGGTGGAGATCCGAAATGACTTGATTGATTGTTCGATAGATATATGTTCTGTGGAGGCGCGTCTGACATAGTTTTGCCTCGTTCACTTTAATTGATCGATCTCTTCTGCACAGGTGCCGTCACTTTTCCAAGACAACTTCGACTACGGGGATGTGCGGAGGGATTTCGTTCATGGCGTCCTTACGTCTGACCTACTCATGAAAAGCATCTATTGCTACATCGCCAAAGAGGGTTATGCTGCTCGTGTCAGGGACACTCGGAGTTATGACTCCATCAGGTTAGTGTCCACCAAATTTCTCTGATGAATCATCGCATTTAACAGAAATCAGCAAAGATATTCTTTCAAGATGGACATTCCCTTTGGTGCCGGATGATAACCACCCTGGTGGCCACTCGTATGAGCATCTACGGGGAAACAAATACATCGCCAAGGATAACTCTGTGATACTCTCTCGGTAAGAACGTTTCCAAACTGTTGGTCATTTACCCACTCGTGGAGACTTTAGGACGTGCAAGATCGGAAACAACACGCTGATTGGCTCGAAATCGCAGATAGCTGATAATGCTCAGGTCACAGCGTCTGTTCTTGGTCAGCGGTGTATTGTTGGTGCGGGCAGTATAGTCCGCAACTCTTATCTCTTCGATGGAGCAGTCATCGGACCGAATTGTGTTGTCGAGCACAGTATAATCGGGTCGGGCGTACACATCAAGGAGAGCACTCGTGTAGAACGCGGATGTTTGATTGCTGATGGCGTCGTCGTCGGTCCGCAGGCGAAGCTTGTGCCATTTTCAAGATTGTCTAAACGGCGGGAGGACAGCGATGAGGAAGACGAAGAATTCGAAGATGCAGAAGAACATTGCGAAGCAGAAGACGATGACGATGACGAAGGTGAAGACGCCGACGACGAAGATGAGGTCGACTCAGAGCTAGAGGACGTAGAAGCAAGTGGGTAAAATCAACATCCACTCGAAACCTTAACTCATCGTTTCTCCCAAGATCAAGATCCCGAAGCTCTTGCAAAACTTGGTCCTGGCACCAATGCGATAATCTGGCCACTGCCAGCTGTTGATGAGGACGAGGACATTGATGAGCTAGAACACCCTGATAACCAGCGCTTGATGCGAATAGGTACTACGGTCTTGTTCATCAAACCAGATCATCTGCTTAACTGTACGGTATTTTTATAGGCGACGACGCATCAGACCTTGTTCTCTCGGATCCCGGCTCTGTCACTTCGTCAGAGTCAGAATCAGACTCTGAATCTGACGATGATGACGAACGCTTCTACGGTTCCAACCCCGCTTCCTCGACCACTTCACTTCCGCTCAGCACACCTTCGAATCTGGTTGCACAGGCAGACTCGGCAGTAATATCAGAATTTCAGCAGGAAGTCAAGCAGTCGCTCGATCGTGCATTCGCTGAAGGTCATTCTGTCGACAACGCCGCTGTGGAACTGAAGACGCTGCGTATGGCAAGCAATGTATCTCTTCGCCTGGTGCGGGAGGCCGTGATCGCAGCCATGGTAAGCCGGATCAAAATCATGGCGGGCGGAGGCATTCCGCAACGACAGGAGATTGCTAGTATGATTACTCGATGGGGAGGGCTGATCGACAAGATTGGAGGTGTGGATGCAGTAGAAACTGTCGATATCCTTCAAGTAAGTATCCTGTGCGGATGACTCAGAGTAGTTTTGACTCGTCCACCACAGGAATATTGCGCTTCATCGGATCGCTTGCCCCTGTTTGGCCAGATTCTTGCCGCGCTCTACCAAGACGACATAGTTGACGAGGATGACATCCGCGCATGGCACGGAAATCCCAAGTCTCAAGGCCAGAACGTCAAGTCTACGTCTCTGCAAGACAGCTATAACAAATGCTGGGTCACTGGAGCCCATATGATAAAACAGTTTGATGAGCAGGACAGTGATGAAGAATCGGAGGAAGAATCGGAGGAAGAATTGGATGATGACAACGAATCGAGGGATCCTGCTGTCAAAAATCCAGTCACAAAAGAGCTCCCTTCGGCAGGCGCAAATTCTTCTGAAGAGGACTCGTGCGAGGAAAGTTCGGACGAAGAGGACGAGGGTAACACTGACGAGGATGACAGTGAATAAGATCACTTCTTTGCCTCTTGTAGTCCTGTGCAATGGTGGAAGAAATCGAAATCTAATGCGAGGTTTGCGTCAATTTGAAGGGTCGACTAACTTCTTCAGTTCATTGCAACCACTCGCGTGATGAAAGACAACTCTACTCCGATCTGATTTTCTCGTGACAGGTGATTTGCTGGGCATTCGGTCGGTGGCGTAAAGGTTAAACATTGAATAAGGACCCAGCTATCTTTGAGACGATTCTGCGACGGAAATATTACTAGTCGAAAGGTATGTATAAAGTGAAGTGTGTATTTTACATATTGAGTCATGAATGGCATCAGTATCTGGAAAACGTTTCTGATCTCCTCCTGGATATGCCAAGTGAAATAAGTTCATCGACGGGCCATGGCCTCAACTATAAATTGAAGCAGGAATAACGGATGGCAGACAGAAAAATGGGTAGTGCATAGGTAACTCGCCTGAAGAAGCATGGTCTGTTCTTACCACTCAATACTTCAGAATAATGTAGAGTGCTACAGGCGACATGATGAGAGAAGGGGTCACATTCAGTTGAGCATCATGTGACATACCGTGGATAATTCCTGGACTGAGAACCGAAGAATGGTCAGTCAAGATGGCGGACAAAGGAGCCAAAAAATATCTCACAGATCTAAAACAAAAACTGGTTAGCAGCGAACGCAATAAATCATAAAGGCACTCACATGCTGAGAAGGAGGGAGTACGGGCAGTTATAGCCAGATTGTCTACAGTATTATGCGATGGGCTTACCAAGAAGAGTTAGCAGGCAATTAATGAGCTATCACAGTACTAGTCAGCTAGGCGAATTCCTATGCGAATTTGAAAAGAACCAACTCACCAGGTCGGCTCCACACCCCCGTTCCAAGAACACGCCCAGAGGAGGAAGAATGATAGCAAAACTGTAAAGTCAGTGAGCTTCGAAGTGACTTAATTATACAAGCGGTTAATGACTTACATTATCTAGATGATTGCAGACCCATCAGGTTATGCTGTGAACCGGCCGGAATAAGGAAAGTAAGCACCTTGCAAATGTCGGAAGCCGTGACCGCCATGTTGATTACAATGTTTATGAGTTATTCGTATAAAGTGAAGACGAGTATAGACTGCACTACGCCAAGTGACGTCAAGCAAATTTGTGGCGCTGTCCGTGACGTCACGCCTAGACTTGTGGCTGTGTTGAACTGCGTCTAAGGTCAAACTACAAAGTGAGTGGATTCATTACCATATGCATCTTACTCATTAATAATATTCCTAGTCGTAATGGAACCTCCGAGTCTGGATGAATACACTGACATATCCTATGTCCCGTCTGAACCACCCAACAACTTCCAGAGCTTCGACATCTACATCCCCATCCCGCGGGTTACCTCGGATGAACAACCTCATGGTCCACCCCCTTTAATTTGTTTTATACATGGAGGTGCATGGAGAAAGTGCGTTGCCTCTCCGCAAAGCATCTCATTTCTTACCATACCTCTAGGGAAGATAAGCTTGATCATACTGGATTGGCTCGTAGACTCGCGAGTTTTACTGGATACGTTGTGGCGGTCCCCAATTACCGTCTGTCCACCATGGAAGACAATGCAATCCGCCATCCCGATCACGCGAAAGATATCCTACGCTTTCTTGAATTTGTTATCACCTGGGGAGGCCCACATGGCACTACTGTCTATAACTCAAACAGATTATGTTTGATGGGACATAGCTGTGGTGCTCATATGTTGTCATCGATCTTCCTTGAGGTTGCCCAAGGCGAGAACCCTTTGCGCCCCTCAGCCGAGCTTCTCAAGAGCACAAACGCCATAATCATGTCAGAGGGAATATATGACATCGATCTCCTTCTCTCAAGTTTCCCCACTTACAGGACTTGGTTCATCGAGGCCGCATTTGGTCAGCGGAGTACTTACGGGGAAGCCTCAGTCACGAAGATGAACCCGAGGGTGGAGTACGATCACTTGCAGTGGTTAATCGTGCATTCCAAAGGGGACACTTTAGTCGATGAAGCTCAGAGCGAAGCAATGTATCAACATTTACTTCGCCATGTCCCCCATGTCACGAGGAACTTTGGAGAACTCGTAGAAGAGCACAATGACATACTAAAGGGCGTCGAATTTGTTAAACTTGTTGGACAATACATCATAGATCATGTGTCTCCATGTACCTGATACTGTACTCGCAGGACAATATCTAAACTGCCCTTCTTACAATTTTGCTTTCATCAAACCCTCGAATGCTTCTTCAAGACACGAGGCAGCTCTCTCGCAATCACCCAGTGTGTTGTACAGGGGTGTGGGTGTTAAGCGAATCACGTCGGGTCTTCTCTCATCCCCGACGACGCCCATTGCAGACAATGCATTAGAAACCCTGCCCATCACGTCTGAATTAGGTGGCAGAAATAGAAGCGATAATTGTGAACCCCGAGACTCGGGATCGTGAGGTGTGATGATGGTGAATCCGGGTTGGCCCTGTCGGGCAGTGCCATTCTTGCCGTTCTTTCCACCCCATAATAGGCATCGTGCCGAAACCTCATTGATGGGGACATAAAATCTTGACTTCATGAGTCTCATCTCCAGTTCGGAAGTCAACCGAAGCGATCGTTTGCGCAAGGGGCCCATCATGCCGACTTCCTTGAAGATCTGCAAAGAACCTAGAAGCGATACGGTTGCAAGGACCGAGGGATTGGATTGCTGAAATCCTTGCGCGCCAGGGATAGCTGAAAACCGAGGAGGCATGGCAAATCTGGTGACCGGATCGTGTCCCCACCACCCTGCATACCTTGTAGTAATGCCGATTAGAATCCCAAAAAGAAGTGGTGGATGCAGTAAATCAGCAAGGACAATTACGCACTGTGGTAGTAAGCTGTTTTCCCATTTTTTGTGCACGAAAAGCCCGCCGATTCCGCCGGGGCCCGAGTTAAGATATTTGTATGAGCACCATACAGCGAAATCGACATCCCAGTCGTGAAGTGCCATGGGAACATTTCCGATAGCATGAGCGAGGTCCCAACCACAAACACATCCCTTTGAAGGACGAGAAGTAGTCAACACATGTTCGGCAGGGTGACGTGTGGGGTAATTGAATGTAGCGGATCTTCGCCTGTCTTTTCACGTCATGAGGGGGTGATGAAAAATGTACGTAATAATCGAAGAAGATGGTAGTTGGAAAATATTTACCTGTGCCTTGGCTGCAGTGGTGATAGCCTTCATGGGAAACAATTGACCAGTGTAATACTGCACGCCACTGAAAATCACCAGAGAAATCGAGGGACCTTCTTTGGCGATCAAGTCCACAATGTCGGACTCTCGTAGTGTAAACTCTCCTTGGCGAGGACATATTTCGATTATTGCTTCGCTTGGATCATACCCGTGCAGACGAGCCTGGGAAGCAAATGCGTACTATGCCGCATGTAAGAAACAGAGGAAGGAGTAAAATGCCAACCACTAACCTGATCCGAGGGAAATGCCCTGCTTTCACATAGAATCTTGAAACGTTGAGCAGTAGGTTTGTAAAATGCGGCCATCATCAGATGCAGGTTCGCAGTCAGAGTGCCCATGCACGCCACCTCCTTCTCTGAGGCACCTACATCAGGCACGGCATCAGAACTTCTCGATCCTCTGCAAAGCGTGACAGTTAATAGTTACTTACCCACCAATTCAGCAAGTAGAGGGGTGACTGTATTGGCAATTTTCACCCACTCGCGGCCATAAGGGTGCGCAACATGACCTTCGACGGCTCTAATACATTTTTGTACGCAAGAATTGTCAGGAAACAAACGGCCATCACGATAAGGGACGGTTCGTGGCCTCAGGGATGCGCGGCACGTACCGTGTTCCCCAAACATCTAACTCCTCCTGCAGGAGAGCCTTGGACCGTTTGGTTAATAGACCAAGAGAGTTTCCGCAAAGATAAGTGCATCGTTGGTCAGCTGGATAGTTCGAACCTTGAGTAATCTAAACAGATACGTAACGAAGTTCTTCACCATTTTTTTCTGGTGTTTTAGCTCCAATATCCCTATTCGATGGGACGAGAAACTCCTCAGAGAGTATGGCGTTAAGGTCGCTCCACTGCGGAGGCATCTGGGCTGCCGACAGCGTAAGTACTGAACAACTTGCCAACGGGTCGGATCAGGGTCGGGTAAAGGAATGATCTGAGATCTTACATAAATTTCATTACTTCCATTTTTGGATGACTAGGATTAATGTGAGATTCAGCCCGTACTACTGTGCAACACATGTGTGGCCTCGGTCACAAAGCGACTTGTCCATAGTCAGCCATGATGAGCAACAACATCCCTCCCTTCGATAATACTCGTAAAGTGGTTATTGTCGGTGCAGGTCCAGTAGGATGTCTTGCGGCAATTGCCTTTGCCAAGATGAAATGGCAAGTCGAGATCTATGAAGCGAGGCCAGGTAAAGCAGGACAATGTCAACGTTCTCGTCACCCAATGTCTTGATTCTTTTTTTTCCAGATTTACGGCTATCATCTTCGAAAGCAGCTGCTCAACAGCGATCTATCAACCTAGCTATTTCATCACGTGGCATCGCCGCTCTACGAGCTGTTGATGCCTCTGCAGCTGAGAGGTTTATGCAGACGGTCATCCCCATGCGTGGGCGCATGATTCACGACAGACATGGAAATTTACAAAGTCAACTGTATGACAGGGACGGTCAGGTATGTTTGTCTCACTTCTCAATCGCACGGTTCCTGTATTTTGCCACGGCTCTGTGCCACATTATTCCGTGTTTGCTCATTTTCTTAGTGCATCAATTCCATAGATCGCGCTCTTCTGAACGTAGAGCTGCTGGAGGAGGCCTCAGCTCTACCGAACATCCGTTTGACCTTCAAACACAAGGTTCTTTCAGCTGATTTCGACCAAAAAGTACTGTTCCTTCGGGACGGCAATTCCGGAACAGATGTCCGAGTCAATTTCGACCTGTGTATTGGTGCAGATGGGAGTTATTCTATCATAAGGAGACAGTTGATGAGGGTCGTGAGGTTGGTAGACAATGTTTCCGCTCTCAAGATATGATACCAGTGTGCTGATATTGATGGCTTCTGCATAGAATGAATTTCCAGCAAGAATATATTCCTCATGAGTATATTGAACTTAAAATGCCGGCAGGACACGACGAGCACGGCAATCCTGCCTTCCTCCTTGATCCGAATCACCTCCACATATGGCCTCGCCACTCCTTCATGCTCATTGCTCTGCCAAACAAAGTAATCACGCACGCAGCTTCTATGTGCTTCCCACCTGACCAAATTCAATTTCAGGATAAGACATTCACTTGCACCCTCTTCGCGCCCACCGTTGAGTTTGATCGTTTGATCACTCACGAAGATGTTCTGTTGTGGTTCCAGAATCATTTTCCGGATGCACTGTCGCTACTTGGCGAAGACAAATTGTTGAAAGATTTTGAGAAAAACCCCCGTAGCCCCCTGATTACTACGAAGGTACCTCCCTTTTGTATTTCACACGAGCACCGATTGAGAGCTAATTGCCGCCATTGGTGGGGGGTAGTTGTCGCCTTATCATTACAAAGATCGGTGTGTAATTCTTGGTGACGCTGCCCACTCGATGGTGCCCTTTTATGGACAAGGGCTTAACTGCGGTCTCGAAGACGTTCGGGTGTTGCTCACGCTGCTGCAAGAAGAATGCGTTGTCCCTAGCAGAACTATGCCCAATTCGGGAGACCCTGAATCTGACCCCATAGACCAGAGGCTATTCAAAGCATTGTCTCGTTATTCTGCAAGCAGGCACGAAGATGTCGTTGCCATATGCGAACTTGCAATGGACAATTAGTAAGTGAAGTTGCTTGTGATGCATTGCTGGCTGTCATTGATTTGGCCGCGCATCAGCATTGAAATGCGCCACTCCGTAACAACGCCTGCCTACATCATGAAAAAAGCGCTCGACCACCTTTTGTTCTCATTAACCGCTCGTGGCCCCACGTTTCTTTCATCTCTGGGTGACTCATTGTCTCACATTGCCTTTCCGACTGCCAATCCTCGCGGCTGGCTGCCACTCTACACCATGGTTACATTCCGTCCCGATATCAGCTATGCTACCGCTAGAAGGAAAGCAGCCCGGCAGGCCACCATCCTCACCACCATAGCAAGACTCGGAACCGTTGGCATGTGGGCCACGAGCTTCTACCTTACGTGGAGAGCCTTACGTTGGCTGCGAAGTCAAAGATGATGTCCTGACTATTGTGAATTATTGAACCTCGTGTTACCCAGGATGAAATGTAAATATTGGGCCGAAGCTCATATTTAAAATCTAGAATTTTCTGCGGTCTCGAGTGCTGAGCATTTGAGCGGTGATTAATTTGGGCATTCCGACCATGGAATTAATTCGCAGAAAATATTGTTGGGAGCGCGTGCTCGTCTGACCCGATTCGTCCAAAGGAGAATTCCAGCTTTCGAGTCGACCCGAAATCCTCTGCGTTCACATGCAAACAAAAATAAGTAGGGACGTGTGTACAGTGATCTGTAGCAGAGATTACGTGACCTCCGGTTAGTGACATTATATAGTCTAGATATTGTGGGCCCTAGTAAAATCATAAAAGCAAGAAACTGGTACTAATCATATCAAGTCGTAAAAGAGAGCGCAGGAAAGCGATAGATCTGGCACGTGCAGATACGAACGAGAGCGGAGAAAATTACACAAAGCAGGGAGACAGAAACGGAGAACGTTAGTGTCTCAGGTCTTCTTCGGTGGCCGACCCCGCTTTTTCTTTGTACTTGATTCTCCAGCAGTATCAGGTGCAGGCTCTGAGACTGTGTCGGGTACTGCCTCTGATTTTGCCTTGGGCGGACGACCGCGCCTGCGTTTGGTAGGCGGTTCGCCATCGGCAGCATCCTCCTTCTTCTCCTAGTACCATGTAAGCGCATGCAGAAAAAGTAGGAACGAGATATTGCACCTTCGGAGGTCTGCCGCGTTTCCTCTTAGCACCGGCCTCTGCTGTTGCAGCGGCGGCGGTCGTTCCCCCTGACTTCTTATTCTTGCTTCCCTTAGGACGGCCACGTCCCCTTTTGGGAGGAGGAGCATCGCTAGCGTCTGCCGCACCTGGACATGGTGGGAATGAAACGCATTTGACAAGGTAAGCTGCATCTAACTGATAAAGTAGCGGGTAACTCACCCTCAGTCTCTTCGACTTGCTGTTCCTCTTCGAAATCCTCCTGAGATTTATCGCGCACTTCCTCTTGCTGGGGTGAGGCAGACATATTGGATGTCTTGACACCGGGTGTATAGATCAGAGCAGGGAGCGACTGTATGCAGGAAAGAACGTCCGCGTCGAGGTGAAAGAAGGAAAGACGGGGAAAGGGTGTGTGCCCTTGTTTTATCGAATATTCCCCCTACCGAATATAGTGAGCATGTATTGTTCCCTCGCGTGGAATCTGGACCAAAAGTGGGTTATATTTATTATATCGATCAGCATCTTCTGTGCATTTGCCCCTGATATTCGGGGATATATACGTACGTAAATGGACGACTGAGGATTAGAGAAAATTCATTATTACAGAGAGGAATGAAGACACTCTCAGGGAGATTGCCACCGCCTGACAGCGATGCGGTTGTCGCTCGACATGCCGCTGTTGATCGTTGTTGACACAACGTGGTTTATTCCAGTTAATACTAGCAACAGATTAATATTCAAATGTCATGCCTTTATGTTAGGCATATGTACATATCTGACGCAGCGACGCAGCGATGCAGCGACGCAGCGAACGCTACATGTCTCCGTAGGTCTCCGTATACCGTCCAAGGATACAGAATACTTTGGACGGAATATAGTCATTTAGGCCGCCGATCGGCGATTCGCGGTTTAAAACGCCACTCAGGGGTCGAATCCATGGGCATCAGAACGGAGAAAAAAGAAAATATCGACCAGTGCACACAATATTCTAGCATTTTTTTGGTTGGCTGGGCCGCGGAGTCAGTTCGGTCGCCGATATAATTAGACATTTCTCACGGTACATGGTATGTTGAGGAAGCAGTCAATTTCGCTCTACGTCACGATTGGCATGCAACCTCCTCGAGCTATCGTTTTCACTCTGTTTTATAGTCTCTCCTTAGTTAAGGCGAGGCTACTTTATTCCGGTCCAGAAGATCTCTATGCCTTCCCAAAGCATCGTGTAACGTTTCTGAATAATCTTCCAGTCCAGAATGAAACAGCTCAATACTGGCTGAACGAGGGACTACGGGGTGGCGAAAGAGAATTTTTAGATGACCGGTGGGATCAGTCTGCGTGGTTTTCCAATGCGGTATACAAGGAGATAGGTAGCTCTGAGCTGGAATTGTCAAATGACGCTTCGCAAATCTGTATGTCCCCTCGTGTTCAATTGTACTTGATTTATTCACTCGGATCTAGCACAGTCTTCGATACCAGATAATTCTGGATATATGTTAAATCATATGAAAATGGGACCAGACAACGAGTTTATTTGCCTGATTCCCCCAGCCCGTGATACTCCAATACAATCACAGGAGAATATCGACCAAGATGCAGTCCTGCGCAATGGCTGGTCACTGCTGGAACCCTTATCTGGAAAATGTCTTTATGTACAATATTTAACTTGTTATGGTTCTGACATGTCGCTAAAATCTTCCTTATAGCACCGGCAACCGTGGTTCACTTATTCATACTGCCACAATCAAGAAATCAGACAGTTCAAGGAACTCGCTCACACGCAACCTCGCTCAGCAGGTAATATCTTTCCAATTTGGCGCTCTATGATTCACTCACACGTATCCAGGAGCTAACGAGCCCACCGAGGATCCAGAAGTGTGTACCATATTATCTGATTAATGCTTTCTAAGTGATTGCCAAGTGGGAAGCGTTTACTTTAGGACGCTCCCCATCCGCACAAGATCCAGGAGCGGACGTAGCCGTCACGGATCGGCACGCTAAGGTCGGAAACCTTGAAGTTGCTCATGGTCCAGGCTCTCGTTATCTTGTACAACGATGGGGTGATGGCACATTCTGTGATAAGACGGGAAAATCTCGCGAAGTTGAAGTTCAGGTAATATTATTTCAAATTTTTCGCGCAATGCACTCAAATTATTAGTACAGTTCCATTGCTCGATGACGATGGCAGATTCTATCCTTCTCGTACGAGAAGCAAAGACTTGTTCATACGTGCTGATCGTACAAACTCCACGTCTATGCGGAGAACCTGGATTCAAATCGCGAATGGAATTGCCAGAGCAGACCTTTATCCGCTGTCGGCAAATCATCAACCCTTCGCTGGACTCTACTCCCCAAACCACCCATCTCGAACAGCGGAAACCTGACGGTCATCAAATACCACATGATTCCGACCTACCTTCGTATCTGAACCGTGAAACGCGTTTCCCCATACCATCCCCCGCAGCTAAGAGTTCCCTGGGTCCCGGCGCAGGTCAAAGCGACGACCCGTTGGATGGGATATTCAAACGCGCGCTAGAGGCGTTGATGAATCATCCGGAGCTTCAATCTTTGGGCGAAAACCCTCAGGTCGTGTTTGTGCGCGGTCAAAACGGCGAGATTGTAATCGATATTGTGGAAGAGATTCCGATCGATGACCTCGGAGAGCAGGGAAGGAATATGGATAACTACGCTCATATAGCAGAAATCATTCAAAAGGCCACCCAGAAGCATGAGAAGGAACAAGGGGATGATGAGGTCAGGGACGATCAAGGAGAAGAATTAGAAAAGTTTCGCGAAAGGAAAGACGAGCTCTGAGGTGGGCAGTCATCTCACTGTTGGTTCAAGCAGCTCGTTAATTTTGCTTCTGCGCTAGGCTCGAAATCTGATCGTTTTGACACTTTTTCTCTACTTAGAGAGTCCATGGACTATCCCAGAGTGCTTACATTGGTTGACATTCCAATTATCACGACCTTGCCATCTTCTCCTTGCATCTTACCCAACTCTAATTTGCATTTTATAGCCAGCTAACCTGAGCCTCATGTTTTGATGCAACATGCTAGAGAACTCATTAGTGATCCACAGTCAGTAATGACATCTCAACTACTACTAGGTATGTGTTATTTGAAGTCGCCTCGGACCTTATTCGCAGTTTAATGTATGTCGTATCTGAAGCCGATCCAATCTCCCAATCTATGAACTCTATCTTCCCACTCACAAGTCCTGTCGTTTTGCTGACTACACAACGTCATCAGGGACAGCTGAGCGTTTGTTGATACTCATCCGGACAGATCTGCTACGACCCTCACCGGACTTCCCGGTGTCAATGGCAAGCCGCTGCCCTGGCATCTTAAGGATATTTCGGAATATAGAGTCCTGAATGATACTACGAATAAGAATTTCAACGCAGCTTCCACGGATTTCTGGCATACCATCGCATTATTTCCCAACCCCAAAAATTTAGCGAAAACTCACGTCGAATCGCACCAATCAAATCGCTTGGGTCGTCTACACCAGCTTCGTCGTCCTCTGCTTTTCTGCTGTTACCAAGCCTGAATCTTCGCGGCAAACAGGCGTGGTATCGAAGCTTCCTTCGATTTGATCGATAATCGAAGCGCTTATCGCCGCTGTCTCCAAAAGTTGGATCGCGCGTTCTTTGCATAACCTTGCATAACTCCTACAAGTTGAGTTTGCGCCCTCTGTAGAGACTCAAGATTCGAAAGAATTTAATTGTGGCTTCATCAGGTGCGATCTTATGCAATTCCCCCCTGATTATCTTTTACTCGTGCTCCTAGACCCTTCGAAATCCAGCGGCGTTTGTTTATTGGGTCTAATTATTGGCAGGTGGCGGCCACTTTGAGTTCATTCAATCCATCAACGTTCAACAGCATGCGCTTTTGGACGGCGGTGCGCCTAATTTCCAATCTCTCTCCGTCGTGACCTCTTTATTATTATTTTCCGCTGAAACGTTCGTGATTATTTGATGGTTGTGCCATATGCATCGCGAGCATCAGCATGCGTTTTCGTGATGCTTTCCATTTCCGCCAGGATATTGTTCGACCCTTAAGCATGAGCCCATCGCCAACTGAGGGAACTTGAAGGTGACTGTCGGATCTTCGTAACCACCTGATCATCCTCTATTCCGTGTTGAATGCGCCTAGATCAAGTCGCACTCTGCCAGAGCACGGCCTTGGTCGTGTGATCCTTCACTCTCACCTGCAGGATAGTGGTGACAACTTTCATACGTCTACTAATACGAAACGGCAGGATCACCAAAATCGGTCAAGATAGCTTATCGTAAATCTGTCACAACTCCCGCCGGCAGAGACGTTTGTGAGCGACCGGAAAAAATACTTCAACAATGGAGATGGGCGCGACTTCTGCTCAAAATAGTCTTTCTGGCGACGGCAACGCTACGTTCTGCACCCGTCCGTGCTCATCCTCGCCGAGATTAATCTGCACATTTCTTCTATTTTTCGTCACAAGGCCCTCGAGGCCAATTTCGACCGTGCCACTCGTGAATACCCGCTTCTTATTGTTCACTTCCTTCACAGCGTCACCGTTCTTTGCTCACACTCGGGGACGACTGCCCGCTTCCCTCAAACACCTATAGGCGGTCCTCACACGCGCTTCCCTCACACGCGCCTCTCTTAGCTCCCTCAGCGAGTTCTCCCTCGTTCCCACCAATCTCTTGGTATGTAACAGGCCCATTTCCCTCCGATACAACACGGGGTGCTCCGATCCTGTATCTCTTTTCACATCTCAAGACCTCGTGATCACCTAGTAGATGTGTAGTACGAGCGATATTCGCCCGATCGCTGCCTAGAACAATATGGCCCAGCACCCGATAGATAACGAGGGTCCCCACCCACCCCTCCCTGGCACAGACCCTAGACGGGCCAACCCCGAGTTTCTATACGCGGTGACATTACCACACCCTCGGTGTCCCCGTCCCGAATTACCTTCTCGACCTCCTTGCAAAGTCCCATAAAGTTCAAGGGTACTATCCCGACCACAAATTCAGAACAAATTTATTATAATTCAGGGGAAATTTTAACGCGCTCACATAGCACCCTCTCTCTTCGAATCATTATCCCACACGATGTGATCCATAATCGTCGCTGTATTATTGCCCTTCCGTTCTATCAAGCAAAAGGCACAGCCGCTTTTGTAGGCGTAAAGCAACAAAGTTAAGAAAGAGGAAGAAATGAAATTTAATCAAGAGGCGAGAACGCATCAGAATGAAAGGGCGACCAGATAAAAAAGATAGCAAATGGAAGTACTAGGCTAGGTGGACGAGAATAAGATATCTGATAGGCGTAGGATCGTATCATGTCGGCGCGGGGAAGGAGCGAGGGGACGGGCGAGAGTGAAATAGAATGGGAATGAACGTTGTAAATGAACGTTTTAGTGTCCGCTGTATGTACCGAACCGTGCGTATGCGTGCTAGGTGTTGTGTTGTATATACATGCGAGGGAATATGAAGTGCATATAGATCGAGATGGATGAGAAGATCTTTGAGAATGGGTGGGTGGGCGGCCATGATTGGGAAAGCGTTGGTGGTCGGAGTGAATGGGCGACCGAGGAGAATCAGATGGAATATTACATGGTAAGCGAGTCGGAATAAAATGGAATGACAGTGGCGCACGCCATGGTTCTGGAGCGTGAAATGGATGCAAGAGTGCCACTAGAACCAAGACATGAGGATTGTGGGGCTGATGATATGGTACATAACGAGCGAGGCGAAGGTGGATGATGATCGATGTGAAGGCAGAGGATGATCAGGGTGATGGTGGATGATGATTGTGCCGTTAAGATGAAAGAGGGTGATAGCACATGAATGGCATCAGAGCGGCATCGATCCGAGGTAACAGCTCCATGCGTACGCACAGCCAGACCAGCACGACACCCTCGAGGCTAATGCCAACCCGCCTCCCAACTCAGAAAAATCTCTTCTTGAAACTCTTCTCCTCGCTTTGGATCCTCGCATGCACATGCTTGGGCGCACCGCTCTCCGTGCACGTCTCAATACTCCGCACCCACTCGTCCCCGTCCTCATCATCCCCCGCACCATCTCCATCCTCATTATCATCCTGCTCTTCTGTCTCAGATTCGCACTCCCCATCCTCACAACCACATTCATCCCCCTCCGCTAGCGCAATGATCCCACCTACGTCTCGTTGACCCCATAGTAGTTCGCCCATGGTCGTGCGCAGCTTAGGGTCCACGCACAGCATCCGCCGTAACGCAGGCCGCGTTTCGCGCGGTAACAGCCGGAATATCGAGTTTGGCGACGTCGACGACGACGTACGAGGTCGTTTTCCGGGCGATGCTATCGTGCGCTTTGGTGACGACGGCCGAGCAGTAGGGGGAGGTGATGAAGAAGCGGTAGGTGCCATGGAAGGCTCAGGTATTGACGGCGCTTTTGTACCATTAACTTGTACACCATTGACCTTCATCCCCAGGGCCTTGGATTCCCGCGCAAAATCCCGCTCCTTGGGTGTCTTCCCCTGCCCATTTCTATTGATGGCATCCTTGATCTCCTCTGGGCTGTCTGCCCTCAGCACGGGTAGACTCTCCGTCGAAACTCCAGGGCGCGCAAACACCAACACGCTCTTATCAACTTCAACACCCTCGGTCGGGACCGCACCCTGCGAACTCGACATCGCAGGCAGCGTCGCTGTCCTTGCGCCAGGACTAGGCAAGCCTAACTCAATCGCACGCCGGCGTGGTGAGGTCTCGCTCCCTGCATCACTACCAGTCGGTGACGACAACGTGAGGGTGCTCGCTGTCGCGGTGTACACCGACGTATTCGACAGCACCGACTTGTTGTCGTCGAGAGGCTTGGACCCGTCGGCATGGATACCCGGGACATCCATGGACGTGTTCCGCGGGTTGGAGTTAGGACTCGCTGTGGCGCTTATGGCAGGGCTTGGTGGGACGGTGGAGGGATCTGAGGATACAGGTTTTGCGCCATTTGAACGCTTGTGTTTACGCTTGGATTTAGGGCGCGGTAGTGGGCAAGAAGCTTCGGCCTCGATAAATGCTTTGAATGAGTTGTCGCGTTCGCGATCAGGGACTGCCCATGGGAAGCGGCGGAGGAGCATGCAGACCTGTCGAAACTTTGTTAGCTTCTGGGAGAGTGTTTTTTCATGTGGCGCAACTGTCGACCCGAATGGATAGAGCGGCCTAGATAGGGCTCATGGCAATGCCCGGGCGACTGTCCGGAACATGACGCACGTAAAAAAAGACCACGGGTCATCCATCCTGGACCATTCATCCAGAGGCATTTTGCCCTCAACCAAATACCAAACCATAAAAGCAAGCGAGAGGAACGACTACTCACAAAAATGACGCCCACGCCCCATACATCGGTTTTTCGAGGATCATACGAACCGCCTGCCAGGACTTCGGGCGCGAGGTACGGATCGCTACCAACTATACCCGTGGCAGGTATCAATCTTGCATGGGAGTGCGGGCCGGATGGTGGATCATTGGGATGTGGAGGCTGCAGGGTAGAAGGGGCATTGAGGGCGCCACTGACATATCCTGTGACTGCAGCCGGTAAGGGGCCGTTGGATGTTCCGGTTCCAGGATAAGCGAAGACGACTGCGGTTCCGAAATCGATGAGTTTAACGACGTCGCCCTTTGTCATGACGCAGTTGTCGAGCTTTAGATCTCTATGTGCTAGGCCTAGAGAGTGAAGGTATGCGACGCCGTTGCAGATCTGACGGAAGACGCAGAATATTTCTGGACGTAGCATACGGCCAGACATGACGACGCTGAAGAGGTCGCAGGGAGCGTACTCCATGACCTGTTGGGTGTGAGGGGGGGAAGTTGTTGTGAATGAGTGATAACCTGACCTCATAGTAATGACCATGATCGCAGACGATGTCGACTGTTTCGATGACGTTGACGTGCTTTAAACAGGCACCGACGCAGAATTCAGCCCTGACTTTATTCTGGTACTCACGCTCGGATTCGCCGGAACGTCTTGGACGAAATTGCTTGAACAGCATAGACGGCACCTCCTGCTTTGGTTCGTGCACGAATAAGGCGAACTGTGCCACCTGCGCCTGTACCGAGGACACGGCCCCACTTGCCATACTTTTTGGATAGATGGGCGTGAGTGGCTTCGGAGAGGGAGAGAATCGGAACAGCAGCGGAAGATCCTGAAGGACTTGGTGATGGACATTTAGACGATAGAGAGGTGGAGGGAGGAGAGAGTTTTTGAGGGGAAGATTTGTCCTTGTCGCGGTTGCGAGCCTTGTGTATGAAGCTGAAGGGCGAGGACTTGTGGGCAGTTATTATAGGAACTGCTTGGACAACGGTATTTGTGTCGAAATCATTACCCCTTCGCTGATCTGCGGGCTGAATCTGTAGTTCTGGAGGTGTATGAGATGATGAAGCGTTGGAGGATGGTGAAGCGCTGGAAGAGGTTGAAGAAGTATTAGGATGAGGCATATGGTGGTTAAGAAATCGCTTGAGATCATGAAGGCGACCATGTTTAACGGATGGATGTGTGGCTTCAGACTGCTGGTTAAGAGCGGTTGAAGATGACTTTCGAGGAAAGCGGAAACGAGACTGCGTTGCGGTCTCGGGAGACTGAAAGTGGGCAAAGGGAGTTAGTAGAGTCAAAGAGCAGAATTTGAACTGACCTGTGGCTTTGGAGTTGCAAGACGACCGTTGCGGTCGATCTCTGGGACAGTGAGGAGAGATGGAGGGCTAGGTTGATGGTCGTTGTCACAATCTGGACTACTAGGTGGAGAAGGGTCATGACTAGGAATAGATATTTGCTGCATTGGAATTGCAGAGAGCATCGTGAGCGACGACGACGACGACTAGTTTGACTGACGACGAGGGCGACGAGGAGGACGATGATGAGAAGTTTGGTTGAAGAGTATATAAATTGAAAGTTGAAAGACTAAAACTATATCGCGTCAGAAAACCCACAAGCCACCGATCTCGGTCCGATCGGCATCTCGGCATTTGCTTACAAATCCAACTATTACTCGTGTCCCCAGAGAGGCTTGGCATCGCTTTTCCACTAGACTATCCGCATACCTCCACCCGGCAAATCAAAAGTTTCAACCTTCGAATTTCAATGTCACTCTCAGGCTCAACCTTCTAGACACTGGAAGGCTTGCTATCACACATCCCATGATCCGGCTCGAGGCAAATCGAAGCCTCTCTTGTATCACCAACCGTCCATACGAGCTCAATGGTATTACTCATCGGCAATTTACATCAGATAACTACTACTGCGGCTCCTTGGCATAGTACTGGACAGTTAGTTAATACATCATTTTTATACCATCCTCGGCATGCTCCATTCATGACCGAACGCCACGCAAAACAGCGTTTTAGAACAACGAATCAATGATGGCGTGTTTGAACTGCTCAGATCTGCAATTGCAAGTACTGTAGCATCGATTCCTCACCTCCTTTGAAGAGTCTGCAGCTCATCTTCGCTTACTCTATCGTCCCGAATCCTTCGGTCACGCAAACGCGATCGACAGGAGCCAAGGCGGCATCCAAGGCGGCAAGCCTAAAAAGGCAACTCCACTGCTATTGATCGAGGTCTGTAATCTCTCACGTGGAGGCGTTGCTGCGGCATGTCCACCCAATAATCCTCCTCCAAGTCTTCCTTGGAGTTCTAGCTTCCTGGGTCAACGTTATGGCTGATATCCAAGACTCGCTCTTGGCAATGAACCGCAGCATCCAATCGGTGTTTCGGCGTTATTATCCTCCACATGTACTAACGTGCAAACTCGTCCAATATAAAGCGTGGAGTACGGGTTGCCCCTGTCCAGCCTAATCCTGTTCCCGTGGCAACTGTAGGTACGAGTAATACTCGTCGGAACGGAAGACAATTTGCCCGAAAATTCCTCGTTGGCCCATGTACCGCAATGCAAAGTACCACTGCACGCACGCTCGACTAACCTAGCACAAGGTAGCAGCGCCCTGTGACAATCACACCATTATAGTTAGACCCATCTTACATACCAGCTTCGCCTCATTGGCAGTACAATGTACTAATCAGCAAAACTCCAGTCCACTGATTCGTCAGTATACACTCCTGGCCCCGGATCAGATTTACGGCAAAGTCCTAGTCTCAACCAATATCATCAGCATCACGCTTCCTCTTCATCTCTCGCGAAACCTTGTGCTGCGCTGATTCATGCTTGGCGAGTTCGGGCGAAACTTTGGACACGGGGCTCTTGGATATTTCTGTGTGAGAGGGTAGTTAGTAAACATGAACGTTGGAGGTCGAAATAGGAATGCAAATATAAACGAAACTAGAATCTAGCGTTGACCGAGCAAGACAGCAGAAAAGGCCCCGATAAAGAAGCTACACGCCCACGACGCCACTGACAGATGACACAAGATAAAACGGTCAAGTTTGACAAGAAAAAGACCTCAAAATCGCAGAAAAGAAAGGCGGAGAGAGAGGTAACATGCAGATAGATACAGAAACCAGGGAAACTAGCGCCCGATAAGCGTATCGAAAGAGAGAGCGACAATAGTCACTGGCAAGGACACCAGTCCAATGGGATTGAGCGAGCGGTGGAACGAGACGGGATCCCGGGTACCCGCCAGCGTCGGGGGCCAGAAAGAACCTTCTGCTGACTGATAATCGGCCAAGTGGGGACATCGATAAACATATCAAGCTTGATATCACTTGGTAAAAAGAGAAATCGCCAAGAAGAAAAGGAACATCGCGGAGACAGCCAGCCGTACAATTGATAACGATAGAACCAGAATAAAAAAGCAGCGTCGTGGCAGCGGAAGCAAAAACGTATGAGAATGGAAAAAAGGCCGTACCTTGTTTGAGATCGTACCTACAGAAGCAAATAATCAGCCGTGTTCCGAGCTCAGAGAGGTAAAAGAATTCTGGGTCAGGCGGCCATCGGTTTGCTCCCCGAAGGAAGATCCAGCAAATGCAGGAAGAAGACGACCAAAAATTGGGATAGATACGTACATTACTTCGTCGTCATCATTTGTCAAGAAGGTGATCGCCGTACCCTGTTTGCCTGCACGACCCGTACGACCTGCACCATTGATATTATTAAATCACTTAAAAACCTAGATAAGGAAGATGCCCTACCGATACGATGCACGTACGCCTCAATAGTACCTGCCATCTGGTAGTTGATGACAAGACTGACATCCTGGACATCAATACCACGTCCAGCGAGATCCGTGGCAACGAGGATGTCGGAGTCGCCGGAACGTAATGACTGTAGGGAAGCCTCGCGCTGCTCTTGTGTTTTTCCAGAATGTAGCGTTGCTGCGGACCACTAAATCAAACTAACGTCAGCGATTCGACTTTGAAAATGACAGCAACATACCCCGGCACGTGAAAGATCCTTTGCAACCATGTCTGCCGTCTTTTTCTGGTTGACGAAGACAATGATCGGTGATGGATACTGGCCACTGTTGAGGATCTCCAGCATCACTTGCCTGTAAATGTGCGTAATTAGTATGGTGCCGCGAAGACATCCACAAAAGAGACAAACTTCTTCTTCTCATCTCCATTGACAAATTCGACTCTCTGGTCGACGGTATCGACTGCACGACCAGCTTCACCGATAGTGATAGTAGCAGGTCTCTTGAGATATTTCCTCGCAAGCCGTTCGACAGCGGGCGGCATGGTCGCACTAAATAGGGTCGTTACCCGAGTGCGACCCTTCTTTACTTCCTCACCATCAACGTCCATTGCTCCAGTATCCTCGCCTACCATCGTCTCGCTCGGGAGCTTGTCAAGGATGAACAACAAGTCCGTTTCAAACCCGAGGTGCACCATGCGGTCTGCTTCGTCCATGACGATGTAACGACATTGTGACAGTACGAGTACATGTCGCTCTAGAACGTCCTTCAGACGTCCAGGCGTAGCAATGATGATCTCAGCTCCTTCACGGAGGTTGAATTGTTGTTCTTCAACTGCGCGCTGAACACATGATAATGAGTACAAACTCCGAAATTCGAGACAAAGAGGATGACGTACACCACCAACTATAGATACACAAGTGAAGCCTAGTGGCGATGCAAACTTGCGTGCCTCAGCCTCGATCTGCTGGGCAAGCTCACGCGTAGGGGCGAGAATGAGTGCATAGGGACCAAGGTGGCGGTTCTCGTCTGTGAAAAGTGGCATGTTGGAGATGAAGGTGAGCATAGGGATGACGAAGGCTGCTGTTTTTCCGGAACCTGTTGCAATGTTAGTGCATGAGGAGGATAGACAGGGAAATGATGTACCTGTCTCTGCAATACCTATGATATCGCGGTTCTGCAGCCCAATGGGAATTGCTTGTCGTTGGATGGCAGAGGGTTCTTTGTAACCAATCTGGTCGATGACACTTAATATCTTCTGTGGGATTTGTGACTCTGTCCATGAACGCAGGGGGTGAGGTATCGAACCACCTTAAAGTTATCATCAGAGCCCGCGACCGACACAAGTGAATAGGCAGACGCACCTCGAGCAGCAATACTAAAGTCCTCCCTAAATATCCGCCAGTCACGCTCCTTCATCTCTTCTAGCGGCTTCTCCGACCAATGCCTCTCATCAAGACCGCTCTTCGCTGCCATCCTTCTTTCCATTGCGTCAGCCAAGTTGGCAGTTGCGGCCCCTCGACCAATCCTCTCGCCACCACCGTCGTCAAATCCACCAACGTGACCACGACCAAACATCACCTGCGCGCCCTGACGATTCGCACCAACAGCAACAGGAGAATCACTCGAGAATGTGTCTTCCTCCACGTTCCAGTCAAAGACGAATTTCCGGTCATTCATCTTGCGGATCTTGCGCTTCTTGGTGTTTACACCGAGATAGCGATCACGTACAGCACTGAGGTCGCTCTCGGTCATTGGAGGTACATAGGATGTACTGGGCTCCGAAAGAGGGTCGTTCCCATTCGCATTACTGGTGCTATTAGCATTGCTGATGGGTGCAGGGGATGCGCTGGAGGAAACAGCACCAGAAGGCGTGTTTGAGTTTTTGAGACGATCGGCCCTTGGACCTGTTGGAGCATTTGGTATGTGTTTTGGCGGTTGGGGCTGCGCACGACGGTCGTCCGGAGGTGGTCCACCTCCTCGACCTCTCCGCCCGTGTCCATGTCCGTGCCCATGTCGGGAATCCTTTTCGGGATGTCCATATCTTGACTCTCTATCGTCATCTGTTAGCACATAATCAATACGGGTCGCTCGAAATGAGAGGAAATCATACGTCGAGCAGGAGCACTGCTGTACCTAGCAGTACGCTCCCTTTCTTGCTCCCGCTGCCTCACTTCCTCAGCTTGACGTTCTAGACCTTCACGGTCCGTTCGTGACTTCTCATCACGTTCCCGTTGCTCTCTGAGCTCTGCAGCACGCTTCGCTATAGCTATCTTTGCACGCTCTTCTTTTGAGAGGAATTTAGGCTGTACATGAATTAAATCAGCATTTCTTTTTCGTAACATGATCAGATTCACCTTTGAGGCAGCCTCACGTTCCTCCTTCTGTCTCTGCAGTAAGGACTCTATCGAAAGTGGTTCTGCTCGTGCTGCCATCCCAAAGTGCTTCTGGATAAACTCAACGACCGCCGCGGCAGGTACGTTCGTCACTGTACTTGAAAAGAAGCGTTAGGGTTCCGAATCGGGCATGGAGCTCTTTGTCGGGGCACGTGCGGCACGATGAGTACGCGCTCAGTGATTTGATCCAAAGTGTCAATCTACCATCGAGCTCTAGCTCGAACAGTGGACAGCGAGCACGAGGATGGCGCCCAACGATTTTGACCTGCGTATGCAGTCCCCTCGCCCGGAAACGCCCGAGCCATCATCCAAGCAGGGCAGGCGAAACGCCCAGCTTGATGCCCAGTTGCTTGACGCTGACGGTGCAATTTCTGATAAGGTATGTTTTCACTCGCATTCTGATATTGCATGATGGTGCTGATCGACATACATGCCTTGTGCAGCTCGAACGCTGTCTTCGTCATATTTTCGCCAAGTATTGCACGCCGTGTCCGGCGCGTCCCCAAAAACAAGACTCTACGATTCTCCTCACGCCTCCTGATGATGCGATTCTTGACGCCGCAGGGCTAGACGCGTGGGCACAAGACACCAATGGCGCACCGTTTAGTGAAGAGACCAAAGAGGAGCTCAGAGAGTTTTTGGACGTCACTGAAGAAGGCGAGCTGACGTGCGTGATATCCCATTATTTCATCTCTCCTGCTCTTCTAGCATGCTTGTGTGTAGTTGCAAATCTTCTTGGTGCTGATTCTTGTATTTTTCTGTAGGTTTAAAGGCTTCGCGCAGATATATCAGCTACAGACAGAGAACGACGAGGAAGAAACATGGAGAGATCTTGTACGTGCACTGATTTCTCCAACTTTTATACCCATCCTCTGTTCCATCAACACCCATAATCTTTCGATTTTGTTTTATTTCACTATATCTCGCATCCTGTTTCCATTCTCTCGGATTTTTCATCTTGGCCACTAAACCCTGCGTTCTCAGTCAAACCACGGATTTGATCGTACCCTCACTCTTGTTTCAACGCGTCGGGAGGAAGAGGCTGAGAGCAGTCATACACCTCTTTACGCGTCATGTACGTCAGATCGCTCTCGCTTTCCATCTTGTTGCGAATGCCAATCACCTCTCACACAGGACGATACCACAAAAACGTGTACAACCTTTGATGCGTTGTGAACATACTAACCACAAACCAGCCATGACTTTACGATTCCTGTCACTTGATTGCTTATCTAGCTGGAGATCCCCTCCATATTCACGACCTGATCTTTCGAACATTCTATATCCTAACCCACCTGCTGGATGATGTTCACATACTAGACTTAATCACATCTAGCATCTGCTAGTCTTCATTCAAAATGAGTAAGAGAACTTTTAATAACAAAGGTACTACAAAAATATCATCGTATCAACTGGATGACGACCAATCCCAACGCCTGACGCTTCTGCGCTCTATATATCCTTCATACAGCACACAAGATCACTTTTACTTGACAGCCCCAGTGACCCCATCCCACCTTCCACGCCACACCTCCACACCCTCCCACTCCCCGGCGTCCCATCCTACACCAACACCGGCACGCCTTAGCCTCTTCTCGGGGACGCGCTGGAACAAAAGTCCCCACTCCTCACCAGCACGTCTAAATGCAGCCGTGATGAGTGTGGAGTCGCGCCTCTCAACAGCAAGGTAGATAATCGGAGGCTTGCAGGTTGGAATTTTGAGGGATTTAGAAGGCAATGTAGGTGACACTTCAATATGGGATAGTGAAGATGGCGGGGAGAGAGCGGGGGCATATGAAAGAGCAGAAAGCGCATGGATTGTCTCGAATAGAGGAGCAACAAGTGCCGTATCATAGATCGTATCGCTCGACACAATCAGATCAAATGGCGGGGCGAGGAAACCGCTGCCGTCACCACCCCTTCTTGACAAAGGTGCTTGCGATGTGATCGATACGGGATCGTCCCATATCCATCCCGTAGGGTCGACACCCCAGTCCAGCTCACGCACATGGACACGACCAGGGACGAGATGCACATTGGCATTGATGTTGGAACGCAGAACAGACGCACAGACGTGTGCGGTATCGGTAGCAAGGACATCATATCCCAGGGATGCGAGCGCAAGACTAGAATCCATGAAGCATCCGTCATATGCGGCAGAACATGCGTTTAAGTATGACGGTAAGTGATCTTCTTCACGCTCATCTACGGACAATCAGACGCACGCCATGAGGCCAATCCCGCTGCCCAGTTCTATGGCCTTGGGATGTGCTGTATTGTACAGAACCGAAGCATCATTATCTGTTCCAGTCTCGATGGTCTTCCTGGATTTTCCCTTGAATTCGACAGAAAGGTAGACGGATAAGACTTGGGCACCAAGCCACAGAGCAGTTCCGTTGCTTATACCGTCATCTCGCTGAACAAGATGGAATGCAACATTATTAAACGGATATGCAAGGACAGGTAAATGTTTGGTGTGGTGAGCTGGTTGGGTAGTGTCCGACATGTGCAAAAAGGTAGGTACACATGTGTCAAATCAACCATCAGCCTCAGATGATCATCTGATTCAGGCCTCAGGCCTGCGGACACTATAAATGATTGCATCCACGCCCTTGAAGCCAAGGTCATATATTACACAGTGAAGTCAAGAATCCGAAGGAAAATAAATTCGCAATGCATGCCATAACCGCCAGTCAATATTATCGAAGATACACTACCTTCTCCTCCGGCCTTGAAGCAATCCAGGCGACTTCATGAATGACGCCCAAACCAACACGTTCCATGAAGCCCTCATTCCAAATAACCGCCATCACATGTAGCAAGCATTTATCATAAAACATAAGGCCCTCTCCGTCGTACACGTCGCGCTTACCGGAGCTACTACGGGAAAGGACGATGAACTCGAGAGAAGTTGCCGGGACAGGGTCTAATGCCAGGAGGGCAGTGCCAACCCAAGGGGGAGAAGAAGATGTGAAGAGACCATAGTGGACACACGCACTTGACTCCTCACGTCCTTCGCCCCTTCGCCTTGCAATGCCAAAGTGGCTGGAAGTCGTGTGGAAAATGAGGGTACCTGATTCTAGCGGTGGGTCGCGAGTCAGCTCCATTTGGTCTAAGATCCTTCGCGGGGAAGAATATGCAAATTTCTGTTCCTCTGTCCTGGGATCCAAAAAGTTTCGGGAGACCTGGCGAACATCAAGCTGCATTGTATCGCCACTGTGGTCTACGATGTACCAAGAATCGACAAGCGATTCCTCCACCGACGGTTTGCCACTGAGATTACTGATCCGAGTTCCCACATAAACATTGTCCGCCATGTAGATAACAGCACCACGCCACGCAGCCCATGCCCAAGAAGGCCAAGACGAACTGCCTGCGTCAGGGAGCGAACGACGAGCGCGAGGTGTGTGTGGATCGTGTTGCCAGAGAAGTGCGAGATGCAGGTCCGTCAACATCATTCCATATTGAAAGGCTTTGGCGGGGTCACCAATCCCAAAACTTCTCGCCAAAGCATTTGTCACTCCAGTGACAGCATCAACAATGTCTGATTCTATAGTGAGATTGCGTCGTGTACACTGCTCAACGGCCCTCTTGTAACTGCCAAAGGATTCCGGGCCAGGAAAAGATTCTGCAAATGACATTCGAAGAAAGCTGGCGGAGAATTGGCCCTTGCTTTCGGCGACGATGTCTTCGCAGAAGACATCACTTTGGCATTCAAAGTAGACTTGCTGCCCAGTGAAGTATATCCTTCTGTGAGAGAGAGCGCCCTCTTGATAGGTCCAGCAACGTGTATTCCACGTGGACAAAGCAACGACCTCCCTAAGTCTTGGAAAAGCTACTTGGAGATGAAGCCCTTGAACAACCTCGATATGTTGTTGTAGCATTCTAGTTTGTGGACGGCATCCTGGAAGAGGGTCTCGAGCCGTCATGCCGCCAGCAGCTATAATCGTGAGATAAGACAGGCCATAGACCAAATCCATAGCGCGTAGCTGAGTGAACTTGTCCCGCGAATCGTCTTGAATGATGCATAGAGCGTCGATCCATATGTAACGTTCACCAAGTCGTCGAACGAATAGAATCGAATCGGTGATGGTCTCAGGGAGGTTTGCCGTGCTCAACCCGCCAGACGTAGAGCGCTCCGCTATATTATTCTTCGTCGTCCAATATTCCGTGCCGATGGTTCCCCATACATAACTGAGGGCAACATAACGGCAACCAAAAGGTGCAGGGATCATTGCCATTGATACTACGTCCACCATTCTCACAAATCCCGGCAGCTGCCTGTCCATTCTCCAAACTCTCCCACATTTTTTGTCTCTGTGATTCTCCTGGCACAACCTGATCCACTTCTTCACTAGATCGGTATCCACAGTGTCCTTCATCCTGCGGCCATGAAGATCGATCGGTCTGCCAAACTTGAAAGCATCTTCTTGCATGAGGTTAATGATTAGCGGACCTGCTGCCCTGAAATCCCGATAACTCTCCAAGAGGCCCATTGGGTCTTTCATAACGATGATATGGAGGCGGTAGCAACGGGATGCGGGTGAGGGCTCGCGACGATAACCACAATTCATCGAGAACATCCCAAATTCAACCCCCGACAGATCGACGTGAGGAAACTTGTCCAACATCCATGTTCGACGGACATGACAGGATATGAGGCGGCAGAAGCTGCATTGATTGGATTTTTCCAAGATAGATGAGAGTGAACCAAGCGAGATCTTCCCCTTCTCCGGCAGGCCGTCAAGGAAGATCTTATAAAAATCCAGATCTGCACAGATGGAACAGAGTGATATGTCGTGATTCAATGTGGCAGTATGATCCCTCTGCTCACCCTCTTCGATCAGTCCTCTGCGTTGGGTAATCGAGGATGTCATTGACTCACCTGAAGACCAGTTTGTATTTGATCTTGATGTAGGAGAGGGTCGGATTCAGAGGTCCCATCAGATGCAACATGTGCTTTGAGTCTGCAAATGTGGACCACCGATAGCCAAAGAACCCAAATTCCAAGAAAGGCCCCTCCAATAATGCCAACAAGGGTCAAACCATGTGTGGACACTGTGGAGACTGAAATGAAAGTCTCAAGAACACCGGTGGGTACTACTAGTAATGCTGTATGTTCTTCATGGCCTGTGTTAAGCTTCGATATGTAACGAAGAAAGGCAAAAAAGCCATCGTAAGGCAGGTACCCACGTGTGTTGAAGGGAGGAATCATAAGTCCGACTCGTTGCAGGGTTCACCAAGGGGACTCTCAGGCTGATTTCAGACTCGTAATTGTAGACTAGGCAGCTGGCCGCCAGGGCGAAGAGACACATGACGGCAGCAAAGTTAAAGATAGCAGTTCGTGAAAAACTATATTCCCGGTTCCGTCGGTGGGCCGAGCCTCTTCCGCAGACTTGTAGGCTTGTTCATTGTTGATGTCATTCAACCATTCTGGCAGGTCAAATTCTACCAGCACTCGTATGCATAAGCGAGCATTAATTCGAGGACTTGTCGAAAAGTGACGGACATACCAGACATTTACTTGAACAAAAAGTGTAGGATCATCCAATAATAATGTTCGACCATCTATGTCATCATCGTCTCCCATCGCGTCAGGCATATAACACTACGATCGAGTAACCTGCCAGTGCTATTGTAATGTCACCTCCAAATTTGCATGCAATGTGCCAACGGAGTCTGTATATATGGTATCGCTGAAACAACAGTCAGTTCAAGTTGCCACAAGAAAGCAGTCACAAAATACGTCAATTAATAAGATTGATGCGCCGGAAGAACACTCACTTGAACATCAACCACCCGCCCAACAAAGCAGAGAAGGACTCGCAAGTATGGATAGAATAGTTCTTGTATCTTTGAGATCAGCGAAGATCAGCATAGTCAACGGCCGGGGGTAGCAAAGAAAACCATCAGTGTATGCCTTTGAATGACTCGGAACAAACTAAACTTACCCCTCAGGTGCAAGAACTTTATCCCCCTTCGGTTCGAATTGTATCTTCAGACCTTGAGGTCGCTCGTTGTGGGCCTCAACCATAAGTAGAGCTTTTGGACACGCCGGCAAGCTATGCTTAGCAAGACTAAGGCGAACATGCCCGCTCGCATCAACAGCCATATAGAAGAGCAGGCGCCATATGCGTCCTGCAGAGATTGACACATGTGTGACGATCAACTTAAGAGGTATAGATTACATACCTTGTGAAATCAATTCCACGCGCATATTCCGCGCAATGCGCATGCGTTTCTGTAACATCCTCATCTGCATTTTAGCAGTGAACTTGTTCTGTGCATCCCCTCCATACACCTGGACCTCATCTGACGGACAACCTAAAGATTGTCTCAAAGGCTTGTCCTCTGATTAATGCGCAATGATCAATGCTCGCTGACTCATGGACCACCATCACTCTTACCAGTGATTCCAAACCCAGCCTCATAAACAATGCATGGTCGTTAGTTGCCATACATGCTAGACGCACGTCTGAAAAGCAATCAAACGTGTATGTGGAGACGAATTGAGAAAAAGCCAAAAAAGCTTCTGGTCGATCATTCACGACTGCCCAATACAAGGGTGTGACCCCCGATATTGGATTCTTGAAGGAGGGCTGTGAACTTTGCAGCTGGGAGAGAAACAGAGCAGGCGTGGATAATTGGGCCGACAGAGCGAGAGATAGAATCCGGTGCGGAGACCATATCACGGATGAGAGATATAACGGTAACACGTATCTGCTTGGTCTGTTCCTTGGAAAATACAGATGGTGGTCTGCATTGGACGGAATCTGTTGATATTGAGGACATAGAAACTGCCTCGTACGATGGAGGCGCATTGGCATCGGACTTTCCACCATCAAAGAGTTCGAACTTAGTGTCCATTATTGGTAGGTGACAGTTAGAAGGAGACAGCAATGAAAATAGGGGCTTTCCGATGATCATATGTCATGAGCATGGATGAACACAAAGGCAAACACTAGACTTCGACTTGTTTGAAACCTGCCTCGCATGTCCTCAGGTTTCCCTGAAATACAGTAAGTATTGTGCAATGATCGTAGATATCAATCTTACTTGTACCGTATGATTTTGCGTGGGACGAGTTCGAGTGCATCCGTCGTAACCATCTTCTCCAGCGCAGCATGCTCTCTTCATGCCAAAGTGACAATTGCTCGTCTCTAAGGCCACGAGTTGACAACGACTAAGTGAATAAGTCCCTTGCCTAGCGACCTATCTACGTCGTGAAGAGAAATCCTTTTTTTTTTCGGGGGGGGGGATCCATCTATGTCCACTGAGAGTAGGTTACTCTTTGTTGGACAGTTCTATCTAGTCTGGGGGCCCTGTACCCCGCTGCACCTCAGAGTTGGTTCTATAGCGCGTTTCGAAAGGGAAATAGAGAATCTATGTGGGTAGGAGGTTATTAGTATGTACCCGGACGGCCTGCCGTGGAGATTCTTGAGATTTGAGATGAAATGAGGAGACAAATTATTTGGGGGTGTACGTGTATTATGGGTGGTGATAGTTTGAGGGTAGCAGATTTGATGATTACGGCTGGGGTATTGAATCGGTTGATATTATACTGGTCATCTGGCAAGCGAGTCATCTTTCGGGGGGTTTAGGTTTAGAAAGGCGGAATTCACCGAATATGGGGGCTAGACGTTTCGTGCTGTTGATGAATTGGATGAGGTGAGGAATGGCTTCTTCGCACGTTAGTAGGTACTGCATGGACGTGGCTTGTCTTCCTAGGGCGACGGACAAAATGCGACGTTCCGCGCGGTAATGACGACATTCAAGGAGGAAATGATGTACCGTCTCGATGACTTGAGGACAGTGCGGGCAGAGCATTGTTCCTGACATGGTGTAGGTGTTCTCGCTGGATTTGAGCGCCGCTTGGTTGTCAATTGAGATTGAGAGGGGGAAGGAGAGGTGTCGTTCCGTTGAGATTAGTTTTGCTGCGAGGGTGAGACTTACTGTTTCCGCTTCGTATAGAGTGTGCTCTTTGTCAGTTCCCAGGTGGTATTTCAGGACTCTTGGATGAGCTCCTGCACGAAAAAGGATAGCGACTGCCCCAATCTTTCCGTCTAAGCCCGAGCTGTCACTGTAGACCTGGATCTGGTCTGTTAGGTGCATGTGTTCGTTCTTCGCTTCGTCGCGGCTGACGGTTATGTGGGTCTTGTACGGGCACTTGGTTGAAGGTGAGCAGCGTGCTGGTATGAGTGTCTCGATCATGTGCGGGATGATGGCGAAGGAACGAGTGAGGCGATGCAGTGATGAGCGGTGGCGGGAGACGTAGCATCGAGAGAGAAATACTTCCGAGTCGAACAGCTCCGAATCAGGACGGCTAGGCCTAGTAAATTTGTCTGTCTGTGCTGGATCAAATTATCATGAAAACATCCAAGCAGTTGATGCCTGGCGTATGCTCTGGTTGCTGGGTAATACAAATGTATAGCTGCACGTTAAACTCTGGTCCGAACCATCAATTTACCCATGATTTTCCTACTAATGCCCCGTTCACTCTTTGTTAACTTCGTGCTGTCCTGCGAACTGTTCCATGTACGAAATGAGTTGGTCTGTCTCTTCTTCTGTGACGGCGTTATATATGGACACTCGAACGCCTGGACAGATGAAACGTCAGTGATAAGACCATGTACAGAAATGATAACGGTCCATACCTCCTACGGAACTGCGTGAAAAAGTAATGAGAACGTAGTCTTGGGTGACGCGCAAAGGCAAGGGACTCACCGATGGCCTTTGAGACCCTTCATGCCTCGCTCCTCTGCGCCAGCAATGAACTTGGCTAACAATCCTTCGCCAAGGACGTCGAAGACAACATTCATCTGACTACCAGACCCTCCCTTCACTTTACCTTTGAAGATGCCTTTGGTTTCGCCATCCTTCAGCACATCGTACAGCTTCTTCGATTTACGGTTTGTGAGGCCCGCGTAATAGTCCAACCCTCCCAGCTGGAGCATGTACTCAAGAACGAGACCGGTAATGTAGATGGAGAGTACGGGGGGAGTGTTGTACAGGCTGTTATGATCTGCGAGCGTTTTGTACGAAAGGCAGATTGGGACTGGAATCGCCCCGAGCCTCGCAGCGGCGTCGACGTCAACGATACAATCGTTTCTGACGATTAAGATGGTGAGACCGGCGGGGCCGACGTTTTTCTGCGCGCCAGCATATATGATAGCGTGGTCTGAGAGATGGGGAATTGGCCTTGACATGAAGGAGGAGGAATAATCCCCGACAAGTGGGAGAAGTGCATTCTTTGGGAGAAGCTGGAAGGGAAAGGAGGCTGGTGAGGTTTCCTCAGCCGAGAATTCCACGCCGTCAACGGTCTCATTGGCGCAGTAGTAGATGAGAGCCGGGTCATTTGAGAAGGAATACGCATCTGTAGTTGGGATGTTGTCAAAGGATTTCTGGTCTTTAGAGTATTTGCGGGAATCGGCTGCAATGTGAACGGTGCTCCCTCCCATGCGCCTAGCCTCCTCGGCGGCCTTTTTGCTCCAGGACCCTGTGACGACATAATCCAGTACTCGGTCTTCGTCTGTCAACTGAGGGTGGAGGAGGCGATGTCGCGCCAGCATGTTCAACACGACGGCTGAGAACTGCGTGGATCCACCCCCCTGGGTGAACAAGATGGAGTGCGTAGGCTGGACGTCGAGAAGTTTTCTGATGTTGTGTTCTACGCATTGTAGATATGTCGTGAACTCTTTGGAGCGATGCGAAATCTCAGCGATACCGAGACCAGTTCCGTTGAAATTCAGGAGACCTTTGGTGGCTTCCTGAAGTATGGAGGCGGGCAGAGCAGATGGACCTGCGCCAAAATTAATGGCTCTCGATTCCATGGTATGAAGACTTTCTTGGAAGAGTGAATTATGTGCGCCGAGGTATTTTGCGCGTCAAGATCGAAGAACCGGTGGTCTACTTGGGGTTAATATGACTCGATGCTTCACACAAATGTCAGAAGAGTTGATAACAAGACTGGGACTGCGCACACGCCTGAACTCAAATTTGGTCACAGTCGTCGCAGTAACGTTTCTCCGCCCATGTCATACATGCAATACGTGATTATGTACGGCTATAGAAATAGTCCAGTAAAGGATAAAAAAAAAGTTCTCAAAGGTCCAGTAAATTTTGAAATTAAAGGCGGGGTGCATCGCCGTCGACCCCATATTCGCCTTGTCTCCCAGTGAAAGCTGGATCAGGCTTGCGCACACCACCAACCAATTCCACTTCTTCTCCCTCCGTGCCATCTGTATAGGACAGATTGTGGTGGTCAGTTGCGGGGTTGACAGTAGGCAGCTCCTCTTCACGTCGTACTCTCGGGGCATGCGGCTTATGAGACATTGGTGATGACAACGAAGGAAAGTATTGGCGATACGCGAAATATGAAACAACCAGTCCGAGGATGGATCCAGCTACAACATCTTCCCAGTGGTCTGTGAAAACGTAGATGAGGTCAGATGCAACGAATACTGAGACATCAACTAACGCCGGTAGTCCATGGTGCGGGAAACGGCCACCAGGATGGCTCCAAAGATAGGAGCGACGGAGATCCAAGCTTTGTGCTGAGAAATATTTTTAGTGCGTCGCCGGGGGTGGAAGACATTCGTGCACTTACAGTGTGGCCCCTGGTATCAAACAAGTGCATCTTTCCGGCCAAATAATACGATAAGAAGCCAAGTCCGGCATGCGACACTGAAAATATTTCACAACCTGGTTATTCCCGGATTGATATGATGACTTACAGCTGGAGTGGCCACTAGGGAAGCTCCTCCAACCATCGATCATGATAGCTGTGTCGGTGTTTGTGCATATTGCATCTGACGAGAGTCCAAAAGTGGTGTTCAAGGAGCCTGGAATCGGCATGCATCGTGCGAGCAGATCTACAAGCCTACGTAAAACAATTGTAAGATAGGAGAAATCGCACAGCACTAACCTGGACGGGGACGGCCAACAGTGATTTTCGTGAACTGAGTGATGGCCCCTGTGATGGCAAGCCCCAGGATGACTGCGTAGTTCGGTGAGCTTAAACAAAATATCACGCGTAAAAAAGAAAAAGAACCTACGCCCGAGTGCGCTGCAGTGGTAATCCCAGAAGGACCGAACGGTGAGTAAATTCACCACCAATTGAAGGACGAGCGGTGCCACAATCGCAATGAAGTACAGGGCAATATTCTAATCGCGAACTGAGATTACGACATATTTTGAGGGTCCGTTATGGAGCTTACCGGAACACGTTCTTGAACTGCAAACCTGGAACAACAAGGTCAGGCTGCCCAAGGCAAGTCAGAGCTATGTCCCAACTCACGGAAAAAGTATGCTACATTGAACAAATTAGCAACCGTTCTTTGTGACAGAACATAGAATCTCACGTTTCATCATGCACCGAAAATTGTCGTCGGAAGCCGTGAACGCCGTCGAGGGCGAAGAACACAATCCTGTTATAAAGGCGTCAACAAAACTCATTTTGGTGCACGAGCGGGAGAATGTACGCCAAAAGAATTGTGATAGTCCTGCGCAGAGACGGATCATAAGTATGGAAAGTATTATGAAGCTGATGCGACTCACCAATCAGGAGCATAGGACCTAATTAATTTCAGGCGCCTCTTGTTGTCAGTTCGTTTGGTGGTCCTATCATAATTTGGGTTCTCCCAGAATTTGAAGGAGGCCATCGTTGGTTGTCGTGAAATTGCTCGTTAAAGAGTTGGTGGAGGGTTAAGCTAGGGAAGGGCAGGCGTGCATGGGAGAATGGGATCAAATTCTAAACTTGAGTTATCGTGTGTAAGACATTCCAGGCTTATAATATTGTGCTCTGGCTTGGCGAAAAACGTTTCAACCACGCTTGCTCCAGCGGACCGCATACGACTGCGGAAAATCCGGAACTAATAGACGCACAGAAGTCTGCAGAGCGTTCGAAAACTCCATAGCGTGCCGCAGCCGTGGCTGTCCAAATTCCAGTCCAGACTCCAAAACACTGCCATCAACTGCGAACATGACGTCCATGACCGAGAGCGCATATGACATATCACCAGACTTCCGTTGGAACCCAAGTAAACTTGTTTTGCTCACCAGGAGGTCCTAAATTTACCACCACCCCACCTAGATTATGACGCAGTTTTAGAACAAATCGCTGACTCTGACATAGAAGAGCCAAAGTGCGCTCTCCTAGCCGACCAATCCACGCGTTTACGACTCACAAGTTTTAGGACAGAATGGGACTTGCTACGCGACGTGATCAAATACAAGGTGGATGAGGTGATATAGCTCCTTTGATGTGAAGTCATCTCTTCGAAGCTAACTTCGACTCATCTAGAATATCGCCCTATTTCTAGCGGATCCACTGCCTCACAATACAGTGGAATTCCAACCGTTGCCTGAGGATCTCCTCAAAGCTGGTAACTTAAAGTTACCGCCGTTCCCGCTTCGTGAACAGAACGATCTCAACCACAGCGAGGTACCAAAAGTGTACTTGAACCAGCAAGAAGCAGGCGAGATCAAAGCTTTCATTTTCAGGCAACTGCATGAATTTGATGAGTACGCACATATCTGTGGTCATTAACGATATCTGATTGCAGATGGCTTTAGCGATCCTCCTTTCACAATACAACGTGTCTGCGAGCTCTGCGTACGACCGAAACAGCATTATAAAGTTCTCGGAAAGTATCTTCGAGCGGTAGAGAAATCATTGCTCGTTACATCCTCGTGGAACGCTTTCCCCGCGGAAGAATCCAGCCAAGACGGCCCAACAATATCTTCATTATCCATGACAGCTGGTTTACTATCAGCACCGACTACTCCGCTCTTCTCTCCCATATTCTTTCATCATGAGGATGTACGACGCTCAAAGTCACAAAGTCCTCCTCCGTCACCTCTAACACTAAGTGGCATGGTATCTATGGGGCACGTCGAACCCTTGGAAGGGATGCCACCCAAAGCACTTGGCCTAGTAGACGAGTTGGACGACCCAAGCCCAGGGCACTTGAGTAATCATCCAACAGCTCTTACAACTGTTACTACGGTGGGCCCAAAGCCTTTTATGGATACCCTGGAGACAAGGTTTGTGAGAGGAGAGGGACAGCATAGTATGGAGAGCAGTGACCAAAGGATGGCAGACGGAGCAGGAAACAAGGAAAATATAGGTTGACGGCGCTTTCATCTGAATCGGGAATGAAACAGTAAGAACTGTGGCATCTACTTGGCGTCAAGGTACGCACCGCGATAAACGGAGTGTGTCTATCTCATTCAAGTACAATCGCGCTTGATTTTTTCGAGCATAGCCGTCATGCGATACTTCATATTGGGTTGCCCCTTCTCGCGCCCCCGATCTCCAAAGGAAGCACCGCGCCCTCCCCTGGTGCTGCCTCTCTGCGGATTGGTACCGCGAGAAGGTTTTGTATCATGTTTTTTAGTGTTCGCCTTGTACGTATGAAGGGAATTGCGTGAGTAAGCTTGTCTTCCGAGTTCTCGAAGTGAAATCCCGCCATCAGCTAAGCTATTTGGGACTAGTCGCTGCTTGCGTTCGGGATGACTGCCAGAGTGAGCACCATGATCCTTGGAGTGCGATGCTTCTGGGTCACTTCCATCAGGTTTTTCCTGATGTGCAGGGGGTGGGTCGCCATTGGAAGGTACTTCGGTTTTCCGTTGAAGAACACCTTCTCGCTTTTTCTGGGCTTTCCACTGAGACTTTATCTTTGTGCTCTCAACCCATGACTGCTTTAGCTTTTTGGCTGAAAACATAGTCTCAGTATAACCATGAGATGAAACTGGTGAATGCCCACCTCTATTGAATGGAAGGTGACCAAAAGTCGGAGGTTTTTTGCGTTTGGTCCCTTCGGTGATCATCGTTGTGGACGGGCTCCCGGCGGCCACCACAAGAATGAAGCCCAGATGCTGACTAATCACTGATTATCCAATTTGGAGCTACACTACAAGTACTAATCAAGTCCATTCTTTCTCTAACGACCATCTTGTCTCAATACAGCCCCACTCAGTTCACAAGTCCGTCTATCTCTTCACATCGCATGAACGTGCAGAACCTGAACTCTTTCGGTGAGCTTGCTTAATCGATTTTTCTCGATGGTGTTCGCTGACAGGGCGCTTCTAGATCCTTTTGCTGACGAGGGTGACCCTCTCGGAGGCAACCAAGACGTTGGGTCCCAGCAGAATTACCTTCATATTCGTATTCAGCAGAGGAACGGAAGGAAGACTTTGACCACGTTGCAGGGATTACCCAAAGGTGAGGTTGAGGGCTTTTCACCAGCGAGTCATTATCTAATCGAGTTATCTGCAGAATATGATCCCAAAAAACTCTTGAAGGCTTTCAAAAAGGTGAGTAAATGTACTTCCATACTTTGCGTGCGCCGACAATTTTACATAGGAGTTTGCTTGCAACGGCACCCTCGTTGACGACGAGGAAATGGGTCAAGTCATCCAGCTGCAGGGTGATCAGAGGCTTAAGATTGTCAAGTTCCTCACGGAGGAGGGCATTCCGAAGAACACCATCAAGCTGCACGGGTTCTAGTTCATGTCGTCCGAGGGAGTACTTAAACTCTCGATGTTAACGCCGATGTTTCTGTCAGCAAGATTTTTCTTTCTCACATACTTCTTGTTATGTATGCCGTTTGTACCATCACCGATTGTTGACCGATTAGATGTTTTCTCATGTACTAAGCTTTCAAAAGTCTGGACTTCGCATATATTTCCAAAAGCACCAGGAAAGATGACAATATCTGAGAACATACTGCGTCGAAGTGAAAGCTGTCTCACAAGCGAGGAAATGCAACTTATCTTGCGGCGAGCTGGAGCTGAGCTACTCACTTAACTTTATCTAGTGGTCGGTTGAATCCTCCGCGGCTAGAAGGAGGTATGAGTAACAAAACGTGGGCATGCGAGCGCAGCTTACCGATTCATGTACTGACGCCACGTCCTGATCTTCTTGATGTCGACGAAGCCTTCTTGGTTTCCCTCGACGTGCTTACCCTGAGAATAAGGTGAATTATATATCGTAGCAAGTTAAAAAGACCAACATACCTTCGTGGTACCAAAACCTTTGAGTCCCATTGCAGTCATCATGCATTCTTCATCGGCGTTGGTGGCATCCATAGCCTCCCCTTCTTCAGATAGAGCATCTGGATCAAGGTTCGGTCTCCTTTGAGGAGAGGATGGACCAGCATCAGCAGATGGGGCTGAAATTGATGATAAGAACTGCTTTCGGACAGTAGTATGAGTCTAACCTGGGGGTGGAGTTCTAGCTTGTGAAGGCTTTTCTGAAATTCTCTCAGCATCATGCCTGCCGACTTGTTGTCGGTGGTCACGTTGAGTTTTTGGGTCCTTGTGTCTTGGCTCCTTGTCTCGAGTCGGAGGTTCGCGCCTTTCATCACGTCTTTCAGGCCGTCTATCGTCTCGGCGGCTGTCTCGGTCGTAGTCTTCTCTTCGCGAGCTCTTATAGTCTCGATCTCTGTGGTCCCTCTCATGATCTCTCCTGTCTGAATAGGTGAAATAAGCTGTTTGTGTGGCGCTGCCGAAGATCTTTGACGTACCTCTCCTTGGACTACGGGACCTACTGTCTCGTTTACGACCGCCATCCCTTTGACCTCCAGCTCTGTTGCCTCGTGGATGGCGATCCTTGCCCCGTTCACGATCCCTGTCATCTCTTTCCCAGCTGCGCTCGCGCCTTCTTCCATCGTGTCTGCCTGACATCGTGGTCACTGTCCAAAGTGCATGTGATCACGTGGTGCCAGTCCTTCCAATTTCTCCGACTTGTCTTTCAATTTCATCACTCTCTGATGTTCAAGTCAACAGCAATTCGGCGCATGATTCCACGGCTAGTGGATGGTACGTTCAGATACTTGGTCTTGGGCTTTTTTTAATGGTGTAACTTTCCTCAGAGGGCAGGACACATATACAGCTGCGAGAGCTGCCGCGTTCAGCTCTCCTCACTGACTTGCGCAGACTATGCATTCGCAACCACCTTCTAGGCGTAACGGATGGTAAGCCTTGTTACCTGTAACATGCGACGTATATAACGCTGTTTTTTCTATGTCGCTAGTCGCCATCGACTATCACCGCTTCCTCCCTACAGGACGCGCATACCTCACCCTCGCTCATACAGAGCACTTGCACACGAACATGCAAGCACTCGACAAGGCATCCGTTGGCAGTCTTCCAATACAGGCCGTGTCAGCCCCTCCCCCACGATCCGGTCATGGGCGACCGGACAGGACGGGGACGCAACGCAAGGTTTTCTCTGGCAATGGTCCTCATGGAGGGATATCCTCCCGCATGAAGCATGTCGTTATCTGGGGCTTGCCTGGAAAAATCTTTGAAGAAGCTGTTGAAAATTACTTGCGTGAGCGTGATTTCCGGCTGGACAATATAAACGGTAAGAGTGGGGCCGTCAAAGTCGAGCTGTAAGTTTAGTTTTATGACTGCAAACTGCGATTGAGACATGATTTTACCTATAGCGCGACCAACACGTTCTCCTTATATTCACGATACCTGGTTCGGCCCACATCGACCGCCGAAGCTCATCGTCTTGTACGGCAACTACACATGACATATTATGAGCCAGAACACTGGGGAAGGAGATACCAACTGCGCGCTCGTGTCGTATACTGACCATCGGCTCATACGTCTCATAATTACTATCGTATAATTTCACATTTTGATGTCTGTCTCGTGCCAAAAGTAAGAGTGTAAGGAAAGCAAACCGTAACCGCCAGCACATTCACATTCGTTCAACTTCCATGTCGTCCCGCGAACGATGATGACCCTGTAACAATGTCAACAACTGAATCACCTGGAACTGGGATGAACGTACCATACGAACGTTGTCTCCTTCATCGTCTGGTGACCGTCCGCGTTTCCGTGAAGTGACCGTCGTTTCAGTTTCTTTCCAGTCACCGCCTCCACCAGCAACAGCACCAGGTCCTTCTTGCGCGTCCGCGTACCGTTCCTCCACTTCTCTTCGGCGCTCAGCCTCAAGCCTCTGTGCTTGTGCACCCCATCCGCCTCGTCCTGGATCATAATCCTGACGGTGCTCGTCTCGTACCTGACCACCACTCTTCCCCCGTCCAAATTGTCTGCCCTCTTTATAGCCCAGGTCCAGATCACATCGAATGATACGCTCGTCCAGCTTGGTGCCGCTCACGTACTTCATGCTGGCAAGGGCTTCTGCATGAGTGTAGTACTCCACGAAGCAGAACCCGCATGGTGTGCTGGTCAGGTCCTAGCATCAGTTTCTGGTCGAGTGCGTATAACTACGGCTAGACAAACCGTGTGTTTCGGTCAAGGCCCATAATTATTCGCTTGATACCTCCACCGTCCTCCGGGCTGGCACATTTAGTGAACAACTCATATATCTGCTCTTCTGTGGTATAGAAGCTTAAATTACCGATCTATGGGACCGTGAGTTATGCTGAGACATATCGAGAGGAAAACCTCACGTATAATGTTGTGGATTTGGAGAGGAGGTCATTCTGTTTCGCGCGTTCTACTCTGCTCTGAGAGTCTTTGTAGTTCGAAGGCTGATCCAGAGGCTGAACGACGTGCGCCATGGCCAGAAAGCTAAACCCCAGGAGACTTTGAGACTGGCTTGATGAAGTTATGTAGATGATCAGAAAGGAAAGTATTTACCACGACCACCAACGCGTCAGCTTCACTTCCAAGATACATCAAAACACTTACTTTAATACTTGACATCATGGAGGACGTAGGAATGGAGATTCAAAGAGAGGTACGTGTTTCAGTGATCAAGAAGGATGCTCAGTCTCATGGAGTTATTCAGGAGCCAACCTTCGAGTCTGTCGTGACTGAGAAGGCCGCTCTCCATAAAGAATTACAAGAGGAAGATTTGTATACCAAATACAAGAAGCTCGCGCGTCATCTAGAGCTCTTCGACATCCAGGAAAGCTACATAAAGGACGAGCAAGCGAACCTCAAACGTGAACTCATTCGTGCTCAGGAGGAGGTGAAGCGCATCAAATCTGTCCCACTCGTCATCGGGCAATTCCTTGAGGCGATTGACCAGCACACTGGTATCGTGGGTTCGACTACCGGCTCGAATTATGTCGTGCGCATTCTGTCGACATTGGACCGAGAGCTGCTCAAGCCCTCGTCGTCTGTTGCCCTTCACCGGCATTCAAATGCCCTTGTGGACATCCTTCCTCCAGAGGCCGACTCTTCGATAGCCATGCTTGGAAAGGAGGAAAAGCCTGATGTGTCTTATCAAGATATCGGTGGAATGGACCTGCAGAAGCAGGAAATACGTGAAGCGGTTGAGCTTCCCCTCACGCATTTCGACCTTTACAAAAAGATTGGTATAGACCCGCCTCGCGGTGTCTTGCTTTATGGACCACCTGGTGTGTTGCTTCCAAGCTCGCGTGGCGCGTTCTAACGATGATGTACAGGTACGGGCAAGACTATGCTTGTGAAAGCAGTCGCACATCACACAACTGCGTCTTTCATTCGTGTGGTTGGCAGTGAATTCGTGCAGAAATACCTGGGAGAAGGCCCTCGTATGGTCCGTGACGTCTTCCGACTTGCCAGGGAGAATGCTCCTGCCATCATCTTCATCGACGAAATAGATGCCATTGCGACCAAGCGGTTCGACGCTCAAACGGGAGCGGACAGAGAAGTACAGCGTATTCTGCTGGAGCTTCTCAATCAGATGGATGGCTTCGACCAAGGAAGCAACGTCAAGGTAAACATTCACTGTCCAATTGGATTCCTGGTTTTATTAATTTTGTGCCACTATGTCAGGTCATTATGGCCACGAACCGCGCAGACACGCTTGATCCTGCTTTGCTTCGTCCTGGTCGGCTCGATAGGAAGATTGAATTCCCTTTACCATCGAGGCGTGAAAAGCGTCTCATATTCCAGGCTGTGACTAGTAAAATGAATCTTGGTCCAGATGTAGACCTCGAGGATTGTATGCCGCCTTTCTCGTCAATAATGCTAATGCCTTTACTGAACATGTCATCCAGATGTGTCAAGACCAGACCGGTTATCTTCCGCAGAAATATCTTCCATTGCACAGGCAGCTGGTCTTCAAGGTCAGCTATTTTTTCTGGCAGTTCTGCATTCATAGTAATTGTTCTGCGTCCAACAGCTGTACGGAAGAATAGATATGTTATTCTTCCAGTTGATTTCGAAGAGGCGTGGAAAGTAAGTTGTTTGTACCTTGTTTGGTTTCGCCAGTGTGTATAAAAATCTCACACTTTTTCTTCAACAGCAAACCGTCAAACGCTCCGACGATACTCACGAGTTTTGTGAGCCCTCCTCGTTCATCTATCCGCGATGCATAGTACTAATGTCATGTCCTCAATCCAGATCGGTAGTATATGCATCGTAAGCACATTTTCAGTGGTATTGACTGATGCTGATCTGGACCCACCAGATACCACTGTATTCTACCATTGCAATCACATTTATCCCTCGTCTTCTCGTAATCGATTATGTCTGCAAATCACAGCTCTGTCACTTTAGCGTCTCTCTGGTTTCATACGGAGGGGCGCTCATTCTTATGAGCGATATATAATGACATCCTGTGACATATTTTTGCCCCACTTGCTTGCCCTCGTGGATGAGCTTAATGCTCAGAGAGCAGTGAGGTTCACACGCAGGATATATCCTCTCGAACTGAATCGCTATTCTTAACTTAGTCGACCTGGGCAATTGAAGTTAGGTACTCACGGTGAGTGGTATGTGGTGACCGCAAGGATTATATGCTGATCACCTATCCCCATAGATAAATAAATGTATTTTGTTGGATGCCGAGTGAGATTTATCAGATTCTTGCTCCTCGACACTCTGGACGGCGTTGTTAACTCACACGACCGTCCTCATTTTACAGGAGCAATAGGTAAACAATGCCTGGGCTAGTGTGCGCAGCCACCTTCGCAGTCATCGATCCTCTATATTGGAGGTCTTGAAGACTTGTTTGGGATACATATCTAAAGTACAACAGTGGATGCTATCTTGTTTATTAGCTTACATGACCAGTGTTGGCCGTACAATTTTAAATTTTCGCGGGCTGGCCAAGTTCGCTAGCGCGCTCTGTCGCAACCTGAATTGCACGAGCGATGGTTGAGCGAACCTTCCCATCCTCCATGGCTAAGAGGCCTGCTATGGTACATCCGCCAGGAGCTGTTTAGCAAGTAAAGTAACCATGAGTACGATCGGTAACTTTGGGTGGGAAGTTACTAACTTGTGACTGAGTCTTTTATTTGAGCTGGATGAGCTCCTGCTTGGAGAACCATGCGTGCCGCGCCTTGTAGGGCTAGGCAAACAATGAGCCAGGATATGTTGTGCGACGAGCAATCTCACTTTGTGCTGCCAATTCAAGGGCCTCTGCCCTCGGGAGGCCCATCATGACACCCCCGTCTGCCATAGCCTCCAAGAATATACATGCAAAGGCGGGGCCAGATCCAGAAAGCGCAGTGCATGCGTCGAAATTTTTTTCTTCAAGAAAACGACACCGCCCAATAGACGAAAAAATATTCAAGATGATAGACTGATCGAGCTCGGCCTCCTCTGATATTGGTAGGTTGCTGACCACAGTCATACCCTCTCGAATCTATGTGCGTCCTCAGAGATTGTTCACAGATGTGAGGTACCACATACCCTGCATGGAGTGTTGGGCATTGCGCGGACAACCCTAGTTGTCGGGGGGACCCATCCAGTAAGCTGGGATATCGTCACACCAGCAAGAATGCTGATGAGTAATTTGCCAGCCAGAGCTTCCTGTATTCCATGTTGTGAAAGGATAACATGCGCCTGATGAGGCTTGCAGCTAGAGCTCTGTCAGGAAAACGAAATATTCACGGACTGATAATACATACCATAGAATAATGACATCTGCTTGTTGAACAGCTGCAAGGTTCTCGCCGGCGAGAACTTGAACGGAAGAACCAAGCCCTCCCAAGAGTCCAAACGTATGTTGGAGCTTTTGTGCACTCTCTTTCCTTGTCACGGTTGTGATGAAAATGGACGGGAGTGAAGGATCAGGAGAGTCGGCTGTGGGAGTGCATGTGCCAGGTGTATGCGACTCCCACTTGGGGATCTCAAGTGTGTTCAGTCTGGACTGCAAACTGGTGATCACCCCGGAGATGATTGCGACCCCCATGGTTCCGCATCCTAGCAAACTGTTCATGAAACGTATAACAAGACATACAGCCTTTCACTTACCTAGCACACAAAGCGTGTATCCCATGGCAGAGCACCGTCGACTGTTGTGATCACAACGCAGATAGAAGGAACAAGAAAAAAATTCGAGTCATCATGGTCATCTGAGCTAAATACAGTCATGACCAGCGAATCACTAGTTGTAGACCTGCTTGAGAGGCCACACTCTCGAGGGCCTCCCTCGAGAACCATCTCATGCTCGTATTCGTAACGGTAGGTTCGACTAGGTTCGATGCTCTTGTACAGGCCGCTATATCAGAACCTGTCCTCAGTACACTTCGCAACTCGGGTTATGGTCGCCTCGTTCTTCAGCGCGGTAATTCCGTTATTGAACCAGAAGAGTTCAACGAAGAGAGTACCATACAACGACATGGTGTGGACATAGAAATATGGAGATTCAAGCCTTCTATTTATGCTGAGTGCGAGCAAGCTGACCTCGTCATCAGTCATGCTGGTGAGTTCTCCGCTCTCTTCGAACAAGCTGTAACCTAAACTACGAGGAAGGATCGGGAACGATTCTGGATGTCTTGAGGTTAGGAAAACCTCTTATTGTCGTACCCAATCCAACCCTGTTGGACAACCACCAAGAGGAGTTAGCATCTGCCCTTCAGATTTTGGGTCACCTAAAGGCGACATCGATTCAGTAGGCCCTTTCATTTATCATGACCAGGTTGTCTAATGAACTTGACTGCTAGAGACCTCGCATCGACAATCGCATCATTCGAACCTCGCGACCTAGTTCCGTTTCCTCCCTTCGACGGGACTAAATTCTCTAAGCTGGTAGATGAGGAAATGGGGTTCATCTAATGCTATGAAGAGGTGTTGAGTTCGTGCTGATGAGGAAGCAATTGAAGGCGGATGCTGCACTCGGTACTTTCCCAATATCCATGTCGTACCCATACCACGACGATCTAGTCTATCGGTGAAATGAAACCCGTAAAAAGTGTCACGATTATCGACGATCCGCAAGCACACGAAGACCAACACGTTCATGCCGTGTATGACCAGATTGCCTCTCACTTTTCATCAACTCGGTACAAGGTGCGAACTGCTGTATCGAAAATTTAATCATCATGACTTCAAGTTCGCGTCTTGCAGCCTTGGCCTATCATAGCCAAATTTCTCTCTGACCTCCCAACTGGCTGGATTGGTCTGGACTCGGGCACAGGGAATGGAAAATACCTTCCTCTGCCTGCAGATCGCCCCGGTAGTGTACTAACAATCGGCCTCGATCGAAGTCGCAACTTGCTCCAGATCGCCCAGCATGCCGGGAGCGAGCCTGGGTGTCTGATCACTCGGGAGGTTGTTTGGGGTGATGTCCTTGGAAGTGGTTGGAGATCAGGCGTGTTCGTGAGTAATAACGCCTGTTTTTCATCGTAGGACGACTTGTCTTGACTGCCGTTTGACAGGACTACGCCATATCTATAGCTACGATCCATCACCTGGCATCGCATGACCGTCGAAAGCTCGCTGTTCAGGTGATGGCTACTTTTGTTTGTAGACAGAAGGTCCATCACTAACATGATCTGCAGCGTCTTTTACAGGCAGTTTCTCCAGTCCATGGACGCATGATGATCTATGTGTGGGCCATTGAGCAGGATGAGCTATCCAAACGGTCGATCCCAGCTAGTGGCACCGATGGATCGAATCACTACCCTATAACTGGCGAAGATGTCTTCGTGCCCTGGGTAATGTCTCAGAGCCAACACACTGCGAAAGGGAAATTCAAAAACGATGTCCCCTCTTCAGCCACATCGAAAGAAGTCGCGTCAGCTGTCCCAACGTTAGTGGCGGAGACTCCCGTATACAACAGATACTATCATATGTTTGCGAAGGGCGAACTTAAACAGCTCACGGTTCAAGCAGCTAAAGAGTTTGGACTCATGGTTGGATCACCAGAGAGTGCAAATGCTAAGGGATGCAGAGGCGTTGAGGTTATGCAGGAAGGATGGGAACGGTCAAATTATTATGTCGAGTTACGACGCTGGGTATCCTGACTCATCATCATATGTGGGACGTGCCCGATGCGAATAACTTGCACGAGCAAAGCAGTGATATGATACAGTGACGAGAAACCAGAGCACTGAGCAAGACAGAAGATTATTCGCTCGCTGCCATAACTATTGACAATATTAAGTCACAGGGGTCAGAGGATCAGCAAATCGACTCACTGGCATTGATCAGATCTCCTCCGCTCTCTTTCAATACTCTGACGGCCTTCGCCCTTGAGCAGTTGACTTGTGCCATAACCAACTCAATGTCTTTAGGATCGACACCCGTCTCATCAACTGGTCCGTCGTCTTCTGGTGCTTCGAGTTCTGGGATGTCGTCGTCATCATCACCCTCACCGCCCGCACCAGAGTTTTCAAGGTTCATTACACCTGCACCTGCACCGCCGGCAGAAGCAAGTTGCTGAGCCGTAGACATCTGAGCTTGCGAGTTCATGTCTTCAATCTATGGAAACGAGACATCAACAACAAAACATATATTCATCCGTCTTACGTACCTTTGCTTCACCAAACACGATGTAGCAGTCGCTGTTTTGCGACTTGTAAACATCAGGGGAAGAGAGAACGAACAACACGTTCTTAGGCCTGCGGAGGGTCACGCGGGTAATGCCTGGGACCTTCTTCAAACCCAAACCAAGAAGAGCCTTTCGGGCCTTTCGCTCTGAACGAGACTGAATTTTGTCGAGAGCAGCCTGGGAGGTGGGGTCCTCCTCGTGTTCATGGTCAGAGTGGTCCGAAGGGAGTTCCTCAATGGTAGCGGACATCTGAGGAACGCATCAGTGACGTGTTCGGGTGCATCTGAAATGAACATTGTCGATCCATCCAAAGACTCTTGTTTCCAAACAAGTAACGTATCCTGAGACTTTCAATGTCTGAAATGACGCTCACCTTTGATTTTATGAGGTTTTTTGGATGGGTGTGTACTCGTCGTTGTCAACAGCGAGCAAGCAGAGTCAAGCTGTGCACTCGGCGTTTGCCGAAAAAGGCAACCCCCACCACTCGCATCACCCATTTGCGCTTCTCATGTGAGAGCCGCGGAATAATCGTACGAACTTGCGATAACTGCTGTCCAGTTATAAAACCATTAATGCGATGGTAATTTCAATGTAATTAACGTCTTCCTCTTTCCCCTCATCCGCTTCAGGCGATTTCATGACGCGACCACAACGGCATGCTCAGGCAGCCCGGTAAACGCGTATGCGCCGCGGCCTGCGCACATCACTTGCACGTCGTAGTCCTTCCTACAGTTACTGGACACATTTCAGACACGACCATACACAGCATGTGGAATCTTGCCATTTTTGCAGCCACCGCTCGAAGGGTTTTCATCGGGTAAGGACTTTGAATACATGTGATGATCTGTTTCATTTACCATTCCTTAGTGCGTGATCTACGACTCCGACGCACCCAATACTAGGTTGATCTGCATCGAATATATCGTGTCTGAACGGGTGACGGTGGCATTCGGGCAAAGATTTGTTCGTTGTGCAGATTTTCAAGTCACTCCCAGAAGAGGTATTGGCATTCACACAAGCATGAGACTTGTCATCAAGCTAGTATCTCCCCCTTCATCTGATGCATGCCACTGCCAGGTGGAGAGTCGGGGTAAGCTTTGGTGGTGCACAGGAGAATCATTTTACCCTCTGTTAGACGAAAGGCGTTGTTCAAAGTGAGTGCCGTGGAGTGTCTACACCGCAGTCGCCCTAATTTTTTTTGTAGCTGTTGTGAACGACACAGCTGAGCAACTAGTCATGCTGCATCTGCATCAGACTTACGTAAAGATGATCCATACGTGGGCTTTCGACGAGTTTCCCGAACTGCCGCTTGGACCCCTCACTTTATGATGTCTTACACTGGTGTTAATCCACCCAGCAACGAGGCCGTCCATCGCTGGCATGAGCGCTCAGGGATTTCGTCATCAGCGAAGAAGAAGCTGCGTGAAGGTTATTTGCCGCAGGATCAGAAGGATAACAAAGCGGATCAATGGGAGGCCCGGGCGAGTGGTACAGGTATAACATTCAAGCCAGAAGAAACACGAATTCAGAAGTAAGATCGTGCAAGTATTTTATTGGAAGGTTGACTGTCAGCATACAACTTGTATTACTATCATGACTTTGTGTGGGAGGCGCTTATTCGGCGTGACGTTTATGTAAAGCTACATAGTGGAAACCTGATCTCAGCTTAGAGCTCACTCTGCTTATGTCGATAACAGCTCTGTCCCACCAGATCCGCATAACATTAGAAGAAGCTCCAGACGATGCACGACTAGAACAGGCTCTCCAAGCTGTAGACGAATTTGTCCGTGAATGTGCTGCATCTAAAGAGCCAGATGTTTTACTCTTCCGACTGGAAGAGGAACTCCAATCATTCCACAGCGATACGATCACCCACAATTCCCTCCAGCATACCGAAGTGCTATTGGCCATCCTATGCCGTTTGCGCCCCTTGTTAACATCAATTTCACTCATCTCTACATGGTTCGACCTAGTTCTTCGTCCCGCCTTGCGAGAACCACGGCTCTCCACTCCGGCTGTCAATCACGCCAAGGAACTAATTATCTCAGCAGCAGATAGAACAGACGAAAAGTATCCCGAGAAGGTGGCCGAGTTTCGACGTCGCCTCCTTGACCTTTATGTTTTGGACGCATACAATGAAGGATCTGGTGACGACTTGCTGGAGTGGGCCGAGCTCGACCAGGAACAGAGGGAGAAAAGATCGTTGTGGAAGTTCAATCTAGAAGATGTCCTCGTGAAGTCTGGGTTGCGTCGGCCTCAGGTATTCCACAGATGCAGTTTGTCTGATCCAGACGTGCTGAAGGACATGCTTAGGATTTCATGTCCGCAATAAACTACTCCTTTGCGACACCGTCGTCGCGTCTGCAACTATTGATCCTGCTCAATCGATACACTTCAGAGCCCTCGTTCCAGTCCCTTGCAGCAGCACTTGCCGATCACCCTTTGTTAGATAGTCTCCTCAACTCGCTACTGTTGGACAATTCTTCGACGGTGTGCACCATTGGATTGACTGTCATAGTCAAGCTTCTCCCTATCTTTGCTGTTAAAGCATGTGAGGAGCTGAAGATAATGCTCCCTCGTCTTCTTGCAATTCTTGCAAGAATTATATGCTGGAAGGAGAGATTCGTCCCCAAACCAGTATTTAAGGAGGGGGCTGAGGATACAGACGAAAGTTCTGCGGATGGCGATGCGCAAGCGTCAGCGTATAATGAATTCACTGCGTCCTCTAGTCTGCCCTTGCGACCTGAGCTTGGCTGGGAAAGGCTGGAGCTCATGTTTAATACCGCATCTTCCGCCCCACCACCTGGGATTTATTTTTCCTGCCTCTACTATCTTTTCCCATGTAACTTGCTCCACTTCCTACGTGGTCCCTCAGCGTACATGAACGATAGGTGCTATGAATCGCCATTCTCTATTAGTTGGGAAGATGCACTCGATGAGGACAACATAAGGAGCAAATCAGAGGTGCGAAATGGTCGTTTATTTTGATCGCAATGACTGAGTGGAGCTTGCAGTCTCTTTTGCGAGGAAGAATCGTCAATGCAAGAGTCATATGGGGAGATTGGACAAAAGAGTTGACAGAGCCCGATACGTGGGCGAATTACAGTGTCTCTCGCATCGCGAGCGAGTGCACGATGCTTGACGTGCGAAACACAGCTCTAGGCAGCAAGCAGTTCTCTGCTGGCAGTGCGTCGGCTGCTGCAGAGCTATCGCTTCTCGAGTCAACTACCATATCTGACGGAGATACTTCAACGGCACCAACGCCTCACCCTGGCTATGCAGATCTGCCAGCTGCAAAATCCCGTGTCTCATTGGAGACTATGATCACGGCGTCCGTTGCACTCAAATCCAATCTGGATGTGGAGATCGAGGCACCAACAGCCGCATGGTCATCCCTGTTGTTCCCTACAGGGAGGAATTCTCCGACAAAGCGCGCTTTCGATTCGCCATCAGAGCCAAATACTTACAATCAACAACTTCCATCTCACGTTGCACAGGCAATTTCTGGTCTCCAGCGTGAAGTCCTACTTCTGCGAAATGAACTAAATTTTGAGCTTTGGCTTTCGCGGGAGAACGTGAAACACATTGGACGCCTTTACCAAGATCGGATTTTGTCCAAGAATGCAGAAGTTGAGCAACAGGGGCTGGTGTGTGTTTTGTACCCGAATTATTCAGCTTGCTGATCGTCATGTGACAGTTCAACAAGCTACGCCATTACAGAGCCGAGGTCCAGCGGTTAGATCGCCAGCTGAGGGATCACAGGGAACAATCATCGTCTGCAAAAAACAAATATGCTGATTGGAATACCGAACTGCAGAACAAGCTGAAAGAGTTTCGGGAGGAAAAGAAGGCATGGGTCTCTGAAGCTGCTTCGCTACGGACGGCGGAGAAAGAAGCTCAGGTAGAAGCTCGTTCGACATCACGATCATATCCTAATTATTACTTAGGCTCTCTTTGCTGCTCAAGGACAATTGCTCGCGGATGCAGTAAAGCAAGTATTCGAGCTCCAGACTCAGACGAAGGAAACCCAGCACAAGGTCGACCGTCTAAGGGACTATGAGCGACAGATTGAGCAGCACATTCGCATGCAACGTCTCTGGTTCGACTTCTTCACGTTGGGTTCCGCCATGATGTTCGCTGACTTGTTTGTAGGGATGCAGACTTCCAGAAGTTCAATGATCGGGCTGAAGAGCTCCAACAGCTAAGAACACAATTCAGGCAGGTGGAGCTGCATCTGGAGAGCTACCAGAAGACATTCGAACAAATGAGCGAAGATGCTCGGTATGAGTTTCATTTGGTTTGCATGCATCCTGAACAAAGCATCGTTATAGGAGCTACCGACGACAAAACCAGGCACTAGAGGCCCGTCTTTCTCTACTTCAAAAGAGGTGTGATGCCTCCCGGCGCCTTCCACAAGCTGAGATCGCAGCATTTATAGAAGAGAAGTCAGAGCTTGCCGCAACCAACGCCAGGTTGAGGGAGGAAAACGCTGATCTAAAGGACGAGATGGGGGAGATGAGAGCAAGGATGGAGCTTATGAAGGCTCGGATTGATGGACATAGAGGCCTCATTGCCGAAACGCGATCCATGCCAACATTGTGAATCCCCGACTGTGGAGGAGGATTTTCGTACCTTGGAATTGGATTCCTGGTGATAGGGGTGGTCTCGGGAAAGTTTTTTATGGTGATATTCAAGCTGAGGCAAGATCTAGTGATAATAAGACGTTGAGGTATGAACTTGAGTAATTACTGATGTACAAGTATAGGAGTTCCACACTGGAGAGTCGCGCGAATTGTGTTCGCGGAATCAGCCGTTCGCAGCTCTATAGAGCTTCGAAAGACGCGTATATGCTAGCAGTGCTTCTGAATAACCCTAAAAACACGCGATCAGCTTCAGGGCGTTGTTCCGGTGGATCGAGTCCAGCGATAAAGCCAGAATTCAGCCCCATGCTCGTGGTAACGCGGCATGTTTCACGTGTAGTTTCTTGTACTGCCTGCAAGAGCAAATGTGACACTCAGAGGGCATGAATGTTGTTCTATGAGCTGTCATGGAGGACCGTGTGCGATGTAGCACATTAATCCCGAAAAACTGGTGTATATAGCCCACGAATTTGTCACGTTGGCAGTGTCAGAGGTATTGGATGGCACAGCTGCAAGAATTGAGTGTATGGCACGAGCACGGTGCGCAGCTGTCTCTGAACTTGTCGTGCGTAATTAACAAGGGTTGGTGCATCGTCCAACGTTATGTTTAGCAGATACTACATCATCTCCAGGCAGCTGCATATTAATCAACCATCAATTGCAAGACCGTCCTCCAATCAATGCCGCTTGCTGTGACATGGCAAGTGGTCGTATTAATATGTCTGCTAGCCTGTTTGTGACACGCTCTATATCCTCAAGGCTCAGATAGGCAGTCAAAACGAGGCCTGGCTTCCAAAACAGATCAACGCGGGTAGAAAAGCAGTGTCGTTAATTGAGGGAGATAACTTAATTGTTTTGCAGCTATCCATGAAAATGAAGCAAGAGTCATTATGCCATTGTCATGCACTGGCCCTGTAAAACTACCGCAGCTTCGGCCAGGTGTGCCCACCCAAGAGGGCCGGAGCATCAGGAAGGCTATCGACATTGAATTTGAGCTTGACATAGTATCAGCAGGTATTTTCTGGATTTGTGTCACGGACAATCTTGAAATCGAGATATGTTGTTTGGGCCTTAGGATTTTGCCGCATCGTACGACATTCTCTAAACACGTATACGCCATATTGCATGATCATACAACCGTTTCGTACAGTTCCACATCCTGAATCTACCTCACCAGGCCCTTCCAAGCAACCTGCACTCACAGCCCAGACACCTCAGCTCCACTCCAAACCGGAACATCATTGATGTTACGTTGCATTACCCAATATTAAGGTCTTGCTAAAGACAAGTGGATCAGCGGGATTGCTGCCACAACATGACGGTGAAACCTACACAGGCGATGATTTAAAGTGATTTCAAAAAGAGTCTCGATTAACTCTGCCTTTGCCGCCTTCGCCTGAGATTCTTTCTTCTCCCGAGAGCGTTTAAACCGTAACTTCTCCATCCAAGCAGGCAAGCTTTCTTTATGTGTGTAGACAGCAGTCTTCATGGCTTCTTCATATGCCTGGACGGCAGCGCTCACACTTGCCCTGGCAGCAACTGCATGCGGAGATGCAACGTACCGCTCGAGAGCGACAATAAAAGAGGGAACAGACTCTTGCTCGTCCCGAAGATAGCGCCGCTTGTCAAAAATGAAGAAAGAGTGTTCGAAGATAATGACAGCAGCTAAATGATCAATAATAAGCAGGTTCATCGCAACGTAGCCTCAAAATTCACCAGAACTGAGCTGAAGAATGTTCTCTAAGGGTGATGAGCCAGAGGTCTGGCACATTCGCAACATGAGAAACGTGTGTACGATCTGTGACCAATTGAACATACCGCATAGAGTAACCTAGACCGCATCTCTATTCGATGACTCTCAAAGAGCTGTCAAATCATGATGGAAAGTTGAAAATCGTCCACCTCTGCTGAGGATCGATACACTCACACTCTGTCAACGAGCAACATCCTCGGTGAGCATGGCCCAAAGTCAAAGGATGAAGAAACCAACCTCCTATTGATGGATCAGCGATGTCATTCGCAAGCATAGGATCAACACACTCACTCGCTGCGAAGAGTGGGCAAGGACTTCGATCAGCATGGCTCGAGCTCGAAGGAGGATCAACACACTCACATCCTGCGAAGAGCGGGCAAGGACTTCGATCAGCATGGCTCGAGCTCGAAGGAGGATCAACACACTCACTCGCTGCGAAGAGTGGGCAAGGACTTCGATCAGCATGGCTCGAGCTCGAAGGAGGATCAACACACTCACATCCTGCGAAGAGCGGGCAAGGACTTCGATCAGCATGGCTCGAGCTCGAAGGAGGATCAACACACTCACATCCTGCGAAGAGCGGGCAAGGACTTCGATCAGCATGGCTCGAGCTCGAAGGAGGATCAACACACTCACTCGCTGCGAAGAGTGGGCAAGGACTTCGATCAGCATGGCTCGAGCTCGAAGGAGGATCAACACACTCACATCCTGCGAAGAGCGGGCAAGGACTTCGATCAGCATGGCTCGAGCTCGAAGGAGGATCAACACACTCACATCCTGCGAAGAGCGGGCAAGGACTTCGATCAGCATGGCTCGAGCTCGAAGGAGGATCAACACACTCACAGTCTGTAAGTTACCCCCAACATTAATCAGAGCAACCATTAAACTTTGCGATAATCTTACCCAGATATGTGGAAACCAGCCACTCATTTTCCCTATTATCTCCTCATGAGCCTCAGATGCTGTTGTCTTAGCAGCGTCAAAAACTTTCGGGAGTGTTCTGGACGATATCAGTTACCAACACTTGCGGCAGGCAAAGGAGACCGTGGGTAGTTACCTCTCAACTGCATATTTCATGCAGAGCTCTAAGTTGGTCTGCTGGTTCGAGACGAACAATTGCCGCAGTACTTCATTGTCCATAGTTCCAGCCGTGCACTCGATGAGTGGCCCGCAATCTGCATCGTCCTTGTCCATGTCTGATGGATCAATGGCCATCATGTCCGGGTTCATAAGCCAATGATGAACAGCTTACTAGGGAGGCATATATGACGTTTTGGAGGGCGTCGAATGTCCTTGGAGTGGTATAAAAACTTCAATTGTGACCCAATAGCAAATGATTCTTCGGCGTGCTTCGGCGCCAGCTCTTCAGCCTCCTCCATCGATTTTCCCATCGATTTCAGCTCTGCGTATGCGACGTCGTAGAGGGCATCAAACTTTGTGAACAATACCATCACTGCAACTGAGGATTGTGAATCTGCGCATCAGTCGAACATCAACGATCATCGGATGCAAAAGCTTACTGCTTCCTGTGTCGCACTGAGAGAAAAATTTGATTTCGCCTTCGGTGAAAGACCTGCTTGCCTCGTCCATTGGGATGCAGTACCTATGTTGAAAACGTGAGGTAGCGCATGTCGCGATTGATCAATGACAAGTACCAGATAGCATGGAGTTGATTCTTTATTTTGGTTTCCTTGGAACGGCTCGCGATAAATGCCTTCATCTTGTCAAATTCAGATTCCCCGCCTGCTTCGAACCCGCGTGAATCATGAAAGACGAAACCTGGGTTGTTTCGAAACACCATTTCATTCTCAATATCGTGCTCTCCACGCTGAGAACGGGTTAGTTCATGTTACCAACTATCGAAAGTATACGCCACCTCTGTGGAAGCCATCAAAACTGTGGGATCGATCTGATGTCCATCGCTCAGTCATCATTACTATCCTCCTACTAACATTGGAATGCCCACCTTTTTCCCGGCGCTGTTGTATATTTCTGGGTTCTCCCGCGTGTTGCAAACTTTCTGTAGGATGGTAGTTTTTCCTGCATTCGCTCTTCCTATAACGAGGATTCGAAAGCGATCGATTTTTCTCCTTATCTTTGAAGGGTCCATGGGGGAAGGTAAATGTGATGGAGAAGCGTTGGTGTAGCCTTATAATCACTGCAGTGTGTGAACTCGGTGGATGCCCGCAGCATCTAGATTCAGTGGGCAATGGGTATACGTAACTGTATACCAGATGAGGCATACACGAGGATACCTCGCGTCGATCTGAATATCTGTGTTGAGTAACAAGGATCCGTAATAAGAGTGGGCAACGCGGAGGCCGTCTGAGCACCTGAGTACTGCCAGTGAGTGCTAAAGCGCTAACCATTAATGATGGTCATAGGCTACTACTTACATAATTCACTCAAGTCTTCATACCATGGAATCGAGAGCCATTAATTTTGGCGCAGGTCCATCTGCTCTGCCCGCCTCCGTGCTTCAGGAAGCCACCAAAGGTCTCCTGAATTTCAACGGAACTGGTATCGGTATCGCTGAGATTTCGCATCGCTCCAAAGAGTTCACGGCGTATCTACAATGCGTCGAACAAAACATCAGAAAACTTCTCGACGTCCAGCCCACGCACTCCATCTTGTTCACTCAGGGGGGTGGATCCACGCAGTTCTCAGCCGTCGTGCTGAACATGCTGGCGCGACATCGCCTCCTCCACCCTCAGTTGACAGACGAAGACCGAGTACTGGATTATGTCGTCACAGGGTCCTGGAGCAAGAAGGCGGCCGAGGAGGCTAGGCGCATGGGAGGGAGCACCGTTCACATTGCAGCCGATTCCCGCAAATACTCTAAGGACCAGAAATCCTTTGACAACATCCCAACTGCAGATGCGTATTCCTTCTCAAATGACCCGGCTCTCATCTACTACTGCGCCAATGAGACCGTTGACGGCGTGGAATTCTCGGCTGAGGAAACCTCACCAGCCTCCTTTCCCTTCCAGCTTCTCCCAAAGAATGCACTTCTCCCACTTGTCGGGGATTATTCCTCCTCCTTCATGTCAAGGCCAAATCCCCATCTCTCAGACCACGCTATCATATATGCTGGCGCGCAGAAAAACGTCGGCCCCGCCGGTCTCACCATCTTAATCGTCAGAAACGATTGTATCGTTGACGTCGACGCCGCTGCGAGGCTCGGGGCGATTCCAGTCCCAATCTGCCTTTCGTACAAAACGCTCGCAGATCATAACAGCCTGTACAACACTCCCCCCGTACTCTCCATCTACATTACCGGTCTCGTTCTTACATGCTCCAGCTGGGAGGGTTGGACTATTACGCGGGCCTCACAAACCGTAAATCGAAGAAGCTGTACGATGTGTTGAAGGACGGCGAAACCAAAGGCATCTTCAAAGGTAAAGTGAAGGAAGGGTCCGGTAGTCAGATGAATGTTGTCTTCGACGTCCTTGGCGAAGGATTGTTAGCCAAGTTCATTGCTGGCGCAGAGGAGCGAGGCATGAAGGGTCTCAAAGGCCATCGGTGAGTCCCTGCCTTTGCGCGTCACCCAAGACTATGTTCTCATTACTTTTTCGCGCAGTTCCGTAGGAGGTATGGACCGTTATCATTTCTGTACATGGTTTGATCACTGACGTTTTATCTGTCCAGGCGTTCGAGTGTCCATATATAACGCCGTCACAGAAGAAGAGACAGACCAACTCATTTCGTACATGGAACAGTTCGCAGGACAGCACGAAGTCAACAAAGAGTGAACGGGACATTAGTAGGAAAATCATGGGTAAATTGATGGTTCGGACCAGAGTTTAACGTGCAGTTATCCATTTGTATTACCCAGCAACCAGCAGGCCATCCTGTCATTATCTAACATATATAAGCACGCATTTCCGGTGGTTGGTGTCCACCGCGTCATGCTGTGCAGCGCTGACGAACGTGTCGCTTTTGTCATGTATTGTTCTTCGCTGAAGTCTTGCAGAAACCTACGAGCGGTCTCGAAGTTCCGTATTTGCAAGCCATTGCGAAGGAGCGCCATGGAGGATTGTTGTTTACTAGGCTACGCTCTCGCTCATTGTATAACCAACGTCCTGTTGTATACCAGCAATATACCAGAATAGTTCCGTGCGATCCAGATTGCTGGTGACAGTAGCTATAGTGCTTCTTCGCTGCACATGGGCGGCGTAATGATAAAAGCACAGAAAGAAACGAGCGAATATTGCTTTGCCAGTGAGCTCGCGAGTCAAAGTTGATACTGAAGTTCATTGACGCTGAGACTCGCTTAGATATTATCAAGTGGATGACTTCATGCAGGCAGTGAAGCTTGGAAGCTTGGAATAATATATGTTCGGATGTCGAACAGGGAATCATCAAAATGGCTAGCTCATGAAACCAGAAATTGATGAAGCGAAGCAGGGAATGCCCGACGATGATCTCACGCGCGAGTCCTCCGGGTTCAAACTTCAAACGTTCATGGCCAACCTCCAGCGGAGGCTGGTGAGGTGTATCATTCCTATGACACAAAACTAGTACAGGGCCTTGATACTCTGTCCATCGTCTATGTATTATGTGCACAGCTGGCAGTTTACTGGCTCGTTGCGGTGGTCAATGCCAGTGCACGCCGCAATATTGTTTTCGAGTCCATCGTTATCGTTCGCTTCCATAAGCCCTTTCGTCGTTTCTTCCACTATGATCAATTCACAGTGGCACAGGCCCTTGTGGGTATTGAAGACAACCACAAAATGGTCCGTCCACAGCTATAACTCATATAAAGGACGCGGATCTGCCAGGTAGCTATCAAGTTCGTCCCACTGAACGCTCTTTCTCTTTCACCTCATTCCCTCCTGTCCTCACGCTACCGTTTACTATGTCGTCTGACTGTGTTGTGCGTCTTGGCCTCACTCTCAGGCTCAAGATTTCCTCTCCAAAACCAGCAACTTCGCATTCATCTTACCAGAGCTCTGTCTCAGCGTGCCCCCCAGTAGAGGCCTCACGAAGCCAGAAAAAGAGATCTCGAGATGCTCGAGATGAAATTGACACGCCTGCCATCCCGTCCTCTGCCATCCCGCCTCTGCGTGTCATAGTACCATTGAAGCGAAAGACTACCATTACGACGCACAGAAAATCGGACATTGGTCATTCACAGAACAATGAAGTAAAGGTTTGTAGTTATGGGGGCGATAGCTACCTCTCCCAAGATTTGGAGATGTCAGCTCCAGCCGACCCTTCTGGCGCGCCCGTTCCTACTCAATTTCTTCAACTGCAGGATGACTGGGAGATGGCATCTTGGTTAGCATCTTATGCCCTTTCAACGGTATGGGAGGCTGATGACATATCACAGATAGGTTTTCTTTGTACTATAGAAGGTTTAGAAAGGGAGGTTTCAAGGACGGACTGTCGAAGGAACCGTATGTGTAAAAGCGCAGGCGCTATTGTAATTGCGGGAAATGTATGTCAATGAATATCACATAGCTTACTTGATCGGTGCTCGAGGACTTTTCATACCACACGAATGATCGCAGGTGGCGTGCTCAACAGTAGCACTGGTGATCAAGTTGCTTGGGTCTCAGTTGTTGAGAGAGCAGAAGACAAGATCAGGAATATTGCGCTGAGTGAGGGCACGTGATTTAGAGGTCGACACAACAGCACTTCAGAAGTTTCAGTGGAAACAGGCATGATGCATATGCATGACCTATGAATCAATGATGCGAGAGCCTCGCTTTTTCCGCTTGTTTCGAGGTTTCCAGAAAACCTGCGTGCGATTCTTATAAATTGCTCTCGGACACAATCAGTGAATCTCGAATTAGCGGCAACTGTAACTTTTTCAGGGTGCAGAAGGTGAGTCCTCCTTGTCTTTTCTTGCCGTCACGGTAGCTCTGAGTCTCATACGAGCCGAAGTGCTTCAGAGTGTCATCCTGGTGTGTCGTTCTGTGAACTTCGAGACAAACTAAAGTCTAAACTAGTGGAGAAGGGGTGAATGCGAGGATCCGCTCATGCATGTCATAGTCACGGTGCTCCTCAATGTTCGTGGATCCCGGAAAACCATCATGCGTCATGAGCAGTGGAATAATACATGGTAAGTCGACCGAGGAATTGACCCAATCCTCCGAGTCAATGCAGCATGGTGTTCCTTTAGCCAACCTTGAGTAAATCCCATAGGAATTTCAGCGGCAGGTGAGATGTGTCATTCTTGTAACCTAGGACCGCCGGTCTGTGTGCTGATACTTTGTTCGTGTTCTTGTCTATGCATTGCCTGCATAAGCTGGCAGATCATTCATTTGACCGTCGCGGTGGTCAATGCCAGTGGTCGCAATGTGCTTCCGCATTGACCGTCGTTGTTTGTTTTCAAGCGTTTCCATCGTTCTTACCACCATGATCCATCCATGGCCACAGGCCCTCACAGGTGTGGCGATTGATACAATTCATGGCATTGTTGAGTCTAAAGTCGCAATTGTGCTGTGGAAGACAACCACACAATGGAGCGTCCACGGCTCTAAATAATTTTTAAAGGATGCAGGTCTGGAAGGTAGCTACCAAGCTTACCACACCGAACGCTGCATCGCAGAATAAACCTTCAGTTCCTACTACCTTGTCGTCACACTACTCTCCATAATGACTCTACCTGGAAAGGTGATCCGAATCAACGACAATGCTACCATAAGGCTTATGCCCACCAATCATCTTCCACCACGCCTGAGACGCCTTCTACAGCGTCAGCAGGACTCCAACATTGCTGAGCGCCCTGGCTCGACACTCCCACCCGTAAAGGAGCCAGTAAGCACAGCAATAAGTCGGGCTAAATCAAACACGCCTGCAATAACGCAGCCGCCTTCCCCTCGAAGGAAAAGGAACCGGAGGAGTAGAGAGAAGGAGAATCATATCACATCACCCATCGCCTTAAAACGGCGCCACCGTACTTGCGCAAGGCTCGATCATTGTATAGCCTCCACCACACATGCTACTATCGATTAGCTACATGGATTGAAGTACGATACCTCAGGCCGCTTGACCTTATTTCCCGTGTCTGAGACATGATTTGTTTGAATTATGCTTATTACTTATGAACTCTCTATCTAGCCATGCGAGTGGTGTACTCGATGAGTAGCTCCCTCTCCTAGCCATTTGTTATTTTGTACAACAATCACCCAATCCAGGCCATACGCAATCAAATTCTAACAATAACATGAACCAAAGAAATAATCATCACTTTCTAGCCTCCAACTCCCTTAAGCTCAGTCTACTCCCCTTCGGTTTTCGAGCAATACACTCCTATTCGAGTCTTTCAAGTATTCTGCAACCCCCCGAATACAATCAAAATGTGAGCGAGTCCCCATGAGCTGGGGGACTCGGACATTGATTCAAAGAGAATTGTGCTGTAACGCAAACCTCAACGCACGAATATCCGGCCAAGCGACTGCAGCATCTTTCATGAACACATCGTCAATATGGTAACCTGCGGCGAAAAATTCACACTCGCCTGTGCATCAGATCTCAGTTTGATACAATCTTAGGGGTATTAATTACTACCCAAATTGCTTACCAACTTGGGTCATGTGAGATTTTTTTTGAGTCGAGTCGAGGACTTGACTCGGAGGTTACGACCGTGACAGCACTTCAAAAGTTCCAGCTTTCGGGAGAGAATCTCTTACGATGTGTGACCTATGATGCAAGAGCTCAGAGCTGCGCATTCTTCGCTTGTCTCAGGGTCTCCAGAAAACCTGCGTACAATTCATGAAAATTTACTGCCCCGGCCGCGACTGCTCTCGGACAGTCACGAATTAGCAATTCAAATTTTCAGGGTGCAGGAGGCAACTGCTGCGCTGTCCCTCTCACACGACCAAGTGCTTCGCAAAGTGTTATTTTGGTATGTCGTTTAGTGAAGCGAGACAAGCTGAAGTTTCAGAACAAGTGGAGAATTCGAGCATCCGCCCTTGTATGCTCATAGTGCCCCTCAGTGCTCACAAATCAAACCATTACTTCTGTTCCTGCATCCTCCCTGCAGTCTTCTATTCAGCCGTCCTTACTTCTCTTCACACAATCCCGGTCTTAAGGTCACGCCTGTTCGAAATTCAACTCGACAATCCACTACAGTGCGTTAGGCTCCTTGCTATCTTGAACTATAGCCAATACATTTCGCCGACTGGTGTGCTATATGCTGATTGTTGCTGGTGTTCATTATGATATGTTTTGGAACCAAGAAACCCGATACATCCTGATGGAGTATACTGTTGGCCTTTCAATACAAGGTCGACGAAGAAACTATTGATAATAATACGATGTAGGTCCTAGGACCAAATGCGACATTTCGATCATCATGCGTGAACATGGGCAGTGGAATAATATATGGGACGTTGGACGAGGAATTGGAACAGTAGTAAGTACTCGATGAACAATGGCTTACTCCTCCGAGTTGATGCCGCATCATATTTTTGTGGCCAACCGTCGACGCATCAACCTTGAGTGAGGTGTATCATTCTTGTAACAAAAATCTGGTACTGACTTTTTGTTCGTGAAGTCGTTTATGCATCGTATGAACCAGCTGGCAGATAACTCGCTAGACCCGCTGTGGATGTGGCCACAAGCCCACAATTATTCATCCACAACTCTGACTTATTTAAATGATACAGACCTGCAAGGTAGCTACCAAGTTCACTCCAGTAAACGCTGCATCGCAGAACAAACCTTCACTTCTTACCTTGTCCTCACTCCTCACTACCATGATTCCCGGAAAGATTATTCGAATCAACGACAAAGTCACCTTCAAGCTATGGCCCAAGCTTGAGGGCAAAGTTATCAAAAATACCTCGAGCTATTCGATAAAACTCAAGCCGATGACGGTCTCACCGCATTACCCGCATCCGCATCCCAACCAACTAGAACCGGTCCTGCCTGAAAGGGTCATCACAATGTTCCCCTTGCCCAAGCCGACTAACATTGAGGAGGCTGAGGAGGAGGCTGAGGAGGACTCCGTAACCAGCCACTATTCATCGTGCTCCCGCGATGAAGACTGGGAACAGTGGGAAGGATCCTCGCTTAGCACTGAAAGCGAGGACACATACAGTTCACTCAATCGCTCGACAATCCTTGCCAAGGAAACCCAGTATTGGGACCTTGCACCACCTGCGCCCCCACAGTGGAGGAGCTTGCGCGCCGACTGGCGATACTGTCCCACATGCCAAAACCCACATCCCGCTGGAGGTATGTATTTTGTGCCTTTTGCAATTGTTTTGTTTGGAACTGACGATATTTCATAGAGCTAAGCCGGCTACTCTGTGTGGAAGTAGGTTTAGCATATATGGAGGACTGTGATGGTCCTACTGTTGAAGTCGGACGGAAGAGGAAGAGGGAGGATTAGGCGTAGGCCCTCCTGCCAGCATTATGATTCGGTCAGAAATTCGCGGATTGCCAAGGCATTGGATTGAGACACAGCATGCTCATTGATGTATTTGTACTTATGGACTTTTCATGCACCTGGTGTGCTCGACTCCGCGTTTGCTGGTTATTTGCTATTCTATTTACTCGTCTCTGGGTATTCATACTCTTCATAGCATGTACATATGTATTATCATGTATTATCATCCCCCGCGGTCTTGAAAGATTTTAATCCATGTGCGCAAGCTCGCCGCAGTCTTGAAACGTCGTTCAGAACTTGAATGCATCTTCAGGCTGGGGTTGTGAATTTTCGTGACTAAAGATGACTCCTTGAGATTATAGCTTGCATACGGGTGTCCTTCCCGAATTTGGGAATCGGGCGATCTGATCACCGCGGATGTTGATCTGTAACCGACTTCCACCCCAGAACTGACGGTAAGGCAGAGCCGCGGGGACGAGATATGAGGCACGTTTCCCTTTCATTCCTTCTACCACTTTAAGCACCTCGATTCAAACACCTTATCATCACCTACATCTTTTGATGAAACGCCGTATGCGTGCTTCATATTACCATCGAAGAAACCGCAGAAGGAACCTCGAAGATTGGATGGGGGGAGGACGTCCTTCTCCTATATCGATAATGCACGATTGCTATCACTGGTATACAAGACCTGCATCTCTTTTGCACAACAAACGTTGTTTTTTATCCCCCACTCCCAGGGCACCATCAAACACTCACACAACCGCAAATCGTTCCACGACACCCTTCACAAGCTCCACATCAGGCCTTTCAACCTCTATCACGCGGCGCTCCATCGTCAGTAGCGTCTTGAATGCCTCGGGGAGCACTGCGTCAAAGTCGAACCCTGGTATGCCATGCAGCGCGCTCGTGACCGCCTCAGAGAACTTTGCGGGGTGTGCGGTGGAGAGGATTATTTGTATGGTGTTGGGCGGGGGCGAGAGGACGCCTGCGACGTACAGCCCTACTGCGGTGTGTGGGTCTGCGGTGTAGGATTGCGCGGAGGTGTAGTACTCCCTAATCGTTTGGCGGATCTATGTATTTCGTAACGTTAGCTTAGCTCACGATGTGAAATTGAAATGTATGAGGGTACCTGTTTATCATCGACTCTTTCAGCCGTGAAATCCCTCCGTGCCAGCTCGAGCACTGAATCTGGGACGATGATGCGCCCGATAGATTTTACGTTGTCCATCCAGCCTTTCACCGTCTGGCAGGCTTTCTCGCGCAAGTTCTCTCCGGGGTTGGTGTTCTGTACGTTCTCGAAGGCGAGGTACCACAGCAGGCGCTCGAAGTTGCTCGATACGAGGATATCCATGGCAGGCGAGAGTGTCTCTACCACGCCCCCCACCGCAGCTGACGAGGAATTGGAGTCCACCTTTTCATATCGCCCCGTCTTCCAGAAGCGGGTGAGGATGTCGTTGGCATTTGTAGCTATAACGAGCTTGGCCATTGGCAGGCCCATGCGCTTGGCGTAGTAGCCTGCTAGGATATCGCCGAAGTTACCGGTTGGGACGATGAATTGTAACTCTGCGTCGGTAGGGAGTGTACGGCGGATGGCGAAGTAGGAGAGGAAGTAGTAGACCGTTTGGGCGAGGATGCGGGCCCAGTTTATGCTGTTGACGGCGCCGAGGTGATGTTTTGCGTTGAAGGCTGTGTCAGCGAAGAGGGCTTTCACGATGTCCTGCGAGATGGTTTGTGAATTTGTAAGGGTTGTCCATGAGGGACAAACGCACCTGACAATCGTCAAAGGTTCCCTTGACGGCAAGGTTGTGTACATTTTCATCTGTCACAGTGGTCATCTGGGCTTCCTGGACCGGGCTGACGCGACCTTTTGGATGCAGAATGAATATGGAGACATCAGGCTTGCCGCGCAGCCCGTAAATAGCTGCGCTCCCTGTATCACCACTGGTTGCACCCACGACAGTCAGGGTCTCTCTCTCCTCTCCAGGAGATTTTGCTTTGTTGCGACGCTGGAGAAAGTAGGAGAAGAGGTTGCCCAGGAGCTGGAGTGCAACATCCTTGAAGGCATACGTGGGCCCATGGAAAAGCTCGAGGATGTACCTGTTGGCGGTGAGTGGCTGGAGCGGGGTGATATCGGGATGGCGCCATGCGGAGTGGTTGTACGTTGCATGGACGAGGGCAGCGAGGTCTGTTTGAGAGATCTCATCTGCAGAGATGAAGAGGGAAAGAATCTCGATGCTGAGCTCGGGGAAACTCTTGTTAGCCCAGGCATTCTGCCAGTTAGTTGGGAGCTGTGGTATTGATGCAGGGATGTACAATCCACCGTCTGGTGCAAGACCAGCAAGCACTGTCTGTTAAAAATCTAGATCAATGCATCGGACATTGATGAGTTGACTTGCCTCCTCGAAAGTGAGTTCTGATAAGCCTCCACGGGTGGAAAAGTACTTCATGGTGGCTCGTTGGAAAGAGTGATCGAGTCAGGAAAAAGCAGGTGACTTCATTTCATCGATTATATCGATCTTCGCATCTGCGCTTATATGTCTCAGCTAGCTAGCTAGTGCTTATTCCAGGATGCAATTGAATTTTGATCGTCTAGATCGCATGCTGTATTGATGCGCCAGTCAGTACAGCCTAGGAAGTTTCACTATAAAAGGGAAGTGATAGAATATTCTGGAACATGTACGTTTTGAGAAGTTGTGTGTATCGAAGGTTCTCGAATATCAAAAAAATCAGATACTTAAGACCGTCCAGATAAACGCGTCCTTTGCTGAAGTGCGCATTCCCATCTTTTCCACTTACTTAAATCTTCTTTCATATTCCAATCTGTGAGCTCAATTTTATCACGCGCCTTCTAAAACTAATCCTGCCCCTCAGTCACAAATGGCAACCGAGAGTTTTGGTTTCCAAGCTGAAATCAGTCAACTCCTTGACTTGATTATCAGTCAGTACTTTCCATCTTTCATCCTTTATCCTAATCTTAATATTTGTGCCACTCAGACACCTTCTACTCGAACAAGGAGATCTTCCTTCGCGAGTTGATCTCAAATTGCTCAGATGCTCTCGACAAAATCCGTTACGCCTCCTTGACCGATCCTTCGGTTCTTGAGACCCAGAAGGACCTCTACATCCGCATCACTCCGGACAAGGAGAACAAGCTCCTCACCATCCGTGATACCGGTGTCGGCATGACCAAAGCTGACTTGGTCAACAACCTTGGTACCATCGCCAAGTCTGGCACAAAAGTAAGCGTCCAATCATTCGTCTTGACTGATTTTCTGACCCACCCAACTCAGGGTTTCATGGAGGCTCTCAGCTCCGGTGCCGACATTTCTATGATCGGTCAATTCGGTGTCGGTTTCTACTCCGCTTACCTTGTCGCCGAGCGTGTTCAGGTCATCTCAAAACACAACGATGATGAGCAGTACATCTGGGAGTCAGCTGCAGGTGGCACTTTCACGATCACTCCTGATACAACCGGCGAACCTCTCGGTCGTGGTACTGAGATCCGCCTTTACCTCAAGGAGGACCAGACCGAGTACCTTGAGGAGAAGAAGATCAAGGAGATCGTCAAGAAGCACTCCGAGTTCATCTCATACCCCATCCAACTCGCCGTTACCAAGGAGGTCGAGAAGGTAAGGATTTCAGGTATCTCCCTCTGATTGTGGCTCATGTACGTACAGGAGGTTGAAGACGACGAGGAGGAACTGAAGGATGAGAAAGAGGAGTCCAAGATCGAAGAGGTCGAAGACGATGACAAGCCCAAAGAGAAGAAGACCAAGAAGGTCAAGGAGCTCGAGACCACCAACGAAGAGCTCAACAAGACGAAGCCCATCTGGACGCGTAATCCTCAGGAGATAAATGCCGAGGAGTACGGTGCCTTCTACAAATCGCTAACCAACGATTGGGAGGAGCACCTCGCCGTCAAGCATTTCTCTGTTGAGGGTCAGCTCGAGTTCAAGGCAATCTTGTACATTCCAAAGCGGTCAGTATCGTCTGTCTACATCCAATCGCCTTTACTGACTTGGCGTCCAGTGCGCCCTTTGATCTCTTCGAGACCAAGAAGAAGCGCAACAACATCAAACTCTACGTTCGCCGCGTTTTCATCATGGACGACTGTGAGGACCTCATCCCCGAGTACCTCAACTTCGTCAAGGGTATCGTCGACTCCGAGGACTTGCCTCTTAACATCTCGCGTGAAACTCTCCAACAAAACAAGATCCTCAAGGTCATCCGCAAGAACATCGTCAAGAAGTGCATGGACCTGTTCACCGAGATCTCGGAGGACAAGGACAACTTCAACAAGTTCTACGAATCTTTCGGAAAGAACTTGAAGCTCGGCATCCATGAGGATGCTCAGAACCGCAGCAAGCTCGCTGAGTTCCTTCGCTTCTTCTCCACCAAGGCCCTCGAGGAACAAACTTCGCTCAAGGGTAAGTGTATCTTGCGTGTTCCGTCAGGACGACTCCCTTACAATGCTTTCAGACTACATCACGCGTATGCCCGAGGTCCAGAAGTCGATCTACTACCTCACCGGTGAATCCCTTGGTGCTGTCCGTGACTCGCCTTTCCTTGAAGTGCTCAAGAAGAAGGGCTTCGAAGTCCTGCTTCTCGTTGACCCCATCGACGAGTATGCCGTCACGCAGCTGAAAGAGTTCGAGGGCAAGAAACTTATTTGCGTCTCGAAAGAGGGTCTCGAGCTTGAGGAGACTGACGATGAGAAGAAAGTGCGCGAAGAAGAGGCCGCTCAGTTCAACGACCTCTGCCAGACCATCAAGGAAGCCCTTGGTGACAAGGTCGAGAAGGTTGTCGTCTCTAACCGTATCACCGACTCTCCTTGCGTCCTCGTTACCGGCCAGTTCGGTTGGTCGTCTAATATGGTACGTATCGTCTTTTACAACCCACGGGCAATTCTCATTCGTATGTCTACAGGAGCGTATCATGAAAGCACAAGCTCTCCGGGACTCTTCGATGTCATCATACATGGCGTCTAAGAAGACCCTCGAGCTCAACCCCTCCAACGCCATCATCAAAGAACTCAAGCGCAAAGTCGCTGAGGACAAGGCTGATAAGTCTGTCCGTGACCTCACCTTCCTGCTATTCGAAACCGCGCTCCTCACCTCCGGTTTCTCACTCGACGACCCTACGTCATTCGCTAAGCGCATCAACCGTATGATCAGCTTGGGCCTCGACGTCGATGAAGAAGAGGAAGAATCGGCACCCGCTGAAGACTCTAGTGCACCTCCGCCATTGGAAGCTGTGTCGACGTCGGCGATGGAGGAGATCGACTAGATGTCTGACGTTTTTTGTGTACTTTACTTAGCTTGCATCATATCATGGTCGTGGTCGTCGCTGCATTTTTCCTTGGTCGCATTTACGAGACAATAGCTAAAAGTTCTTTAGTATGTTCACGAATAAAGGCATTTCACTCGCATTTGATGGGATATCGTGAGGTGTTTGATCGTTCTGTGATCTTCTCTCTTGTACGGGGTGTGGTGGAGACATGATTTGATCGCCGATAGACAACTCTGAGATCATTCGGCACGAGGTAATCTACTGGCACGTCCAATCTAAATACACTCGTCGTCGCCCTCTTATCACCTCGCGTTAGTAAGTATAATCGTCATATCAAAATGAAACGCACCCATTGGATGCCTTTCACAAAGCAAGTTTGAACGTGACAGCAGAGAAAGTTGATATCTCTTCACATGACGGTGCATTGTGGGGATCGGCAAGCAGCAAGCGTGAAAAATTCGGTCATTTATCTCACCGTCGACTACTAGCGGAAGCTGTACATGTCTGACACTAGCCCAAGGGAAAGTGGTCGTGTAACTTACGGCTTGATCTGAGTTCCCGTCGTCTGAGGTTGCGAGCAGTGTATCTGCAAGGTCGTGCGTTATGTCTGCAGTGCACACGATAAGGAAGTACCTGCCGCTCGTTGTTCTAAGCTAGGGACAGGGCCTCAGTGGTGACACAGGGCAGGGTCATAAGATGACAGTTTGTCACGATGCAAACGGCGGTTTGCGGAAACATTGTCCTGGGCGAATAGGGGTGAAAGAGAAGGCACTCCGGACACACATGAAGGTGCATGAGCAGCGTCCGATTTATACTGGGCCGGGCCCATGAAAATATATTGCAAAAGTTGTATATGTAAACGGGAATTAGCAAATAATTTTGGAGAATATAAAGTTGAGAACGTTGGTTATCGAGGTGAGAGACATGATAAGCAAGAAGTAAAACGTGTACCACCTCATTGGCAGTGGGGAAAAGGTGGAATAAACATCAGCGGGGTGTCAACGTCAACAGTGACTTCCTGTAGAACAGGCTCGTCGTATAGAGCAAAGCTTGGCTCTGCCTCAATCAGGGGAGATAGGCTGTCGACGAACTTGGATTCTTCTAGGTTTCAGTCGAAATACTGAAAGCGGAGAAGAACCTAAGGCTGTACCACCGTGACACAAGACCTCCGCGGAACTGGAGAACGGGGAGGTCTACGTCGCAATTAATCCCCGTGGTGTTTGAGCGCAGAGCTACGGTGATTGATCCAGAAAGTCCGGGGGTATCCGACGAGCACGAATTGCTATGTCCGTGATCTGCGATGATTAACGCGCGCAATCCTTCCGCGATGTGAGGAAAAGGCACCGATTTCTTTGTGAAAACTCTCCATGGAGTCTGGGCGCAGATTGGTATGGACACATGCTTACAGGTAGTGCCTCTTATCAATACTCTTGGGGGCTCTCGCTGTTGATAAATTTCCGTGGTATCACGGCACGAATTTGTGACAGGACTGGTACTGTCGTGTCAGTACTATGAGCTCGAGTAGTATCGCACACCTTCTGGTTGTGCATACGAATAAACGATTGAGGCTCACGCGAGTCACATCCAAAAACTCACCTTCGTGTGATGTGGCAAAGCGTGTGGACAAGGGCGAGTCAGGTTTCCTTTTTAGGAAAGGTTAGGAGCGGTAACCTCGAGGCTTCGAAACAGACCCTAATAGCCTGTTTACAGCTTTTCCATTGTTCCCATTCATTTTAGCATGACAATAATGGTTCATTTGCCTTGCGCTGGCCAAACATAAACCTTTGCCACGTTCTTTCGACTCTCTGTATCTTTATTTGCCCTCCAAACGACACCAACGACACCCGACACCATTGTCCACAGTCCTCAAGAATGCCGTCAATAATTGCCCCATCACCACGACGCGTCACCCATGCCTCATTTCAAGACGCGCTACAGTCTCCTTCCCCAGAGACGCGTCAGTGCCATGTCCCACCAACAACAGTTTCTGTAGGTCTCCTAGCAATATTCTAGTTCTCAAGTCGAGCTGATTTGCGCGTCAGGAAATTTTACCATCGCGGATGCTTTTAAGTCCCCCGCGACTGCTGTCGCCAATCACACTCAATGAGCCTCGTGTTTTGTCTATGGTCAGTTTTTTCGCGTGATTTTTTATTTTATTTTATTCAAGTAGTGCTGATGCGTGTCTCCTAGAAATCAAAGTCACCAATGCCTTGTAGTGCTGCAGTAAGGCGAGGGTCTACCCGCGCCACTCGCTCCATGAATAAACGCCGACGCTTCCCCCCTCGCATCGAGTCTCCTCTCGATGTATATGGCCGTGTTCCTATGTTTGATCGTCTCCCGTGGATCTCCGCCATGGAGTTCCCTCCGCGGTTCGATCTCTGCGATACTGCAGATCTGTCTCTACTGCCCGCACTTGGCGCTGAAGAACCCGCCTTCTCAGATGCGATCCCTGCGTCTGGACCCGTGCGCCGTCGCAAGTCATCACTCCGTTCAAACCCTCTTGGAAATAATCCAGAGTCGGAATCGCCATCAAGACAAATTTTTCCTTTCCAGTCCCCCCGGGAGCGTCTCAAGACACCGCCCCCTAGGGTACCTTTCGATCCCACACGAGTCACTTTCCACAACCTCATGCCAGTCTTTCCGCATGGAGCTGCAAATAGCCCCTCGTGATGCGTTGACTCATGCATGGCCACACGTTTTCGACGCCGTCGTCCGATATTCTACCATCTGCAAAGCACTTGTACCTGCCATCTTACCTGCATCTTCCTATAATAGCGAGGGTTACTCGCGTCCATCTTCAGTACTCATTGCGCCATTTCAACGAACACCATGTATCCTGCCACGAATCTGTTCAGTTATCCATTGCACGATCTTTATTTTCGCTTTCGCCATGGACTATGCTCCGCCTTGGATCAGCAATAGCTGTTCTCATCAGGCCTTCTTTGTATCTGAAATAGTATCTATTTGTACCTGCTCGCTGCGCTTTACCGACCTCTGCTCGTTGCTCCTGCTTTATAGACCCCTGGTTCGACTGTTGACAGTCGTACCTGATATCTGTTATGATTATATCTGCATTACCATCTTTCGAATTTCTTTTCCAGTAGTATCGTACCTCGAGTCCTCCTGATGCTCTTGCTTCGTTTTCAAACTGCATATCACGATACGATACAATACACAAACAATATACTTCTGTGTACCTTCCTTTTGAAATGGTCCGTTCGCGAAATACCAAAGCGTGGTCCTAAAGAAGAAATCTCACGTAATCGCAGGCCACGCGACACTAACTGTACAGTTGCTTCATGAACTATCCCACGCATCATCCCTGTGGATTGCACATCGCATACCATAAGCAAAATCTCGATCTCGCAATGGAAAACGACCAGGTCTGTATTGACGTCGCCATGCTATATCCTAGTCTTACCACTTACCTTGGTATTAGGGCATTCTTGTCGACCTCTACGTCCCCCGCAAGTGTGCGGCCACCAGTATGTTTTGAGCCAAACACTGTCTAATTAGAGTGTTGACCCGTCCATGGCTCAGACCGCCTGATTACGTCCAAGGACCATGCTTCGGTCCAGATCAACGTCGCTGATGTTGATGCTAACGGTCGTGCCCTGAACACTTACACCTCGTTTGCGCTTTGCGGACAAGTGCGATCACAAGGGGAGAGCGATGACTCTGTTAACCGGCTAGCAACGAAGGCGGGTTGTAAGTCTTGTTCTCCATGAGTCATTGGTTTGGACTGTGCTGATGGATTGTTCCTGTAGTGCTCCGGAATGTGTGGTCGTACCAAAAATAAACGTTGTTGTGTTAGAGCGTTCGTCATATCGTCATTTTACTTGCTCTCTTGATGTTGTAACTTGTGGGGTGAACACCTATGTTGAGTGCAAGCACGCTGCGCATGCGCGCGGATCGAAACCATTTGGTGTGTAGCGAATGAAATTGCAAGACCTTGCTACAAGAACGGTCTCTCAAACAGCCCCGCAGTCTTGCAGATTTCTCCGTATATATACACCCGCGACTGTCACGGTCATTTGACTGACAGATTCAAAATGATGTCGGTGTTAATGGGGGGATGTCCTTCCTGGACGGATCTTCCTCATGGCTGGTAAAATGACCTGCTCAGGAAGAACATTCTCTTCAGGCCTGTGGTGTATTTCGAAGAACGTATTCGAAGTTGTGATTTAAATGAAGTGAACAACGTTTTTTGAAATTGTGGCAAACTGCGGGAGGACTACAAATTGAGACTTGAAGTATTCACACTCGGTACATTTCCATATCGCGCAGCGCCGCAGCCCGCAGCGAACGAACACTGAATAGAAGTTCGTGGCCCAAGTACTGATGCTTGTGGGCAAGAATCATCGTGCTTGTTACTCTGACGGCTCCTTGTCCATAATATCAGTGAGTCGCCACTAGCTGGCCTTATGGTATGCTGACCCAAGCCCCTCTCATTAGTCCGATTCCATGGTCGAGATTCAGCGTACCCAAAGCGAGAGCAGTGGTTCATTATCCCCTTCTGCAGAGGAGGAGAGCAAATACCGCCTTCTCTATAGCAAATCCAAGGTCTACGTTAATCCGACCGCATACGCTAGAGATAACATCCCGGGTTTCGTAGCTCTTGTCAAGCGCGTGAGTGGCTAGGTCTTGTTTCGCATTTCTCGCTTATTCATTTTTGCCATCTAGGAGGCTGTCAATCCTATTTATCTGCTTGCATGGATTCCAGAGACACTGCTCTGCGAGAAGGGAACAGACGAATGGGACAAGTTTGTGAAGATTGAGGAGAAGGCCATACTGGATGAGGAAGATGAAGGTCCGCAGCTTTTTTCTCTGTTTGAACCACGGAAGTCATATACCATTTAAAGATGCGGTTCTGATCGACCTTCCTACACAAAGAGCAGAATCCTATGCATTCTCGGTCCCTCTGACTTCGATATACTCTCTTCTTGTCCATCCACCTACCCTTTCATCATGGTGTACGTTCTCATGTTGTCTGTGGACATTGGCAGGGCTAAACCAATCACTAACAGATGGTACCATCGGTATAAACCTCATAAACAGTTCCACACTCCCAACTCTGCACTTTCATGATGACGAGTCGCTTTCAATGACACTACCGTCTCGACGTACTAGGCGCAACTCTACTAGTGCATACCCTCCTTCCACATCATTACCATCATCTTCTCGACCCCCAACCTCATGGGGAGGCGAGGATTTGCTCTCTCGTCTGCGATCTTATGCCCACCTACTCCGCTCCACATTACAGCCTTCCTTGTTCATCGTCGACCCATCGAAAGCCGACATAGATACGCATACCACTCAGATATTCGACGACGATGCTGTGGACGATATCCTTGCGCAGTCATCGTATGCTTCTTCGCACTCACCTGTACCTGCTCACAGGCGACCACGCCCATTATCTAATGTTCCTGCAAACTCACCTACTACCACATATTCCACTCGTTCATCCGTTCTGCATCGCTCTCTTTACCCACCCTCCATATCGACCACACAGTCCAGCTCGCAAGCACGGATGGCGCTGCTGCAATCCTTCTCAAATATCACTAGAGCGACACGCCACGCCGCGCAAAACATTCTCTCTCATCCTCTCGCTAAGCCCATCATCCCGCATCTCCCAGACCCTGTCAAGAGTCTAGTCAATGTCAATGGCGACTTGGAATGGGGTAGTTGGGTGGAAAAAGGGGGCGTTGGTGAGTTCGAGAGTGCGAGGGTGTATCTTGCTCGCTGGGCTCGCATAGTTGCTGAAGAAGGCGATCGAGCGCGTAAACGAGAGGCTCAGGCACTACCCTCCTCCTCGAACGTGGTTGAGGAGATATCCCCACTGGGTGTGTTCGAGCTTCTTCACTCCACGATCAACCTTCCCTCTCCCAAAACCTCTCGAGACCCGGCACACCCAATAGATGAGGCACTTTGGGCGAAGTGGTTTGATAAAGATGGACGACCAAAAGTCAGGCTTGAAGAGATGAGGCGCCAGGTGTTCAGGAGAGGCATCACTCCTTATGGGAACCTCAGGAAGAAAATGTGGCCATTCATACTTGGTGTCCACGAATGGGACATCACTGGTAGTGAAAGGGAAGCGAAATGGGAGGAGAAGAGGTAATGTTACCTTCACCACCAGATCCATGCCTTCTGACCCGTTCTGTAGAAAGCGATACTGTGAGATCAAGGATGAGTGGTGTGGTGTCCCCGAGGTCTTTGACCGTCCGGATGTCCTCGAAGAACGTCACCGCATCGATGTAGATTGTCGCCGCACAGACCGCACGCAGCCACTCTTCTCCACTTCCTATGAAGATACCGCTAACAATGGCTCAAATGGAAACCGTCGGTACACGATCTCTCCTCAGATGTCGGACATCGGTGCACAATCTCCCAGTAATGAACACATCGATCGTCTCGCAGGAATTCTCCTCACATACAATTTCTACAACAAAGAGCTTGGTGAGTGCATTTGGAATAGTACATCTGTATGCGGTATCTAATAAGAGAAATCAGGGTATGTTCAGGGCATGTCGGACCTTTGCGCTCCTTTATACGTTGTGATGGGTTCCGATGAGGAGCTGACCTTCTGGTGCTTTGTGGAGGTCATGAATCGTATGGCGAGTATATCTGAAACTTGATGAAGATTCTGTCTCTGACATTTATGACAGATTCAAAATTTCCTTCGGGATCAAAGTGGAATGAAGAAGCAGCTCTCGACGCTCCAAGAGCTGATTTGTGTCATGGATCCTGATCTATATCGACATTTAGGTCATTAAATTCATTTTCTATGTTTACAACTATCTGACTCTCATCTCCCGCAGAAAAAACTGACGGTCTCAATTTGTTCTTCTGCTTCCGGTAAGTCTTCAGCGAACTGCTGACAAGGCATCCTTGACGCTGTTTATCCCAGATGGGTCCTCATCACTTTCAAACGCGAATTCCCTTTTGACGATGTCTTGCGTCTATGGGAAGTGTTGTGGACGGACTATTACAGCAACGAATTCGTTCTCTTCGTTGCTTTAGCAATCTTGGAGTCCCATCGGGATATGATCCTACGGTATCTTGTAGAGGTGTGTGCATTGATTGCCTGCCATGCAACTTCCTCTAACCAAGTATTCGACCAGTTCGACGAGATCCTGAAGTATTGCAACGAGCTCAGCATGACCATTGAACTCGATTCTACTCTTGCCCAAGCAGAGGTCCTCTTCCTGTCATTTGCTCAGCTTGTTGCAGACATTGACAGAAGGCGAGCGGAAGAAGTCACTGATTCTACTAGTAGTGTGCTACGGCGACGAGGGACATCTACCTCAGAGGGAAATGTGTCTCTGTCAAAGGTAGCCATGCCTACTCTGAGCGACAACCTCAGGGACTTGTTAAAGACTGGGCGTTAAATTGGACGAGTGGGGTTTGATGGAACATTGATTTATGTATTGTGATACTGTGATGCACGTGTATAATACCGTCGACTGCTCGCTCGAATCTGTGAGTCTCAGTGCACGTCAGTCTTATGGTATTTTGCATGCATATAAATTACAATTCCTGCTGGCGATTTTTAGTGCGTTTGGTGATCAGATCGCCCGATTCCCCGAATTAGGGAAGGACACTCGTATACCAGCTATAATCTCAATGTCTGATCTTTAGTCACGACAACGCCTAAAAATTCACAACCCCACCCTGAAGATGCATTCAAGTTCTGAACGAGGTTTCAAGACTGTGGCGAGCTTGCGCACATGGATTAAAATCTTTCAAGACCGCGGGGGATGATAATACATATGTACATTCTATGAAGAGTATGAATAACCAGATGGGTAAATATAATAGCAAATAACCAGCAAACGCAGAGTCGAGCACACCAAGTGCATGAAAAGTCCATAAGTACAAATACATCAATGAGCATGCTGTGTCTCAATCCAATGCCTTGACAATCCACGAATTTCTGACCGAAACATAATACTGGCAGGAGCGCCTACGCCTACTCCTCCCTCTTCCTCTTCCTTCCGACTTCAACAGTAGGACCATCACAGTCCTTCATATATTGTAAACCTACTTCCACACAGAGTAGCCGGCTTAGCTCTATGAAATATCGTCAGTTCCAAACAAAACAATTGCAAAAGGCATAAAATACATACCTCCAGCGGGATGTGGGTTTTCGCATGAGGGACAGTATCGCCAGTCGCGCAAGCTCCTCCACTGTGGGGGCGCAGGTGGCGCAAGGTCCCAATACTGGGTTTCCTTGGCACTGATCTCCGAGCAATCGAGTGGACTGTGTGTGTTCAAGGGGTCTTGACATTCGCTCTGAACGTTGAGCGAATCCCCCGACTCAAATTGGCGTTCACGATAAGGAGAACCGAGAGGACTGATCTGGCTGGGAGCGCGGAGGGAGGATGACTCCCAGCCGTTGTCATCGTGGTCTGCTAAGTAGCCAAGCTCGCTGGAGTTGACAGCGCTGACCTCGCTTTCTGTGCCAAGCGAGTATACGTCGTCATCGCGGGAGCGCGATGAATAGCGGCTTGTTACGGAATCCTCCTGAGCCTCCTCGACAATGTTAGTCGGCTTGGGCTTAGGCGATATTGTGACGACCACTTCAGACAGGTCCGGTTCTAGCTCCTTTACGGGTGGGAGTGCCGAGTCAGAGCGCTCAGCAATGTTGGAGTCCTGCTGACGCTGTAGAAGGCGTCTCAGGCGTGGTGGAAGATGATTGGTGGGGGGAATCATGGTAGTGAGGAGTGAGGACAAGGTAAGAAGTGAAGGTTTGTTCTGTGATGCAGCGTTTACTGGAGTGAACTTGGTAGCTACCTTGCAGGTCCGTATCCTTTAAATAAGTCAGAGTTGTGGATGAATAATTGTGGGCTTGTGGCCGCATCCACAGCGGGTCTAGTGAGTTATCTGCCAGCTGGTTTCAGACAATGCATAAACGACTTCACGAACAAAAGATCAGTGCCAGATTTTTGTTACAAGAACGATGCACCTCACTCAAGGTTGATGCGTCGACGGTTGGCCACAAAAATTATGCTGCGGCATCAACTCGGAGGAGTAAGCCATTGCTCATCGAGTACTTACTACTGTTCCAATTCCTTGTCCAACGTCCCATATATTGTTCCACTGCCAATATTCATGCATTATGATCAAGGTGTCGCATTTGGTCCTAGGACCTACATCGTATTATTATCAATAGTTTCTTCGTCGACCTTGTATTGAAAGGCCAACAGTGTACTCCATCATGATGTATCAGAGTTCTTGGTTGCAAATGCATATCATAATGAACAGCAGCAACAACCAGCATATAGTACACCAGTCTGCGAAATGTATTGGCTATAGTTCAAGATAGCAAGGAGCCTAACGCACTGTAGTGGATTGTCGAGTTGAATTTCGAACAGGCGTGACCTTAAGACCGGAATTGTGTGAAGAGAAGTGAGAACGGCTGAATAGAAGACTGCAAGGAGTATACAGGAACAGAAGCAATGGTTTGATTTGTGAGCACTGAGGGGCACTCATACAAGGGCGGATGCTAGACTCGGAATTCTCCACTTGTTCTGGAACTTCAGCTTGTCTTGCTTTACTAAACGACATACCAAAATAACACTTTGCGAAGCACTTGGCTCGTGTGAGGGGGACAGCGCAGCAGTTGCCTCCTGCACCCTGAAAAATTGAGTTGCTAATTCGTGACCAGTCGCGGCCGGCGGGGCAGTAAATTTTAATGAATTGTACGCAGGTTTTCTGGGGACCCTGAGACAAGTGAAGAATGTGCAGCTCTGAGCTCTCGCATCATATAGGTCACGCATCGTAAGAGATTCTCTCTCGAAAGCTGGAACTTTTGAAGTGGTGTCACGGTTGTAAACTCAAGTCAAAAAAAAATCTCACATGACCCAAGTTGGTAAGCAATTTGGGTAGTAATCAATACATCAATACCCCTAAGATTGTATCATGAGATCTATCCCTAACGATGCACAGACACAACGCGAGTGTGAATTTTTCGCCGCAGGATATCATATTGACGATGTGTTCATGAAATGCTGCAGTCGCTTGGCCGGATATTCGTGCATTGAGGTTTGCGTTAGAGCACACCGATAAGTAGTACTTCCACAGTCCAACTCGGGAGTCGCCACCATCGCACCGCCCTCGTTAGCCTGGGAGTACAGCACAAGTCTCTCAAGACGCTACTGACGATGGAGCGCAGCGTGATAGAGATTGAAAGGCCTGATGTGGAGCTTGTGAAGGGCGTCGTGGAGCGATTTGCAGTTGTGTGAGTGTTTGACGGTGGGTGTCCTGGGAGTGGGGGATCAAAATCAACGTTTGTTGTGCAAAAGAGATACATCTCTTTTATAACAGTGATAGCAATTGTGCATTATCGATATAGGAGGGATGACGTCCTCCCCCCATCCAATCTTCTGCGGTTTCTTCGATGGTAAAATGAAGCACGCATACGGCGTTCACCAAAAGATGTAGATGATGATAAGGTGTTTGAATCGAGGTACTTAAAGTGGTAGAAGGAATGAAGGGGAGACGTGCCTCATCTCGGCTCTGCCTTACCGTCAGTTCTGGGGTGGAAGTCAGTTACAGATCAACGTTCAACATCTGCGGTGGTGCCTGTGTGGTGTTCCGTCCCTCGTAATGCTACATGATGATTGTATAAGTACGATTGTTAGAACAAATCGAGTGATGCAAGAGTAATGTATGAGTAAATGCCTCAGGCGCTTTAAAATTGCCCAATGTTGAACCGGAATGAAGTATGCTGCCTGTGACGGTTTAAAGTACGAGCTGTTCTTTGATAATGATCAGATTAATCTGAACGGCTACAAATACAACAAAAAAGTCAGCCAGGGGATAAAGTGACTAACGGGCAGGACTTACGAAGCCTCTGCATTCTTTTGCTCCGTGAAGAACGCCGGGCCGTAATCAATGAGGATCTCGGTTCCAGGTTCAATGTTCATAACTGTGCCAGTTGTCAGCATTCCGCGTGCGCGATCATGGTAGGGAAACCATCTGACTCGCAAATATTCCTATACGATGTTCCCCATTCACAAGTCGCGCTGTCGAATGTTTGAAATTAGTTATTCAGATGCACATCAAGAAATACAGACATCACACACCAAAAGCGCGACAATTACACTGCGTTTCGCTAGCGCCCGAATGGTTGACGAACCTAGACGTGTTGCCTGCACGCGAACTATCCAGGGAAAGCGTTTTGTTGAGACCAAAGACATAACTTCGTCCGAGGTGGTCAGCCACCTCGCTATCAATTTAGTGAGCCACGGGAAATTTCATGGATTAATGCTGCTCACCCGCGGCTGTCAAATGTCATTTCGTAGATAAGCTCCCCGACGTATTCCACTAACAATTCGCCCTGCTTGGCCGGCTCGAGAAGGAATACACCTATGCCCCAACGACTTTCCTTGACCTCCAGTTCCTATAATTGTGAATATAATGTTATTTATACGATCTGAGGTGTTGAATGTACATATATACCTTGAAATGACCTTGTTGAATCTGGGAGTTCCCGCATGTACTCGTTTTTGGGTCTTCAACTCAGAGTTAGACGCATCCGACCCTTGCTAAATGCTGAGTAACATACCTCTGCCAAGTGCAAGATATTAAAGAACGAATCGCAAGATGAAAGAAAGTCGGAATCACGCACCGACATCCGCATTTTACACAAAGTTCTGGATCACATTCACGTCGAGCTTCGACGCAAGAGCATTGCTTGACCTTCACACAACTCATTCCGCCGCGTGCTTTTGTACAACGACAACCTTTCCATCTCCGAGCACCTGGTGAAGGATGGCATCAAGCCTCGTGCTGGTGACAATACAAACATAAACATACATTTGGCGGGGCAACGGCAGTTCCGCTGGCAATGAGCCTTGTTCTTAAAACATAAACAGTTAGATGAAACGTCGCATGGCCCAGAGTGATAACAAGGTTCATTCCTGGGGAAAACATCCAGTACAACATCCGATATTCATGCAATAAGGGGACGCACGGTGTGAACTTGAGCGGGTCAAGATCTATCTCGTGTGGAGTGTTGGTCAAGCAATACGTGTCCATATGTATTCGTTCCTACCTCGAAATTCCAGAGATCGCGACTTCCCCTTGTATTCCCTATTCGGGCGCTCAGTTTGAGGCTCGTCGAAATCTGGATATAATAATCTGCGATAATAAAGGACCTGAACCACAGTCAGACCAAGGAAGGCTCTCGTCATTTTCATGTTGACGAACCTCGTGGCAAGGCTTAAAGCATAATTCAGCATGGTCACAAGGTATCATATCTGGCTCGAAATCTAAGATGCTCTTGAACGAATTGATGTCATCTTCACTCCAGCGAGGGAGTACCTCGACTGTCCTGGTCTGCAAGAAGCAACCAGCTTCGCAGGGGCGTTCTACACGTTTCAGTAGCTCTAAGAGCCGGATAGTTTGCTTACGGGGTGGCGGCACGGGGTTCATTTCAACTGCAAATTATATTGTTTGGGCATCAAAAAAGGAAAAACAATTTAGAAGCCATACCATGAACAGGGCACAGGGGCTCGATACAGTTGAGGTTAGGACAAAACAATGTATGCATGCGCTCAAGCCGATGTTGAAGAATACTGTGAGACAGCAATGAAGAAGGAAAGCTGTAAGAACAAGGGATGGTGGTCCCGTTCCATTTGAGTAGGTCACTGTACATTTATTCAAAGCTTGGATGAGAGCACAAAAATGATCGGGAACCTCATACCGACGACGACTCAAGGTAAACAGTCCAGGTTTTCCTGGAGTTGAGAAAAGCTTGAAGGGAAGGATTCCCGTGCTATCTATGTCTTGATACAGTAGACTGTGAACCGTATGCAGGCGATAGGCTGCCTCTAAAGAAATAACCTCTACTATTCATAATAATGATGCTTCATCACATCCAGTGAATGGTAGGTACTCACAATCTGGATCATAATCATCCTGCCACGCAAAGGAGCCATAACACAGCGTATGGTCTACGTGGTCGAAGATTGGATCATCCGCGTATGGGATGAATGGCATCATATCGTCATCGTCTCCCCTAAAAATATTCCTTGAAATGGGAGTGCAATACTCATAGGGTTTGTGTGGCTCAAGAAGCTCGGCATGTATTACTTGAAGAGATATCGTGGAAGTTGATCTTGGAGTTCCATCTTCAGAGCAAGAGGTCACTGCAACCACTCTTTCCGTGTCTCCGTCCGGACCCCCACTGGCCTTACCGACGACATGGAGAAGTGTACTATCGCCATCTGGTATGGGAACACGTGGACTTCCTGTAACGTGGGACAGAGAGCGGATGAAATACTCGCAGTATTTGACTTTCCAGCCACTGAATTCGGTGAGAACCTCTGCAAAGACTGTTTGCACCAGCTTATGAATCAGTGAATCATCACTTGGCTGCAACGTTTGCTCGTTCGTTTGCACAATTGAAGCGAGCGACATTCGAGTACTCGTGGTCGAGGGTGAACATGCATGGGGTAAACTTTAGTATGTCACGGTCACAACATTTATGAATTGTGACACACGCGTCTTCGAGCTCCCCTAACGCAAGAGCGAGAGTTGGCTGAGAGACACAACATGTCCGGCGCCAACATGACAATTTTTCGCGCCTACGCGCAAAAGTCTAATCCTGCTAGTCTGCCTCCATCAGTTCTTCTCTCACATTCTGAGACATGTTTGACGGTTTTTGACGGTTTTCCGAAATCGATCTTTCATTTTCTGGTCATACCTCGTGTCAGGCCACCCTTCAATGTGTACCAACTCGCTAATCTACATTCATTGCTTAAATGCGAGAAAAACTGTGCCAAGGAACTCCTTACAGATCTAGGCCGAGAAGCAAACACTGTCAAGAAAATGATTGAAAGCGAGATGCTCAAGAAGTATGGATTCAAGTGGGAAATATGGATGGGCTTCCACGCAGTACCTAGCATGGAGTAAGTCTCGATTGTTGATCTTCTGACACACTCATATAAATAGTTTTAGACACCTCCACCTCCACGTACTTTCTGCTGACCTATGTTCTCCGAGAATGAAGTTGAAGAAGCACTACAATTCCTTTCATCCAAAGCTCGGCTTTTTCATCCATTTGAACGATGTTATCTCTTGGTTCGATGCCGACACGTCGTATTATAAAACAGTGAGTTGTTTGTTCTTCGCCCCTCTGCCTTCTCCACGGCGCTGACTGCTGCCATGATTCCAGATCTCTCAGCTCAAGAAGAGCGAGTATGAACCTTTACTCAAGGAAGATCTTTCTTGCTGGAAATGCGATCGCAACCTTTCGAACATGCCTAAATTGAAGTCACACTTGCAAGAGGAATTCGACAAATTGTCCGATCAAGAGAAGGCAAAGGCAGAAAGAAAGAGGAAACGTGCCGATGATCTTGCACAAACATCTTCCCCCCAAGCGTCATTGAATGATGACGACTCGCGGCCAGATAAGCCTATTGGTCCGTGAGAGCGAGGAGGAGCGAGGATCCCATAGCGATAACTGAGCTTCACTCTTGTGTGCACCATCCAGTGAGCTTAGTTGCTTTGGTCATTGACTCGAACTTTGCATACCAGATGTTTTCCGTAACTCTAATTCCATGATTTTCCGACTTTCGCGCGAGACACCCCGTGACATATCATTCAGATTTCGACTTCACCGACGAAATTTATTTTTGTGATTCCGGTCCGTCGAGGGCTATCAGTATCATGGGATGTCCAGGCGCCCCACCTTCCGATAGATATATAAACTGGCCGCAAGAGAAACGAGCCAACATCAGTTTTGACAGGACCTATGACACTTTTCACACTTCGCTGGGGCATCATCTCTACGGGTTGGATCGCAGAGCAAGTTGTTTCGGTGAGAAAATAGAACTTCGTATCATGATCGCGTGAATTATTGACACCCGTTTGCCTTCAAGGATTTGCTTGTTGATCCTACCACGTACGAGCGCATGTATTTTCTTCGAAATTGATGCTCACGAGTTTCCTCAGGCGTGGCACCAATGATGTGGTGCACAAAGTGACTGCTGTAGGCTCCCGAAGTATTGAAAAGGCCCAGAAGTTTATCAATGAGTTTGTGAACGGCGACAAGACCGTAAAAGCATATGGAACGTATGACAAGGTCTATGCAGATAAGGTTCGTGGATCACTTTCGTCAGTCTATTTGCCTCTTGACACCGTTCAAGAATGTAGACGCTATTTACATAGGTGTGACTTATCCAAGTTATGACCACAAACAGAACCAATGTTCGACCTTACTTAGGTACACCCCACACGTACCATTACACAAACGCTTTGGACGCACTCAAGGCCAAAAAGCATGTACTATGCGAGAAACCAGTGACCTGCAACGCTGCCGAACTGCGCTCACTCATTACAACGGCGAAAGAGAATGGGGTTTTCTTCATGGAGGCACTATGGACGCGTTTCCAGCCACTCGCAAAGGAAGTCAAAGAGCTCATCGATTCCGGCACACTTGGCCTGCCTGTAGTTGTCCATGCTGATTTCTCCGTCGACTTTGGCATTGACAGTCAGTAACCCTGCTTGTATCGCATATCCGTTTGAACATCACTCGCAGAATTGCCCCTGACTCACCGTATGCTCGATCCCAAACTCGGTGGGGGTGCGATTCTTGACCTGTGAGTGCAATATATTCCCCTCGAGCATCAGTTTAACCTAAAGTTGAACAGTGGTCCGTATCCTCTAATCTGGGTATGTGCCGTTGACTACATGTCATCCTCTGTTTAAGTTTATTATGCAGACGATTCTTGCTCTCTACGAGCATCCCGCCAATAAGCGCACGAAGCCTTCAAACATCACTGGTACAATGTACAAAACACCGATCACGGGCGTCGACTGCAATACGTCATACATCGTCACCTTCTCTCCCAACTCTAGTACAGGCTCTACTCTCGCCGCACAGGCGGTCCTGAGCTGTAGTATGAACGTAGCGTCCCACAACCCAGGCGTCACCATCCGATTTGAGAAAGGGACTATCGTGATCGACGCGCCTGTACCTTGTCCACTCAGGTATACCGTGCAATACTTCCAAGAGGGCAAGCCAGGCGAAATCGCGCGCGAGGATATCCGGACGTTTGAATACGTTGGTTCGGGATGGCATTTCCAGGCCGATGAGGTTGCGCGTTGTGTCAGAGATGGAAAGCTTGAGAGTGAGCTGTGGAGTCATGACAAGAGCATTTTAGAAATGGAAGTTTTTGATGAGGCGAGTTTGCATGACTGGGTTCTCTGTCCAAAGTTATCTGATCTGCTTCGCAGGTTCGCCGACAGGGAGGCTACAGATTTCCTGACGGCATTGAGAAGGTACTACTATAGGATTATCACGAAATCGGACAGGAAAGGAACAACAAAATCAGTAAGACATTATTGTGCACACCGCGCATCTATTATATTTTACAATGATTCGGAACGATATCTTCGCTCCAAGATTTCCAGTACAGGTATATGGCCATCTTATTCAGTCTCACCTTCCTCCTCAAACACAGTGGCAGCAGCTTTGCTCGCGGCAAGTCTAGCAGCGCGAGAACGCTCACTGGCCTCGCGGATGGCCCACGTAAGTTCGTAGGTCCTGCATGCGTCTGCAACGATAGAGTCAAATCGTGAATGAGTGACTAGTCTACCTGAAAACGCACCTTCGTAGGAGCTCAGGATCTGAGCAGCTTCAGGATCCTCTTCGATGTCCTCAATGATGTCGATCCAGTTGGATACCTGAGTCATATGTTTGCCTTGGGTTTGTCTTCAGGAACGCCACCACTTACCTCGGAGAAGAATGGATCGTCATCGGGGAAGGTATACATTTGTTCGTGGTCGTCGCCGGGCCTGCGGACATACAACATAGGTTGAACGTAAGGGTTGACGAGCCTAGCAATATCATGAGAAGGTGATGCAGTAAGTTTGAGTAGGAGCATACTTGAGAGAGTAGCCATCGGCATGGACTTCGAGCTCACAACTGTAGTTGTGCCCTTGGAGGGTCGCAGTGTGAATGAAACTGCCAACCGCACCGGAATCATATTTCCTGTTGTCACGTTAGTATCTGGCTTCTCGAACATAAGAATGCATCTTTACCAAGTGGCTGCGGTAACACGGGGAATCCTGTTCTCCGGGGCAATCTTGCTCTCGTCAATGCGCACTTTCGACAAATGACCAGCATTCTCGTCCCAATCAAGGGAATGGGCGGTGACGGAGGCTATGTCGACTTCCCCACCAAAGTACCGCGAGAGATCGCAGAAATGGGTTCCTTGCTCGATGACGGGACCAGCACTAATGAATCAATGTCAGTCATTGACTTACATTCTAGAACAGAACTTAGCTCACCTCTTGGATTTATCCCACCAGTCAGGTTTCGCGATTGACTCGTAAGCACAAGCATAACGAGCAATTGTGACCATCACGGTAAGCTCGTTCTCCTCGATGATCTGCTTCATCTTCTGAACGGCTTTCAAGTACCTTAGCATGTACCTGTGGAGGATAGGTTCATTTCATTTCTTGAGTCAACTGTCTATCAGCGTACCCGACAGAACAGATGGCCTTAGAGTCTGAGATGGCCTTTGCGATCTGGAAAGACTCCTCCAGCTCGTGCTTTGGACCAGTCGCTATGGGCTTCTCCATGAAGATGGCCACGCCAGGGAAGTACTTGAGAATTTGCATCTCAATGTCGCGACCCGGCTGGAGAGTTCCGCGGAACATCGGAGGAGAACCGACGACAATCGCGCGAGGACGGTCCTTGGGGGACATATTCTTAACAAAGTCCTCGAGGGTCTTGAACACGCGCGTTGCCTGGTACGCAGAAAGGACGAAGGAGTCGCATTTCTTTTGGAGTACGGCAGTTGCACGCTCGATCGCGGGATCGATGAGGGCAACTACTTTGAGACGCAGACCAAGCTTACTGGGATGGTTTAGGTGGCAGAGGAGGTGGGAACAAGGGGGGACTTACTGCTCGAAGCGGAAAGAGTGGTTCCAGGGTCCTTCGTCGGATCCTGGGGTAGCGGGGATGAGTCAGGCACGCGCACCGCACGGATATGACACTAGTAGAACTCACCAAACATGATATTTCCTGCACCTATAAAGACGACATTGAAATCATTGGTGCCGCCGACGTGCGTGGTTCTATCGGAAAAATATCAGTGATCGGATCATACAAATGGGAGGGTACTGACTTATCCATCGGAATCAGCCTCGATGGGTCGATAGAGGGACGTCTGGATGGACCAGAGGAATATCCTGATCCACGCCTATCAGCGGGCCTTCGTTCTGAGCCTCGACGAGAGGCAGGCTGTTTTGTGGAGGTCATCTCAAGGGTCGACGAAAGTCTGCGTGTAGAGGCCATCTTGTGAGATAACGATGGGAGGGACAGTGGGTGGAGTACTATTGCAAAACTTGCACTCTTTATAGCAGTGTGGAGAAGATATGACCAATTAGTAATACGTCCTTCACGTGTGGCAAAACCATAGACGCACGTACTCGGGGAACAATTGCAACGAGGCAAGCGCTGGATCACTATGGTACACACGCGGTGCTGCTAATTCGCACCCTGTCACCGGGACCGTGCACGTCCGTGGTCCGATTTCTGGACATCGTTAACTCGGAACATAAAGCGTGGTGTCTCATCGGATGTAAATCGGATAGAATGTCTAAATAATGCTTATAACAACGACAAGACAAGGAGAGCAACGATGTGGGAAGGAATGAGGGGTATCAAGGGGGTGAATAGAGTCCATTTAAAGCTGTTCTTGCCAGCATGCAGGATAACCAAGTCACTGAGACTATGTCCGGGTAGTGTTGTTCTGTTGTTGCTTCGGAAATCTGCTAGCTAACTCCTGACGTTTGCGTTCAGCGGCTTCTAACCGAGCAGTCATTGCCCTAAGCTCCTCTTTCAACTTCTCATTCTCCTGTGTTAGTTTCATCACGTTACTAGCTCGCTTCTGGACTTTCTCGGCCCTGTATGATGTTACCCGTGACTGACTGTCCCTGTATTGGGCAATCGATGATATGATCCGACTCACTGTGGTTCTGAAAATTTTGGTAAACCCATGATCGTGTCAAAGGAAAAAGTGAGATCAAGTTCCGCTGGTGGAATCTCTGGGAGAGCGGGAGAAGGAGATTCAGAACGAGGTCTGTGCAATGGCTCTAGGCGATTAATTGAAAGGCTGACGGTTCAAATGAGCGAATCTATAGACTCGCATATGCTCTCTTTACCGCACCTAGAAGTACTGTTTACTGAATCCATGCTGAAAGAGAAAGGTCAACCTTGGTTTGACCTTGGTCAAGTTCCAGCCACGACCCATGACTATCTAATATCGGTATATAATTCTCACGTATGTTTTAAAAGGAAATATATTCTCATTAGTAATTGTCATTCGGAGTTATTAATTACCAGTGGGTCATTGACATTAACGTTTAGCTTCAGCTCCTTCTTTCCTTAACCCATTGACTTCCTTCTCTTCGCTGGCGCTGTCGTTGACGACGACTACATGCCAAACTTGATGTCCACCGTCATTGACGGTCACGACGTGCTGGCAGCTAATGACCAGATTCTAGGTCACCATGACTCTCACACAAATGACGCCGACATTCACGACCTCAGCATTCCGGGTGCTCACTTTCACAACTCTATTGGCAGCAGTATCCCTGTATCTATTAATGGATCCCACAATGTGTATTATAACTCTTACGCCGATACATCCTTCCAGGACATCGGTCCATATCCCTACCCCTTGCAGCAAGGTCATGTACCGGATACTGCTCAACTCGACCTTCAATATATCCTATCCTCGGATATGTCACATTCACACTCCAATGATTTCATACATGACCATCCTCAGTTGCAAACGAAGCACTTCCAACAATCGCAGGATCTTTCTTCCTTAGGTCCCCCTTCTGACCCTGAATCGCAACCTCAGTCCTCTCCCTCAATTTCATCTTCAGCTAGCTTTTCACATGCTCTCCACGATTTGTCACGCTCTCCAGATAATGCTTCCATTCCATATACTCCATCATCACCCCTAAAAGTTGCCAGATACGCTCACGCAATGTTACCGCCCATTGTCCATTCAAGTCCCTCCAATGCTAGAAAGGACGAAACCGATGTGCGTTCTAGTACATTCTAATGTGCCTGTCATCTGATGGTCTCCTTAGAGCCGTTCCATTAACAAACGCCTAAACTCCGGCGCTGCATCACAGGTCGACCCCCATGCGTCCGCATTTTTGCGCGACCAGCTGGGGGAACCAAAATGGAACACGTTTTATGCACGATTATTCGAACGTAGACTCGGTCCTATCAAGTCAAAGATGCGGGTCAAAGCCAAAGGCACCGGAGGCGGTGGACTTAGTACTTCCAGTCCAGGCGCCACAGCAATCGATTTTCTCATCAAAGTCGAAGTTGTCAAAGAAGTGCTGCGCACCTACGTCCCGTGAGTTTCGCCGTCGTTTCATTGGTGAATTAATTAAAACTAAATGTCTCGCCTTGCTGTGCTCTTTTATCAGACATCCGTACAATCCGCTCAAGTCCCTAACACATGTATTTCCAGGCTCTCCGTCAGGATCTGTTACCCTGACCCGCTCCACCATCCTAGTTCTATCTGGATGGTCCAACACGCAGTTTTCATACTGGGCTCGTCGCTCTGAAGGTATCTCTGTCCTTAGAGATCACGACGAGCGTCTGCAGTCAGTTGCAGTCGCGTTGGAAAAGCGCATAAGGCAAGGCGGGGTGCTCCAAGATTTACCTGATGACGACGCCCTCAGTTCCCTTACCTATGGCCACGTGGCGGCGTCCTCACCAAACGTCACCGGCAAAGGTCTTGACATCATCATTGAGGAGGTAAAGAAACGTACTGGACTCAGTCCATTCCTTCGTGGGAAACATTCTTCCCTTGATCCGTTTGGTTCTACCAACGGTGACAAAGATACAGGACCAGGCCCCCCGTCTGGCCCTCCTTCAGGACCTGTGTACATGCCAACCTTCCAGGCAATGGAGTATTCTCATTCTCCTTCGGTATCTACGGAACCTCCTCGTCGGCCCAAGAAAAAGAGACGAACGAGCGCTACTGAGTCAATATCTTCGCATGCCGGTTCTAGCGTAGCTCATGTGGAGCTGGTGGGATACGCGATGGAGTCAGATGTCAAATCCGATGTAGCGAATACGATGTCACCTGATGTGGCGTCGCCAGCCTCGCTCTCGGTATCACGTCCGCTGCCTCGGTCTCTTGGCGTCATAGATGATGCTATTGGTGCCTATCAGCTCCAGAGCAATATGATGGATGACGCCGCGGAGAGCACCAACAGGGAGTACTTTCCTGTATCGGATTCTCGTTCTGACTATGATGAGCTACGACACAAGCGGCCGTTTTTGTATTCTGACCTTTCCATGGAGACGCGACAGAGGCTCAGCGTCTAGATGATTTGACAGGCTCTATGCCGCAATGTGCATGCCGTTTCCAGTCTTTCGGTTCTATGAAGTTCACGTGCCTCTCAGGACTTTTCCACTGCATGCATACTTCCCTTCTGCATGCATACTACTTCCCTTCTGGCTTCGCTTTCTCAATGCTCATCGATCATATGCCCATTCACTTTACCTGATCAGTCTACTCCCGCTCTCTAATTCTTGTACCACCATCAGGAATCATATTCAGAAAATTTATCAATCACCATCCTAGCTACGTACGATACGGATCATATCTCATTGCAGTACTTTTTCTGTGGCTTGTCCACTTGTAGTTTCCCATGTAGTTCTAGAGCATATCTCGGCAAAAACCTCAGTTGTAATAACCCACGCACAAACACGTTGCTTTGCTTACTGTTACCATTTTCAGTGTTCACTGATTACCATGTCCACTGTGTGATGTTGAACATTGGGCATATCATAACGGCACTGACGGCCGCATTCTTTGTCGTTGCAAGCTATGTGATCCTATTCAACACGTTTCTACCGCTCTCTGGTGTTTATGTGCGTATTGGTTCTTCAAGATACGATGTCATCTGAATCGTGGCGCATATATGAACCGCTGACCTGTCAGGCCCTTGACGCCTTCGCGCAAGACACCCATTACAAGTACTTTGCCCTGTTCATCATTCCCATGGGCGCGTATTTTGTGATTGCAAACTGGGTAGGCTGGCAGTACTGTCAGAATTCTTGATTGTGAGTGCTGCTGCTGTTTGCCTCTACCTTCCCTGAACTCATTTTCAACCGCCAGCGTATCCAGGAATAAGGCAAAATTCCGGTACACGCCTCACGACACACGGGACCATAAGCCTTTGATACAGGTGTTACAAAGTCTAGCCAACGATGGTGTACTACATGTGCATAAATTGGTATCCAAACGCGGTGCATATCAATAAGTTATAAGTAAAAAGACAACATCGGTATGCCTCATCATGGAGGTTCAGGTGTTCGTGACTTTTCCGTTGGGGGTCTTGGTCTCTTCTGCACTTGTCTCAGCTCTTGCCAGAGTCGACTGCGCTCGGGCTCCTCCCTAGGTATGGAGGTATAATTTGACCTAGTGGGACTAACTTCCCTAGCGTAAGAGCTTCTGGACCTTGCAGGGCTGATAGCCCGTCTCGCCGTGAACCTGGGTCGTACAGGAGAGGACGATGCCTGGGATGGTGGTATGGAAGTTTTGTTCGATCTCGTCGGACTGGGATCACGGAGTCCCCGACTTGATGGCTTGGCGCTCTGGCGGCCATCAGGTTCGGGACGCGATTGGTTCGCAAGAAGACGTGCAATGCCAGGTCTGGTAACCAAAACAGAAGACCGAGTGGCGGCAGGGCGGCTCGGGCCTACTTCTGAGCCTTCTGTTTCGCTCTTTACACGGGTGGTTTGACGAGGAAATGGGCTGCGACTTGTGCGCGCCGGGGGCTTGGGCGTTGGGTTGGCTCGCCCGGGACTGACGGACGGTAGACGAAGATAACGAGCACGACTGTTGGAAAAAATTGAATGGGCCTGCGCAGTTACCTGGGGCAAAGAACTTACGCTATTTCTTTCAAGTGCGTTTTTGTTTTGTAGGCCTGGTGCCACTTTTCGAGTGCTCGATCTGGATTACGAAGGTCATCCACTGGGCATGATCGCAAATAAATGAAATCTCACTCAGGACGGCATCGTTATGAGTCTCTCGGGCTCTTTTAGCCAGAAGTGCCTGCGGCATAGCAGCTCTCCAGATAGCCCAATAGCTCATCTTGGTTCGTGAGGCCTGGAAGCGGATGGCTGGGAGAGACTGAATGGGTGTTCACAGATGAGGGCGTGTATTAGATATTAGAAAGAAAGAACACACTCGGGTCTTCGAATGCCAAATACCAAACGCACGGAAGAGGAGATTCTTTTGATTCTGAATGGCTATCTGGCATAGCTATCATTTTTGGAGTTAGGAAGGCATGCTTTGTTGAGGATACTACAGAACTCACAAGGGGTCTCAGTTTCTCATCCATGTACCGTTCTCTCCATCTGTTCCAAGCAACCTGAACATTTGCCCGGTCAAATTCGAGTTCCTTTTCGCGCAAAGTAACGCGTTTATGACGTCGAGCATGCGCCACCATCAGCCAGCGATGGAACATCCGACGAACGCTCTCTACAGCACAGGAGTTAGACGAGCAGGCAGAAAACCCTAACCTCAGTACTGACCGGCCTGTTTGATATCAAGATGACTCTCCATGAGGCTAAGGTCTTCTACGTGGCGCAAACATATGTTTTTCCACTTCTTGAAGGCAAAGCTGAGGAAAAGGTTAGATGTTTTGAAACCATGGACGTCCAGATGGTTGCGTACACTGTTAGTGCATGGGCGCTCTTCTGGCTGACTTCCAGTTCCCGTAACTTGATTTCAATGACACGATTGGTCCAGAGTCTTAGAGCATCCCGTTTTATTCGCTATAATGCAATTAGACTGAATTTCAAAGCTTGAAAATCGTTCGACTTGCCAGGGACACGAGGACATCTATTTGCTGCGCTGCCAACCGACGAATTCGCTTTTTTTGATATTTCTGGTGCCATGCTTCAGGTGTAACGAACACGTCAGAGACCAGTTGATTAGATCATGAATACGTCAACTTTACCTGTCATGAAAGCGCGAAGTCGACGGATCTCAAGGTCTTCGAGTTTCTTCAGCCTTTGGCGTTCCTCAAACTTGACTTTCCAGGCTTTCAAAATCCTTCGCTGAAGAATGAAGTTCTCCACGAATCGAGCTTGTTTCAACAGCTTCATCTTCGCCCTCAGCTGGATGCGCCATTTGAGTAGCGCATCATACTGTACACGAGCAAGGTCGCGTTGAACAGCAAAGGCGCGGCGATTTTGGTAAATTGTATAGACCTGATGCCAAGTTCGCAGAGCTGAAGAAACACCATATGAATCGGAGCGCATGGAGAATGCGAGAGCATAATCTGTTATGACGTTAGAATTTCTGTGATAATCTGATTGCTAAATTACACTCACCCTCGAGATGCTTGCGTTGCCGCAAGCGATCTTTCCAAACAGCCATTGAATTTTTCACTAGACGCATGTCTCTAACCCTTTCGAGCAGTTTCCCGCGTTCGCGAGCCTTCCAAACCCTGGCGACAGCTCGGAGCAAAAAGGCATCTTGACGAGCGAGATATTTGTCGGCACGCTTTTCTGTGACCTACTGAAATGAATATTGTTCGACGTTATCGGGCAAGGGAACGTACACGCATTCGATCCCTGGTAGTTTTCCATGTGCTTATTGCTCGCTTTAAGATAGCAACATCGCGATAGGCATCCGCCGTCTGGCGTTCACGGCTACAATAGGTGTTAGCTGTCTGAATGTTGATTAAAACTATATTCACTTACGTCTGCTTCTTCCACAAGTTCATCACGATTCCTTTGATCCTGAGTGCTGCCTTGTGTGCAACGGTTTTTCCAGCATCTCTGGCAGCCATGGCTTTTTGCCAATGCTTCCATGCTCTATGAGCAACGCTCCCCTTGATTCTCTGAGAAAACTCGTCTGCAGCAGAATCCATGCGATCTAGCTTTAACAAAGAGTTTTTCCATCGCAGGAAAAACCGTGCAACTATGCATTCATTGTACTGCCGCTCGTTTAGAAGAGAGCGGTGGGACTGTTGCCATTTGACCCATGCATATTTGACAAGTTTAATTTCATGCCTTTCGCGAACCGTCTTCATCTTGGCGCGCATGTCATGACGCCACTGCAACTGCTTTTTCTGCTTATGTTTTGCACCCCAAACATCAAGGGCGAAGCGAAGGCAGCGCGCATCGGCAATGGAGGCAGCGCGAGCGTGCATTTCAAGGCGCGAGGCAGTAGCATTCCGCCAGGAGCGTAATGAAGAACCTAGGATTACATTATCTCGAGCTTGAGAAACTTGTTCGTTCGTTGTCTAGATTGAAGTATCACCACCTGACAAGATCACAGTCAGAAAATGCCTACCGCTAGCCACTGGTAACCGAGAACCCAAATCTCCCAGCAGCGTTCGAGGAGTTTATCTTCACGGAACTTATCCGCGTCTTCTTCGTCTCGTGACATCTTAATTTTCTGCCACGCTTCATCTTCATTGATCACACTTCCCTTGCGCGCTCGACCCTTTGTAAATTCGATCGCGTTGACTGTTACGGGGTTTTTAATCGGTGACGATGCACGAACTATCGGCTGATCCCGTGCTTTTTGAGGGACAGGCATTGCGACAGCAGCGCGATAAGATGGCGGAGTAGTTGATAAAGAGCCTGGTACATCACAACCGTCGGTGGTGTCTGACATTCCTTCCCATGCCGCTGGCTGATGATGACTAGCGGCTGCTTGAGGACGGGGCGTAGATACACGTGTAAGAGCAGGTGGAAGGATATTGTTCGGGGAGCGGCTTGCAGGCGTCCTTGTCACCCGTGTCAATTGCACTGATGCGTTGGGACGTGTGGCCTGGTTCAGGCGCGTGAGGGGGCGAGGATGGGCCTGTTCGGATTCGGCATCAGAAAAGGGGGTTTCTGTTTCTGTTTCAGTTGCAGGTCCATCCTGTTCCTGGTCTTGGTGTGAATGAAGGGTAAACACATCGTCATCCTCGTCGCGGACAGGTGTTGCGAGACGGGCAATTGATCTCGCAGGCTTGGAAGTCGGAATGGGTGCTTTGGCAGACATCGTAGGGATCCGAATTCTCGAGGGGCCGCTATAACCATACTGCTGTTTCACCCCCTCCCATTTGTCATTCCAGCTTGGTCCCCGGAGTTTGCAGAGCTCCAACAGCCTTCCGTAATGCACTGTCTCCGTCTGGTTATCCCAACCCCGATCGTGCAGTTCATCGTTGTATGCCTTTAGTCCCGAGAGAAATGAGGTAGCGTTTGGGGGTATTCGTTTGACAACTGCATCAAAAAACTCGACTTCCGCAGACGTCAGGTTGTGTAATTCAGATTTCGAGGTCGCCGACCCGCGGGAGACATCAGATATTGTTGCCTGGAAGGAGACTAACGGGCGTTGAGCTGTAACGAGAGGCTTCGCCGGCGAGGATGTGTTAGTTGGCTTGAATCCAGGCATATAGACAAAATGGAGGCGTTAGTGGTGGTACATCGACCAAACGTAAGTATCATCCGATGATGATCAACAGATGCAGACGCGTTCGTGACACAAGCACGTGCAAGGCCACACTTACGTAATATAAAATTAACTGGGACCCTTGAGTTGAATCCTGTCAAAGTGGTATGTACAATCATTGCCTTTTGTTTATTTTGTGTACTTGTGGTTAAGGATAATTGTCTATTGTGTATCCCGAACAAAACCAAGTGTACCGAGTGACGAAGCGAGTAAATCCAACACTCGCCCACTCTCTTTTTTCTGTACTTTCAGGAGCTCTTCTAACTCGGCCCGCAAATCCTCATTTTCGATAATCACGTCTGCATGGATTCGCAGGACGACATTTTGTAGTGCTTGCACAGCTTCAAAGTCAAGGTGCGACTGCAGGCGTCGCTTGATGGCGCGAAGAAATTGTTGAAGGGTGTTGAACGAGACTAACGAGCGCAACTCCAAATCAATTGCCGCCGGCGAGAGGCTCTTGATGTAGTCGAACAACGCGTCATCCGCTGAAAAAGCCTCAGTGATCAACATGAAAAAATCGCGAACGGAAAGAATCATACAGCCATTTTTTTTATCTGACTCGACCAGCAATTTTTGTAATGCGCTTCGCGAATTCGCAGCGATTTTGTCGAGTATGCGGTTGTGTTTATCCTGTGTCTCTTGCTTCTTCTCCTCGATTGCAAAACGATGCTCGATGCCCGGCAACGTAGGCAAGAAGAACGGCGCATGTTCGGGTTTCTTCGGTGGCTCTTTTGGTTTATTCCGTTGCTGCAAAACAATTAATTCTAGCGTAAAACAACAAAAAGACGAATGCGAACCTGTATAACCTCCAGATTCAGCAGTGTCTGCCAACGAGCGCGAGGGAGTAACGTTAATGTCACAAGGTCTCCATCTAATTGAGATGGCGTTGAGAAGACGTCTGTGGGCTTATCTTCTACCCCCAGTGCCTCCAAAGCTTCCAATACTAGATGTAAATCAGCAATTGTGCATAAAACCAAATGAACAAATGATTCACCTTCATCATCTTCAGATCCTTGCATCGAAGGAAGCGCAACATCCGCAATGTTATCTTCTGAAATCGCGCGGAATGCAACCTCTGAGTATTGAGACCGATTTGCCCTATCCAGAGTTATCAACCGAGATAAGAAGTTGGTACGTAGCATCTTACCAAAGGAAAATGCCAACGCTGTCGACGTGTGTAGTGGCCAAAAAGTCGTTTGTCGGCGAGAACGCAATGCTCGTTGCGACACTAGGTGTGCGGAACGCATTTATTAGCTGACCAGTAGGTATATTGAATGTCCGTATCACAGAGTCCAACGATGTGACCACTATCCAGCGCGAATCTGATGAAAACGCCTGTTACTGTTTCAGCAAAGTTCTGAAGTTCAACGCAATGTCCGCAACCCACAATGTCAAGTATTCGACCGTGCACGCCACACGCTAGTTCTCTGACGATTCTACGAGTCTCAATGTCAATGATTCGAACGACCATATCATCGCAGACGACTGCAAGTAATCCAGAGTCTCGCTGTAACATTATCGAACTAGCTGAAGTTGGTAAAACCATCACTTGGTCCAGAGTGCAGGCGTGGAAGTCGAAGAACTATAACCATCAGTCCCCGTGAGGTGGGAGCGGCAGAAGCAGCAAGAATTCTTACATTCACAGTGCCATCTGAAGTAGTGGCAATGACTGCCCGGTTCAGAGCATCTGAAGTCAGGCCAGTAATACTACGCTCGCTGGCTTTTGGTTTCATCACGGACGAAAGCTCAAGGCGATCAATTACGGCTTGAGGACAAGGTTCGACCTTGAACGACTTTCGCTTCAACCCGGACTGCATGTTCCACATGTGTATCTCTCCGGTTGAAGATCCCGCAAGACCGAAGTTTCCACAAGCAGTAACACAGACACACTAAATTACAGGATGAAAATACAGAATGAAGCAAGGAAGGCGACTTACCTTTACAACACCTGAGGGAGACTTCCTTTTGGAACTTTCAGCGGAGTTGAACGTGTGCTTTCCAACGCGCTTGTTAAGCACTGTCCAAGACCGTACACACATCTCGTCAGCATGTGCAGTCAGAACGTCATCCCAGTCCTTGGATCGTGTCGACGAACAAGAAATGGAGGTAATAGGGGGAAATTTCAATGAAGCAAGAGGTTTTGAGAGAGTCGTAGCTTTCCGTGCGAGAGATCCTGAGCAGATTTAGGTTAGCGATCGATAACATTATTCCGCACTCAACACCCACCTTGCGACATTTCGTATGACCTCGAGTCTCGAACAACAGAAACATACCGTAGGGTACGGTCTGCTGACGCAGATAACAATTGTTTACCATCTTCACCATAAAACCGAATGAGATGTGGGGGTGCATGATGACCAGATCTGAATTTCAGGAGTCGAGGAACAGCGGTGGCGGATTCGTACAACCATTGCTATTTGACAATCATCAGTGATAAACAGACCTTCTTGTTCTTATAACTACCTTGACGCTGTTATCCTCACCTGAGCTGATGAGGACAGGCTGTCCAGGGACCCACTCAAGTGCACTAACAGCACCATCATGTGCACCCCGGATGAGGTGCAGAAGCCGGCCTCCAGAATTCAGGTCCCAGAGGGCTATGTGTCCAGATGACGAGGCGGACGCCAGAATCGGGTGACCATCTAGTATGTAGCGAAATCAGAATTAAGTTTGGTCATGTCTGCAGTAACATACCACTCCGGAAAGATAAAGCTTTGATTCCCCCGTTATCCATGAACATTCTCATGAGCCGCTCATCAGCACGAACGTCGTACACAGATATCTCTCCTGACATAAAACCAACACCAATCACGTCAATAGCAGGGGACTGTGTCAACGCTGTGATGGGACTCGACAATGAGTTCATATGCTGCTCGGATGGTAATGTGCGCAATTGAGAATTAGAAAATTTGTGTATACAGGTCCTGCAGTAGCCGTTGAGTTCAAGTAATGGATTGCAGATATTCAACTTACTGTGTACGGATGTTCCAAAGTTGTATATCGCCCTCATTGCTAGCAACTAGAACTTTGTTCAGATATGCGGCAGGATGGAGAATTGATGTAGCAGTAAACCCGACATCAAACTGAATAGTTGTAGATAGGGCTCGTTCTGGAGTAATTGTGAAACAAACACTCGAGGTGATCGAGCAGAAAGCGCACCATTGGTCGATACCTCCCATATTAGCATCCGCCCACCATCTTCCGTCAATGCAAGCAACTGAGAGCCAAATAAAATGACAAATGTTAAGGGGGTCTGGAGCGGGTTCGATACGCGTGAAACCTGTAACTGAGTCAAAAAAAAAGTACATAGAATATCTGAAAGCTCCTACCTCTTTTCCTCGGAGATATTTGATTACATGAATGCCAGACGCTGCCCAAACAGCATCTCCATCCATAACTAGGCATGAAATGGGGTCTTGAACTTCCGGACCTATGCACCATTACACAGGAAAATCAGACATGGCTTCTAACCTTAGACATACCAATAACTCACCCACAAATAACAGGCCCATCTTACCCCCCTCCCATAACGCCCATGATCTGCCGAGACAGGTCAAAATGTGTATCCGGGGCCCCTCGGTTGCGTCCTTGTAAGAACGGGTTTGTATATAGAATGGTATATGGTTTGTGATTAGACCTAGAGCGCGGAACGGCGCAAACAATATAGGCACTCTGGGCAGGTGAGTGGGACTCGTCGCACGTTTGCATTTTGTGCTGCTGCGAATCCTTTTGCGAGGGCGAGTTTCTATCATCTCCACATTTTCGGCGTTCTGAGTGGCCATGGACACACTGATCGCCTGCGCTAGACTGGACAAAAGACCGACGAGAGTACTCAGTAAACGATCGCAAAAATGTATTACTACTTCAAAAATCATCTCACGTGACCTGCGATATCGAGGTATTTTTATGCTTGGCTAAATATAAACGTCGATAAAGATCAATGGCAGTGATCTGCACTGTGCAGTAAGTACCAGTCAGGACTCGGATCGTCGCGTTGGCTTTGCTCTGTGGAGGTTTCACCCAGGTTCCGGCTCATCGACCTTCTTATACATGATCCAGATCATCGTCTTGCCAATGCACACGAAGGAAGGACGTCTCGAGTCATTATATCATTGACATCAATCTGTAAGACAGAAATACATATGATGCTCTAGTGCGTTTACAAGCTATACAGTTTAGTTTCAGATCATTGCTATGCGAGTCGTTAAGCTTCATGCACCGCCCGAGACCACCATCAACAAGGTATAATCAGGTATCGTCTATCCCTCCACCTCCAGGACCGAGACAGGGGTATCAGGTCACTCTATGCTTCCGTCTTCTGCTTGGCACTAGTAATGTTGTCTGCCGTGTCTGTTCGTCTGCGTTCAGTGGCGTCATCACAGGAGGCTTGTCTCTTTTCGTTCTCCAAAGATTCCGACTCCGCGACTATCGTCGCTTGATCAGCACCCTTCTCAACGTCTCCCAGCTTCTTCTCGCCGCCACGGATGATCGTGCGCTCGAGCGTGTAGCCACGGATAAAGAGAACTAGAAAGAGACCGAACGCGGATAGCGGCACGTTGACCAACCAAACCGTGCTAATAGACTGCGAGTAAGCATGCATGACCTCATTACGCACTGTTGGGTTCTGGTAAGATCGGTTAGCAAGTCAGAACCGAGATCACAAAATTGTTTCTGACAGAAATGGAAGAAATCTGCCTGACACTATCATTCAAAGCCGCTGCAGAAGTATTGATGGTGAGGCCTTGGATGCCCTGCAGTTTCTGCTGGAGGACACTGGAAAGGATAGCTTCCCCGATCGTAATGCCTACCGTACCTCCAAGAGTTCTGAGGACCGATAAGTACCTATGAAATGCACACTGTAATTCACACTCACCGGAGGAACACAAAAGCACCTGTACTGGTAGCCATATCCTTGATAGGCATGGCCGCCTGTATAGCAATAAGCGGGGTCTATCACAGAGGGAATGATGAGCGCGGATTGTTATGACGATGTAGCAAACTCGCCTGGAATAAGCAACCGATGCCAAGCGCTGCAATAAAGGGGTAGATTTCCTTCTCTGCACTGTTTAAGAGAGCTGTAGTGATCACTTGGCTTCGATAGTGAATATACACATACTCAGTGCTCGTACTGTCCAGCATGATCATGAGGCCCCAACCAAGTGTCATGACAACCCATCCAAACCACATGGTAGGACGGTAGGATCCCGTGCGGGTTACAACTATTCCAGAAACCGCTGACATGAGCGCACAGCATAACGAATAAGGTAGCATTCTGCGCATGTCAGCAACCTGGAAACAACGACCCATGAATTCAATACTCACCTGATGCCAGAGCTCGTTGCTGATGCGCCGAGAACTGGTGTCGGGCTCAGCAAAGTGCATACTCGAAGGCTGTAAGACAGATCTACCTTGGTAGTACATTGGAAGGTAGCTAGAAAACCACATGAGAATGTCAGGTACAAACTCTGTCTACGAAATACTCACTAAGAACCTGGAATAGTCATATGAATGATTACTACGACCCAAGACAGATTTGTGACACGACATACCTGTGAAGAATACCACAGCATGCAAAAATACAGAAACTAATATCAAGCCAGTTGTACGTGTCTTGCAAACCATGAGAGACAACATGTTAATAGCCTTCTCGACAACTCACCTTGAAAAGACGAGGAGGAATGATGGGGGACCGCTTCGTGTATATCTCATTAACACCGCCAAGGATGAGCAACGTGCCCCCCACAGCAAGAAGAGCAATGGTTTCGGCACTTTGCCCTAAGCACCAGTAAGATTTGGCTCTTTAGAACAGAAGGATATCGTTACATGTCGTTTCGCTCGAGTTGAAACCTATAAGCAGACAGACCACACCTGCAACAATCACGAAAAGCCCAACGAAATCGAATTCCTGGATATGATGGCGAAATGGTTTTCCTTCATGGGGATTTAAGTTTAAGAAGAAGAATAAAAGTGCCCCAGCTAAGCCGCCAGTCGGTCTGTTGAAAGACGTATTAATGAGATTCTGATCTCAGCGCAAACATTGGAAACATATATTAAACGCACAAATTGATCCAGAAGCACCTGGTACGCGTCGATTGAGATTTCGATCCAACATCAAAATGCGAATACTTACCACCTCCAAGTTACATGATCGGTAAAAGCCTAGAACGCAGAAAAATCATCAATTCTCAGATTTCTCCAGAAGATGCGGAGACCTTACGCCGCCGATTAACGGTCCGACAACACTGAGAGAATATATAAGGTTTTAAACTTTTTAAACTTAACGAATCGGTCTTACCTGGCTATGCCCCAGGTAGCACCAATGAAGCCACCATACTTGCCTCGGCTGAAAAATAAACGAGATCGGTAATGAACCAGCGTTAGTAACAGATACTCAGGCTCACTCTTGCAATGACACAATGTCGGATATAGTGATCTGTACGAGCTGTATAATGCCCCCGCCACCGATTCCTTGTATGGCGCGACAGACAATCAACCACGTCATAGTCTGGGCTGCGCCGCACAACGCTGAACCAATCTGATCTATGATGTTAAATCCGAATAGGACCCACGTGCTAGGAACATACTAAAAATATGACGATGGATCCATATAGCATGGGTTTGCGGCCTGCAGATCCCAATCGTTAATTGCAAGCGGCGACGTATGTGAGCATGGTATTGAAATGACACTTGCCTAAAATGTCGGATAGCTTGCCGTATAGGGGACCCAAAGAAGCGGACGCCAGCATGTATGAACTGTATGAAAAAATGTTTGTGTGACACCGACCCTGAGTAACATATACGAACCTTCCGACCCAACTATAATTCTTTCCCCCTCCAAGTTCCGCTACGATTGTGGGCAAGGCGGTGGCTACAATAGTCTCGTGGAATGTGAGTCAGATTTTCACGGACAACATAACACTTTGCATACTTGATCTAAAGCCGCCAAGAATACACTGCACATCAAGCCAAAGAACACAATGTTAATGCGATTGTTTGGGACGACATGCTCCTCATCCTTTTTCCATGATGCGCCTGGCCTTTCTTTGACCGGAGATTGCGGCTCCGTCATCGTTGTCATTTTGTGAGAGGCTCGTCACTCGAGGGCAGCGAGTGAATTTGAAGAATGGACTGAGACAGAGAATGGGTACAAAGAAGGTGGGTTCATATCTCTGGACGTCTGTGTGTTAATATTGTAAGGTAGAGGTGTGCTCGAAATATGCCGAGGTGCTCCGAGATGCCGAGTTCGCGCACCCAGCGAAACGATTTCGCTGACTCAGGTTCCTCTAGACAGTTTACCAAGATTGGTAAGGATAAAACCAAGAAAGTCAGAATACCCTTATTCAACGTTATTCAACCCTTATTCACGGCCTCCGTGCAGGGTAGTTCGCGTAAAATTGCGTTCAGCTCCGCTCCCAGCAGAGTCTCAGGGGTAAAATTCATCCGCTCGACACGCACTACCACATGTCAGGCCTGTCAGGTCTTTGTCAGATATTCAGAAATATAATTAGCTTCGGGGCTTTCTCGGCCAGCAGGGGCGCATGAATCCCTCCACGGACCATAATAGCCAGAGTGGAAAGACTTGTGCAAATAGTACTCCATGGGGACTCGGAAGCACTAGCTAGTACTGTGTCATTTTTTTTACCGCTTTGGAATCTTCGATGCTTATATCGGCCTGCGCACCGATAAACCAAATGCCTTTCGTGTCTCGGGAGGGCTTATGCATTGATTATAGCAGACTACCTCCCCGAAAACTTTGAGCTCGTTAGATGGACCTCTCGCGTTTTCTGCATCGTAGTAAATCTGCGTCAAATCTGCGTCCGAACACCACGGGGACTACTACTTACTGTTGACTTTCCGAAACCCGATTCCAGACGCGCACATCCGCGTTGCGCTGATACAACACCGATAACAGGGACTATTAATGTCGCTACACTGTGCTCGAGTCACGATCAGCAGCAGAACGTTTTGGAGATCGGCGAATTGCTGGAAACTCTACAGTTATCGATGAGCATTTATGTTAACAGACTGGTCATAGAGATATATATAGAACCTGGTTCTGGTTAACTGGAATGCCATGTATTTTCAACTCCATGTCATCTTGAATTTTGTGACGGTTCCAGATCTATTCAAAGGCCTCTGTGGCTCAAGGAGCAGTGAACTTTGTTCAACCTCCAAAAAGCACCCAACGGTCCACGGATACTGATCGAGCCAGCATCTAACCACGTGCTGTGCCGTCAACCACAACGCTAATGCGAAAGCAGAAGCATGACTCATTGTCGCGATGTGCAGGCAGAATGGCAGAATGACGTCGGACGTACTCCACGCATCGACTCTTGTTAACTATGGTTAAAATTAGTCTCCCCAAGACAGCCCTTTAGACGAAGGAAGATAGTCGCTCCGTCTAATAAAGAGGTTGGAATGGACATAGGATGTCATCTCTGCACGGAACCAGTCCTATGCTGGATGGACAACTGGAAGTCGTATGCCTTACAAGTGCAATATGCACTAACTCGTACTCGGTCCGGGATAAAGGGGAATGCGATAGATATGCAGGAGCTGGGGACCACGGCAGACACAGACACAGATTGTTTTGCGAGGATACTCTCGAATTGGGGTAGGGTGCAGAGCCCGATCTCGGTATGATCATGGGCGTTTGTGGAGTCTGATACATGCGGTTCCAAAGGCAAGGGAGGAGAGCAGTACATGCTGGTGAGGGGACACTGCAACCATCGTCGATGATTACCTAGGAGAGCATGTGACGGTTATCGCCCTCGAATGTTCGACGTTAGAGTCTCTGCGGGAATCTTGTTGCTGCATCAGGTTACCAGATGAAATTCAATCATCGGTAGTCCAATGACTGCATGGAATTTGAACATTCAGCGCTGCGGTAGTCATAATAATCTTGAGGGTTTTTCCAACGATTTTCTGGGAACCATAACGAGTGGGATGTTTCCGACGTAGCAGAAGATCGTCGACAGAAAGAGCAAAACCACAGCACCAGCCGGATCACTGGCACGGGATCCAGACCCTGGCGCGAGACTCACTAGCAAAACTTCAAATACAAGTACGCAGGGCACTCAAATTAGCATTAGTAACTGAGCCAGGCTGGTCAACTAACCGCCTAGCCCTAGGGTACATGCATGTATATAGATGTACTTACGAGATAGCCTTGTGATAGCCAGAACTTGTGATTCTATGTAGTTCCGGAACTACCGTACGTGGGAGTCCTTCACATCGTCACGATGGATGATCATTGATGCACTGCTTACTTTATTAATACGGTTGAGATTGACTGGGGCCTATGAGAAGGGACGGCTTTCTTCCCTCGTCTAATAATGTCTGGATAGGAGACTGACCGGGATCGGGACCAATGATAATCAGGTCAGAAAGATGTTGCAGTAAGTGACTTCAGTGATTGAAGGAAGTTGAAGGAGTTGCCGTTTACGATGACTCGTAATACTTTGCTGAGACCCCGGATGGATGGCTCCCCGGACACCTCGGGATACAACTGATCTTCTTCACAAACCTCGATGAGCTCACTCATCGGAGAGCCGTTCCAAGTATCGAGCTACCCTGTTTCAACGAAGATAAGGCACGAAAAAGCACACAATCCTACATATGCGTCATACAGCTGTGGTTTTCCCGGACATGCAACAGTGACTGTCCAGGCAGAAGGCATACATATTGTTGATGTGAGCTTTCTGGACTCCTGCAGAGACGCGTTGATGGAGAGTTTCTGTTTTCAGCTATCTGAACTTCATACAGTGGCCTCGTACACCTGTGGATCTAATGTCACATTCTCTGGACCTGCGAGCAGCCGGTGTACGCCAGAGGATGATGGGCGCATATGCACAACCTATGCACTTGTCTCTTCCGCGCCGGAGGTTGCTGTGAAGAACAGGGACCGGACGATTTGGATTATGAAGCAGAAAATCTTAAGCGGCACCTTGGGCAAAAGTGACAAACGTGAAATTGTGGTGTGTCTTGCTCATGAACAACCCAAGTCAGGTTCTACACTGACGCAATCGTTAGCTGCCTCACGAAGTCGCGCATATCTACTCAGACGACAAAAGTTCAAATATTTTGCTCGTATCTTCCACTGGTGATATCAGTGTTGCAGATGATGAGTTGAACATCCAGTCCACTCTCATATGTCCGCATCAACAAAATTTTCTGGACGTGTTTTTCTTCCCTGGCACGTCATGTACTTTTCTGTCGCCTTGTGAAACCCCCCCGGACACCATTATAGTGTTTTGCTCGAGCTCTGACTCCACGCTGCTTCTGTCCATTGTATCTGTCACTGGCAAGGATATGACCATCATCGGCCAAAACCAGGTTTCGATCTCTCATGGAGTCTCGGAGCGGAAAACACAACAGCACGTTATCGCCCTTTCATGTGGTCCCTGTGGGGTGTTGAGCTACATAAGTGAGCTTGTGTATCTATCCTGATTGGAAGATTGCTCACGTCGTCAAGACGAATCTCATATCTGGGCTGCTTACCAGCTCGAGGTAAACAGCCTAACAATATCTGCAACACAGATTGGCAAGACATTAGCTCTGGCCCAATTATCACGTTTGAATGCTCATTCTTTTGGACGCGGCATGTGTCTCCTTTCACTGGGTTCCTCGTTGGTTCTCCTCGCCACTGTGACTGGTACGCCATCGTCCGAGATATCAATCCTTCTCTGGGACATGCGCTACGGTGTAGTTATTGCATCGCATGCTATCCCAATCCCGTCCGCTCTTGCGCCGAGCATCAAATTGGGCATTAGTATGAGCTTACTGCTTGCAGATGCAGGACAAGTATTATTAACGTTGTGCCCTGCAAATGTGTCACGGACCGCCCCGTCGACCTCCGAGTCTCCATATCGTTCGATAGTTTACATCATTCCCCTGGCTCCGAACTTGAAATCCACCATTGCTGGTGCGATTGGAACAACTCCCGCAACTTCTGAATGGCTGGCACCGAATCCTAAAGCTGAAACGCTAGCGGACAATGACCCTAGATCTAAACTGCTTGTCGATATTTCAAATCATCTGCAGCACAATGAACCCTATAAGGCGGATGAGGCATTTTTCAGATGGGTCAAGGAGCACACCTCAGCTAGTGGGCTATCCTCAAGTAATATACTGTCAATCTCGACACCGGTGCGTAGTTACAGTCTCAATCGGAGTTTCTGATGCCAAGTTTGCCAATAGGACGGAGCGGCGTCAGAAGCTCTTTATGGCTACGGTTTTGTCAAAGAGCTTTTAGCCCTCTTCTTTGCAAAGGAGTACACTAACAAGCCTCAGTACTCTCCGCGTGTCACGCGGCACTTGATTGAGAGTTGCGTCGTCAGCGCAGGCATGGTAGAAGGCAGGCTTTTCACAACACTAAAACAACACGGCGACTGGGTAGGTGGTTCCCATCTCTAGCACGATAAAGCCGATGACAGCCCGTGTGATAGGAAAGTATCATGTTGTCGTTCAACTCGGTAGTCGATATCTCCGAGGACGAGATGATGTCCCTAGCCAAGGCGCTTGTTGATAAGCAGCAAGAGCCACAGATCGATCCCGAGGCCATGGATGTGGATAGCAATAAGGCCTGGACACCAACTCTATCGGCTTATATGCTGATGTGTGTCTCATATCCAACTTCTCCTGCTGCACTGCGTCTGGCCATCAGAAAACACTTGCCAGATGCGCAAGATCTCATTTCGATCTTAGAATTGTTAAACGGCTGGACAGTTGGTGGAACCGAGGAGTACATTCGTACCCTTTTAAAATCTGTGGCATCGAATGTTGCGATAGAACGGCATGGCGGAGCGGCCCCGCCGTACGATAAGGTATGTTCGCACCCAGTAGTCAAGATAAAGTCTGACACTCTACAGACGATATCCTTCCTGCAAGTCTTGCTGGACGCTTCGTTTGTTTCCTTGTTACAATTCCCTCCGTCGCACGAACTGCTTCGAAATATCATGTCGCATATAGAGCCCGAGATAGGACTTCATGAGCGTATGGGGTGCCTTCGAGGGGCATTGGAACCCTTCGCCAAAGTTCATAACCGAACAATGAAGGAGAGGGCTGAAGGAACGCCAAGGGAAACTCCGAACGAATGGAGAAAAAGACGTAAAAATCAAGAACAACAGATTGCACTCGGTGTTGGGCTGTATAGATTGGAGGAGCTTGTTATCTAGCGCAGATCTGTGTCTCCCAGAATTCTGGGTTGGACGAGTGCTCTGCAATATGCATCCGTGCACAAACCAAATTTACAAGTCAGGGACTCTAACCGCCGAGGTTGAAAAATGCGCTGGACATTCTTTGCCAGAAACCTAACACGACAAAGCAGAACGATAACAATTCGAAGGGATTATATGATGCTCGCGTCCTTGAAGTCCAGTTCTGTTTCGTTAATGCTGCATGATTGCGTTTGCCCTGAGGGATTGACCAGTAATGAATTGTGCTGGCGGGAAAGAGATAGGTGTAGCGGAATGTAGTAGTTAGCGTATCCGAAGGCGATTTTGAACTTTCATCGATATAAAATGGTTGAAGCGAATGAATAAGTTGGGTAGCAGGCCACGGCATAGCCACATTGTGGCGATGAAATTAGACCGAAGCTAAATGAACGTCCCTTACCAATGTTTTTACCAATGTCTTTGTAACATACTTCTCCGGAGCTTGGATAGTCAGACGTATATATACTCGTAGCAAGTAGTTGAACACCTCAGTTCTAATCAATATATAGACTGAGATGTGAGTTGAATCATTTCTTATCATTCTTACAAGTACTAACAAGTAATACAGTTAAGTTATCTTCAGAATTCGCGTCTAACTCATAACTTTGTCAGATTCAAGATTGTCAGGACGAATTTTCTATTTCTCTCCCTTCCGAACATGATCCCTGTCAGGTTTTGCACCCTAGAAATCATCCGGGAATTCTTCAATTCGGTGAGTGTCTATGTAGTATGCACGTAATTTGTTGTGTCATATTCTACTACCAAACAATGATGCCTACTCACATAGTCCTTTCTCCATAGCTCTCTTCGCCTTCTTTACATCACATTTGTCCAACCACTTCGCCCTCGGCCGCATGATTCAGAGAACCGACAAGTCCTTTATGGTGCGTTACGTTGATTGCGGGGCATTTACGTCGTATATATGACTTTATATGTTATCATAGCTAATGGTATACTTACAAGACAATATGTATAATTTTCTCATTAGGTATTAGAATATTAGAGGCTTGAGCCGGGAATAAGACACACCGGCGTGACGATCGGATAGGAACAGTACTTGCGGCCAAAGCTCAACATGCAACAGTCACCAACTTACAAGTCAATTTCATCCCGGCCTCAGATATCGGTGCACTGCAAAATATTGTAAGTACCAAGTTAATGAAAACCAGTTATGCCACTGGCAATTGGGAGTAATACTAACCAGTAGATGCCAGACCTCGAAAACCTGTACTCCAGTTCCTAATACCAACCACCCTGTTGAGCTCAAAAGCGAGAGCATCAGCGTCATCGTCAGCGAACGCGAGCAGCAGTTGGATACAGTGTTGCGCGATGTCTCAGCCCTGAAAATAGTTATGGTCAGCATCAAAAATCTTCATCAGTCACTCGTCGAACAGAAGTACAAGATCATCCAGTCCAGGCTTTTGCAAACGGGATTTATATCGACTCTCAGACGCTTGCCAACTGAAACCCTATCCCATATTTTTCGCCTACTGTCTCCCCGAATGCGAGTACTTGTCGCCCGCATCAAAGACGGCCCCAATGCTGCTGACATTCTCGCGGGACTCGCATTGTTTCTGGTTCGAACGATCAGCTGTGGGATGCAACGACGGGGTGGCTGGTCGGTCGGCCCTTGTGTGACAGGGGCACACTAAGTTGGTCAGCTCAGCCTCTTTCTCGCGGGAGGCGCACAGGACACGTACTAAGACAGTGACTCGCATATATCACAGGTACTTCAGATCATATTGCACAAGTCATCAACGTTGTCAACATTTCGAAGTCTCGCAGTATTTTCCACTCACCACAGCTGGCCTGTATGTACCATGGTAGTCAAAGAGTCAGTGGCATACGGCTATGTGCCAACATACATAGGATCTAGCGTGTGACAACATTTCAGCAATGTTATCCAGTCCGTTTTTCTTGACTGCACTCACTGAACAACAAGCCACAATTTGATATGTCACGCCATAAACCTTTTCGGACGCAATATCTATGTACCGTATTCCGGGGAGCGCACGGGTACGAAACCGCGCAACCAGCGGTAGTACAGGGATCGCTACTGCCTTCATGATGAGGACAGCACAAGCGCTCAGTGATCCGGAAGGTTTACCAAGTCCTTAGTACTGAAAAAGTGTCATACCTCACGCAGGCTGCGTTCCGGAACCTGGGCAACTATCTGCATATCTCAGTCCAAAGGTGGTACCATATGCCTGGCAATGTGAAACTATTAGTGATATGTCAAGTATGTACTACGGAACTCGTGATCGTCTCACAAAATGAATGGATTTACTTTAGTTCTTAAAGCCCGAACCCTCGCCACTGATGCATCTTTCGATGAGCATGAATGTAGGTGCGCAGCTCGACAGCGGCGCACTGTCCTTCTCCCACTCGCAAAGGTGTTCGTCGGCGATGTCCTTCGTCTCTGCGCCTGACGCAGAGTCGAATGGGGTAGAGACTTCAGTCGACTCGACCTCCAAGCCGGAGGGACTCGTCGAACATGCATTAGGGTCATCAAAAGGTGTCATGCCATTAAGGTCCACCTCAATCATCTGAGTCCACCGACTTGGATCATTAACATCACCCATCTGGGATTCTTGTATTCTGCGGAATTGCTCCTGATGAAGAACTATGCGTCCAGCCTGAAAAAGTGAATGAGGAACAGAATGGCCGCCTAAGATCTCGCACTCAACAGCAAACCAAAGGCAGAAAAGCAGTAAGCTAATGAAATTCAGTGAGCAGAGAAACCTACGGTATACGCAAGACTTACTAAAAGGTGATGTTTCCACTCATCTGCGTGTTAATGACGCGCGTGGTGCAGAGAAACATAAAGACGAAGATCACTGGAGTCATAAGCATATAGTATGAACAAATAAGTACATCGATCCTACCTGTTATCACAATGGTTATGCAGCTACTGTCGCGGACCGCAAGCTTGAGCCAAGCACGCGTAGCTTCCGAGCAGCCAGATGTACTTCCGAAGAATCGCCATAGCATTGTAACAAGGATGAACGTGAATGATACAATGATTGAGATACTAATTCTCGAGTCAGCGATCAGATATACAAGAGGTGCGAAAATTCTCACCCGACATAGAACTCACTGTGATGAGGCGAGATTGTGACGCAAGTGGGGGAATAGTGAGTACCAGTTACAATCAATCGAGCATTGATCGCCATGGCGGCAGACTGCGTGCCACCGAAGATGAATGAGAGTGCACGGATATATTTGTCTTGTCTGTACATTTTGTGCACTGCAATGAGGGTGAATAAACAGTCGCCCGGTATATGACCGAAAGCCACGTACCCTGCAGCATGAGTAATAACTCCACTGATAGCAACAGACACTGGATCGTCGTGGCCTGATACGAGGACCATACTCTGCAAGCGAACGGACTATTGAGAACCCCAGATGCCATCCTGAACGCAAACCAGACGTTGAAACTAGTGACAGGAGTGAGCATGCGACATTGAGTTGCCGAACCACTCACATTTGTCCGGCCAAGCCGGTATACCTGGTCACCACATATATCTTGGCTTCTGTGGTCTTCCAAAATCGCCTGTTTGCCAGAAAAAAACTCATCGATGGCGTTTATCAGTACGTGGACAAGTACTCACGGCCAGACAAGCCGAATTTCATCGGACAAAAACAAGAGATACTCGAGGACCATGAGCGCAGTTAATGTCGCTGATAACATGTGACTCTAAATCAAACTTGAAGAATGTTCAGACAGCAATTGGAACGCACTTGTTATTATAGTAATGTTGCGTGCAACAGGATCAATGGAGGGGGACATCCGAGTCACTGGCGCAAGTAGTAGGCACTGGCAACGCCAAGTAAAGGGGCGACTAGAATTGAAAAAAGAAGAATAGAAAAGTGACAAACGAAAGTCCAAGACTGCCCCACTGCGAAGGTGGACGGTCAGAGGAAATAAGTATCAAGCAATTCTTGGTGAATATATACTCATGTGTTCGTGAGCAGATCCGACGAGTCCCTGACCGCGAGGCACTGGCATGCCATAAGTGCGCGCGCTAGATTTGAAGCTTGAAGCCGAAGAACCTGATATCTATCATGTAATTTTGTAACAGCCGATCCCAGCCTGCGCGGCTAAGCCCAAGTCAACCAAGTTTGTACTAAAACCGTGAAACTTTACTTACTTCGAGTTCGAACCGCTGGCCGCCGACGTGACAGTGCCGATCAGCCAGTAGCTTTGGGATTAGTCTAAAGGGTATGCCGTTCACTGGCCCGGCTCACAAATGACTCCCCCTTTCAAGTTTCTACCCCTGGCTCGACAACGTATAGTGTACGCAATGTGGGTCCACAACTTGAATTAACCGAGTCGGTGGATGGCCCGTAGTGACTAGTATGTCTGTTGGACATGGTGCTTTCAATAATCTAGCTACCCAGACAGTGAGTTTCTACCAATATCCTCTACATACTTACTGAGTTCCTTCACCAGTATTCCTCGAGCTGAAGACTACCGTCACGCCACCTCAACAAGGGCTCAGGCTCAAGAGCAGCCATACACGACATTTTCACTCGACCAAGGACGAGTTGCTTCGTATAGCCTCCGAACTCAAACGTGAGGATTCGCTTGACTACTATCATGAGAGCCGTCTTTTTTTTTTTTTTAATTCAATTTCTGTCCATTGGGGTAAAATACCCTATGTCGGACAGTACTATCTAGTCTACAGGGCCCCTGCCCTATCTACATCTCTGAATTCGCGAATGCCCTGACGTGAGGATGTCCTCCGCCAGTCCGCCGTTCCCGCCGGTCGTTTTAGACGCGCAATTCATCGAAGACGAGTTTGACTTCTCTCTTCTTATCGTATATGTGGTTATCTGGTGCGTGGTAAGGTAAACTGAAGCGCGTACTTGACTGTCCCTTGGGACAGGAGAGCCGTCGTTATCTCCCAGACGAATCATGTGAATTGATTCAGGTAAGTTACGATAAATACCTTTCAGAACACACATATATTGACATCTTTCCTTGCTGAAGAACGACGAGGTTGTCCTTACCGCTGCGACAGCGCTGGGCTCTGGAGGACTCACTCCCAATGTCTATATCGCCACTGACGTCCATTCCGAACCACCGTAAGCTAACTTATACGGACCGACATTGGGCCAAAGACGTCCGGTGGCTTGAGGCCCCGCAACATAACGCAAGAGTACCAGACGCAATACTTCCCCGAGCAGTGTTTCAAATGCAGCATCACGCTCGGTCTCATCTTTACCGAGCATTGTTTCCTCACATGCCACGAATGTCTATGACACACGTGCCTTCTCAGCCGCAGACCCATCCGCTCGGGTACATGCACTCCATCATGCTCCTGCTCACGCCCCTTCATGCCTGCACGGTGTTCTTCCATGCGTTTTTTCTCTCTCTTTTATCATCTGCCTCTATGCACACTTTCATGACCTTCACCTTCTCTTCTCTCTGCGCTCCTTCCTAATCCACATGGCCAAGGCCCTCTAGGAAGCGCAATCCGTATAGCACTGAAACTTGATCGACAATTCTTTCTTTTTCGTCTGTTCGGTGGACCCAGTGGAAGAACTGCGAGGAGAAAGGATGAGGAGATACGCAGAAAGGCAATCAAGTTGGTGGAGCTGCTCCAATAATCTGCTGAACTTGGGAATCTGGATTCAAACCATCAGACGCTCAATCGATGTACTCAGGTCGGAGACACCTGGTCTTGACTCGGACGATTCCCGCTCTCGTCGTATCTCTCTGACCTCTCGCCGCACCCTCAGCTATGACCTTAATAATGCTATTGCTCCACCACACACTCGCCCACCCAGACAGCCAGATCCACGCGGCCGTGCACAGTCCATGGAACTTTCCAAGCTTATAGATACGCCTCCACTTGGTGCATCCATTGGCCATCCTATAAGTGTTCCTCTGCGCGACGATGACTGGGACTCATACGTTCGTGACCGTAAGCTCCTACAACCACCGGCCGGGGTGACTGCTCCCATCCCAACGAGCCGTTTGTCCACGACAGAATCACTATCCGCACCACAACGCCTACCTGTTCCGCCAGCTGTCACTGAAGCCCTCTCCCAAATGAAACGCCGGGAGATTTTGTTAGACCCTGGTGTTGGTCCAGACACAAGCGCGAAAGATACGTCGGGGAGGATCCGCCCATTGCCACGCTTGCAACAGCCCGTGCTCACACGAGGAAGCCCAAACCATATTTCAACAGCACAATCCCAGCTGTGTTAGCACCCTCGCACCCTCCTGCACGTTATCCTCCTGTCATTCTCTCCAGGAGCGCGCCATTGTCACCTGAGCCCGAGCGAAGCAACATACCGATCGTCCTCCCTCCCACGCGACCATTGAAGGCTGCGGTCGCCGAGCCTTCCAGCAATATTCCCATCATCGCGGACAAAGCGCATACATCGCATCGCCAGTTGCCAAGAGACCAGAACCTAAGCGTGTTGCAACGCGTTTGAGAAAATGGAGGAACGGCATCGGGAGAAGATGCGGGGTCTAAGGAGCCTGTTTTTGACGAGACAATAACCTGGGTTTGCGATATCGTTCCGCCGCACGAACTTGAGCGGGTTTTACGAATACCCATCGTTGATTTGACGAAGATGTTTGGAGGTGGACTCGAATCTTCCCTATACGCCGGGGGGACTGTTGGGGATGGGCGAGCCCTACTGCATCAACCTCTCGTTCCGTCATCCCCACAGAGTGCTCATATGTCTCAGACACCACAGAGGGTTAATGGGACCAGGGACGTTCACTTCTTTAGCGTTGGCAACCAAGGCGGGCGAACACTAGCCTAACCCTAGCTTGTTAACTAATGTGCATACAGCCCACCCATGTAAGTTGGGGATCAAAATCTCGACCGAACATGAATGATTGAAGCTACTTGGGCAAAAAACCTGCATATTTTTTGTAGCTCAACATCGACCCGAACCTAGCGGAAAGAGTCCAAGAGTGTTACACGCAATGAAAAAACTGAAGGATACTACACAGCACAAGTGTGGGACTACACGTCTTCAAGCCACTTGTCATCTAAGAGTTCCAGTGCACTTGGACGTGAAGCGGGGTCAAGTGCTAGACAACGATGCATGAATACAGCTAGAGATGGGATATCATCTGCATTGAGAAAACTAAAGCCATGGAGGGTGTCTTCCAGGCTGCGTGGCTTCAAATTGGTGGCCCGGAGAAGTGACCCTTTGAATCACAATCATGGAACACATCACGTCAGTAAGAAAAGAGAAACTAGTTGAAGTTAAGATTGACCATGTTCATCAAAGTATTCAGTCCGCTTGCTGCATGCTTCGAGAAATTGTGGTGGAAACGAGCCGAGACAATTGACCATATTCTGCAAGTGCACGTCGGCAGAATATGGGCTGTGACCAAAAAGGTGAATATTGGTGATGAGTTCAAATACCTAAGTGGAGGAGTTCAACAACGCTGTCAGAATCACTATGCAAAACTTACGAGACATCCAATTGACCAAATGTCAACAGGAGTTGACCACAGATACCGAGAGTCACCTCTGGTGCACGAACAATAGGGGCTTGGCAGAGGTCGTGTTCATTGTCGTGAACAGGGGATGCTATGTCAAAATAAACTCGAGCATAAGATGAGGGCCACACTGTCTTACCTGTGCCATAGTCAATGAGCCGAACATTTAGAAAACGCAGATCAAGGTTGGGGTCGGTAAGAGGTTGTGACTTGGCGATTTGAGAAGGTGAAATTTCAAGGTGCTTGTCAATTGTTGAAACTGGGTCAGCTAATACTGCTGAAACATTATCTGATCTGATATCTAAATATGATTCAGTAAGTGATGTGAAAATCAACCAGCCTGGCAGGACACGACAAATTACCTGTATGAATGTACTGACACTCGACGTGAAGATAGTTGATGGCCAAAAGAATTTGCTTGATAATCCGTTTTGCGATCGAAACAGAGAATCTGTAATTTGGTTGAGCGGATCGAAGGGTCCTCATATTTGGGCCTAATACGTCGGTGACAAAACAGAGATGACGACCAGCAGAGGTGTGGGCCATAAAGGAGTCGTGCATAGTAAGGCAGTGTGGAAAGCCTGGGTGGTGTGGAGCAACCAACTCAATGTGCTTAAAGACAGTGTACTCAGTGAGGCCACCGAAAACTTCACATGCAGTTGCAAAAGCGGTCAGCATTTTGATGGCCACATATGTTTTATGTGGTGCAGCCGTGTCACTGTGTGAAACATGTGGGTAATTGTATTCAGAGAATCCATGGGTTATTGTGCATACATACAGAGCCAAACGGAAGAGGAACCAGCCCATCCAAGCTAATTGTATGGTCAATGAATGAGAATCACTATATAAAGATGCAGATGTTGATGCACATACTTTACGGACTATTTCATACCGATTCAGTCGGTGATCAACCACTGCACAAGGATAGTATCCATAACCCTCTTTGGCTAGCAGAGAGAGAGGTTCTTCCCCGTCAGAAGCTGCTTCGTGAGTTGAGCTGCGCCTCTGCTCTTTTCCATCATGGCGGCCTGTGCCAGTGTATTTGGAGACGGTAATAGGATTAGATGGCCCTTCATCATTAGTATTCTGCTCCTTTGTGTGGAATGTATTCAAAGATGATGATAAGATTCGAGTGCTCATGGTTGCAGGTGAATAATCAAGCGATGGATTGAAAAATAGGGGTCCCCGACTCCCACATTAGATTAGTGGGGGAGCCTCGGCTCTGTCGAACACAAAAATTTTCCCATGGTCAGTCGGTCTGCAAAGCTGTGTTCATTTCTCCCACGGTTCGCATTGCCAGAACATTTCGTCACGGTTCGAAAACTTCGTATGGTATCAGCACGCTCTGCACATCTTCTCAAAATGATATTGCTACCCGCTTTAAACTATGGCTGAGATCCTTGCTGATATCTGCGCTGTGGGCTGCACATTAAGCCGTTTTTTATCTCACCCGTGACTCAGAAGACAATACTGCGAATGCGATTCGTCAAGTTTCAACCAACAAACAACTGGACGACGCCGGAGTTTTTGTCCAGAGGGTGGAGGTTCTAGCAAACCGGCACTTTGCGAGACGTCACCATGGGTATTTGCACTCAGCTGTTGGTGCGATGGAGAGTATATGGGTGAGAGTTGTGGAACTTGAGGAGATGTTTTGGGCTGAGGATGGAGAGGACGCTTTTGATTTTGACGACATCAGTTATTCCGTGTTAGAACACCTCAAGTTCTCCACGACGGACTTGGTGAATGTGGCGATGACCTGCTCCCGATTGGCTGGTCCCGCCCTCAATATCCTCTGGTCCGAACAGCCGAGTTTGGTACCCCTCATCATGTGTTTACTGCAATGACTCATTCGATAATCTGATTAGTGACCTCCCAGATGTCGGACACCTGAGAAGTCGCGAATCAGACTATCGTGAGTGAAGTATTTGAATCCGGGCATTCGAGCAATTCTTCTTTACCGTAGGGGGTTTGATTTTTTTTTTTTTTTTTTTTTGATTCCTTGTTTATTGTCCGTGGGGGCGAAGCCCTATGATAGACATTACATGCGGTAATATGCACTATGGTACTCTATGTGTGTGTTCGGTGTGGGTATCCTGAAGTCCTGGTCCAGGCTTGCGCGAGGACAATCAATGCCGTCTGAAGGCGATTGGAGAGATAGGTGGCTAAGCACTTAGCGCATCTTTTTTGGGGTCACTTCTTCTTTGGGGGGCTAACATCTCCGAAGGAGTTTTCTAGGCGTTTCGTGCGGGCGATGTATTTGAGGACTGCCTTGATGCTCTTCTCGTTGTTCAGGAGGCCGTTTAGGCTGTTCGCGCGCGTACCCAGTTCTGCCTTCGTGATCGATCTGTGTCTCGCGTATGCCGGGCATGCGATTAGGAAATGGTGGACTGACTCTTCTCTCTCTTTGCAGGCTGGGCATAATGGGGAGGGTGCTCTCGAGATTCTATGGAGGTGCTTGTTCAGCGGGATGTGGCCTGTGCGGAGTTGGATGAGCAATGCGGCGTGTCTTCTCGGGAATTCATTGGCGAGTTTGACGAAGCGGTTTGATGGGAAAGATGGGTCTATTTCTCTGAATCTGTCGTAGCGAGGTGAGCTCTGCATGACGGACTTTGCCTCTTCGTTGATCATTGTGCGGAAGGATTGTTTTATGGCTGACTTGCTGGCTGGGAGAGTGAGTGGGGAGTTGGTTGACGAGAGGAGTGAGGTGGGTAGGGTGTGCGGATGTGATGTGTCTCCTCGTGCCGCTTTCTTGGCTTGTTCGTCGGCCTGCTCGTTCCCAGGAATGCCAATGTGGCCCGCTGACCAACGGACTATCAGTTTCCCGTCGTCCTCGGAGGGGAGGAGTGTGCGAAGGTCATCGTGGAATTTGTCCATCAAGTAATGGCCCGGCTTTGACTGAAAGGCGAGTGTTGCTCTGATCGCCGCCTGGTTATCTATGCCCAGTGCCATCGTTCTTTGTCCTCCTCTCGCGTCCATCTCGTCCTTTAGCAGCTTCACTGCGAGGATCATACCCACGACTTCCCCTTCGTACACCGTGTGCGTGTCGGCCGAACCCAGATAGAATCTGCTCTCTCGTATTCTCCTTTCTCCTTCCATTAACACTGCGGCTGCTCCTACTCCTCCGTCTAACAGCGATCCGTCCGAATATGCTCTCAGCTCTTCACTTGCTCCTATGTCCTCTTCCAGCGCTTTCTGCTTCGACTCTGCTATCTCCACGTCAACGTCGGCCGTCCATTTGGGGTAGTGTCGTGTAGGGTGGATGGTTTCGGTGGATTCGGGGTTGATTCTAAATTCCCTGAGGAGTTTGTGGATCGGGGATGGGAGGCGTTTTTGTCTTGCGAAGTTGCTCTTCGCCAGGTGGCGGTGCGCTGATGCGACTCCTTTATGAAGCGGATGGGACGTGTGCAGGGTGGCGAGTCTTAAGGTAGCGCGATGGCAATGATTGCGGAGGATTTGCTGGAAAGGAAGAATATTAGCGTGTGCGTCGAGGAGATCGGAAGCTGTGGAGCGCATTGCCCCCGTTATTAGAATAGCTGCCATTCTATGGACTCGTGCCAACTTCGACGCGAAGCCTCTCGCTCCTCGTCCTCCTTGTTTTCCTCTCCCTTTTGAGACTAGATCTGTGCACCATACGTCAGCTGCGTATAACATTTTTGGAACGACTACTCCTTCGTAAAGTTTCCTCATCCATTTTCCTCTCATTCCTTTCGTTGTTCTAATCATCCGCTGGCAGGTCATGGTGTACTTGGTGCCCTTGGCCAGGGCGTACACTGCGTGCTCTTTGAACCGGAGTTCTTCGTCGATTATTATGCCTAGAAATTTGTGTGAGCGTGAGGGTTGAATGGTGTGGTTTCTTATCGTGATTGAAGGGCGAGGGACGGGTTTGGACTTTCCGGGATTGGCTCCGTCCGCTATGCGCTTTCTCGAAAGACAGATCAGCGCTGTTTTCTCCAGTTCAAACTCGGCGTTGTGCTCATGACTCCACTCTAAGGCCCCTCCCGATTTTTCCATCATGTGCTTGAGTTTTCCGTTGGCTTCCTCATATGATTTTGCGCGTGCTAATAGTGCGATGTCGTCTATGAAGCCTAGACCCATTTCGCCTTGTCGTGGTTTGGGATTCGGTACTCTAAGGACGTCAGCATTGTAGAAGATGAAGGCAAGGGGGGAGAGTGGGCAGCCCTGGTCTATGCCGTTTTGCACGTCGAAGGGGGTTGATCTGTAGTCGTCGAATGATAGCGTGGTCTTGCGGTCAGCTAGTCTTCTTTGGTACCAATCGATGTATTCTTGCGGAATCCTTGCCTTCTTGAGGTTGTGGAGTAGCTTATTGACTATTACACTGGGGAAAGCTGCTTTAACGTCCAGAAATAGGATAGATACGAAACTGTCCTTTGAGGCCCATGCATCCGTGACAAACTTTGTTAGAAGGTGTAGCGAGTCCGTTGTTGATCTTCCTGGCCGGCCGCCGAAGTGCGTAGGTGGGAGGAGGTTATGTTGTTCTGCAATATACGTTAGATCGTCTGCTACGCAGGATGAAAGGATCTTAGCCATTGAGTCGAGGAGGGTGATCGGTCTGTACGCCTTTGGGAGGGAGTAATCTGGGCGGCCTGGTTTTCGAAGAACTATAGTTGTTGATTGCTTCCATTCGTCGGGGTAGACATTAAGCTGAAACGTTGCACGAAAGATGGGGCCGAGATACGGTACGAGAAGGGTCATGCATTTAGTGAAGACTATGTTACTTATGCCGTTCGGACCTGGCGCTTTGTGTGGGGCGAGTCTTTCGATCGCCCGTTGGATCTGCTGGTCGGTGATAGGCTGGAAGTCACAGATTGGCGTGTCATATGCATAATTTGGGTCCACAAAGTCGTCTTCGGGGGGTGGGCGGAAGAATGTCTCATAGAGTAGCTGGCTTTTGCGCTCGTTGTCCTGAGTGTCGTTTGCATTGGTGTCTAGGTCAGCTTGTGGGTCTTTGAGGGACTTGATCCTTGTGTGTATCTGGTCAGCCGGGTTGCTCGTGGCATATCTGTGAAAATTCCAAACTCCAGTTTCCGTCAGTGTATCTAGCCATTCAGTCCAATGAGAGTCCTTAGCCTTCTTGATGTTTTCCGAGAATCGGTTTCGCGCGGCTCGATAGTCCTCATGGATGGGGTGGTTTCTTTGAGCGATTTTGATCCTAGCTTTCTTGCCGAGCTTGTGGACTTGTTTTCGTTCCTGGTCCAGGTCTTTGGACCACCATCTTTTCGAGTACGGGGAGGGTTTGACTTTCGGGATGTGTTCTTCGACGGTTTCGGTGATTGCTGACGTTAGGGCAGTTAGGGCAGTGTGGAATTGGTGTTGGGTGGTGAGCTCTGCGGGTTGTCCTATATTGTCAAGGCGAGTTGCTAGGGCCTCGTTCACTATGTCCCAGTCTGCTTCGCGGTAGTTTAGACGTGGGGTTAGGTGCGTGCGGTCAGGTTTGAGGTCAAGGGTGCTTATGATAGGGTAGTGGTCAGTGTTGACAGGGCGGAGATGGTACTTAACTTCGCATTGAGTGAACGCGTTTTCGAGGGTGTCTGAGCAGAAAACGTTGTCCGGGCGGGTTTGATTCTTCGTGTTGGAGGCTTCGAGGGTGGCCATACCGGGTGGCAGGACTTGGACTAGATTGTACAGGGCTAGGAGGTTGATTAGTGTGCCCGCCGAGTTTAAGTTTTCTGCTGTGAAGAGGTGAGTGTTACTCGTTAGTTCCCACATGGGATGGTGACGGTTGAAGTCGCCCATCCAGATTATGTGCTCCGTTGGGTTTTCCCCGCCGTGGGCGGGGTTTCTAGCACGGTTTTGTCGTACAGTATGTTCAGTATTCATATGTCTCTCCATAAAATGGAGGACGCTGTCATGGTCGCAGGGGTTATATACATTGTAAATACGTACCTTTCCAAACAGGCCTAGAAGTTCGATTGCCATGACGTTGGGGGAGTTGATGTTGATAGCGTGCCATTTGTTCTTCGATAAGCGTTTGTTGATAAGAATTATTGTTTGGGTGCGGTCTGGGCTGGCATGGTGATTCGACGGGTATATGACATCCCAATATCTTCCTAGGTTTGAGGCGTTAGCGAGTTTGACTGGGTTGAGGTAAGGCTCCTGGATGCAGGCTATGTCGAATTTTTCGGGGTTGAGGTTGCGAAGAAGGTGTTCCCATGCTCCCTGAGATTTTCGTAAGTTTTGCTGCCATATCTTGAGGTCTGTTCTGATGGAGGGGGGGTCGTTGGTTGTACCTGGCATTAGTCCCAACCGTGATTGTCGCTGTCACTGTCCGAGATGAGTGGGTGGAGCAGTGCCCTGGTGGACCAGTTTGTTGGGGTGGGTTGTCGGGGTTCGTTCGGTTGTGAGGGTCCTGCGTTGCGTTTTTGAGATGGTGGTTGAGTGTCTTTACCCCACGTATCAGTGAGGCGGGACTGGGTGCCTAGAGGGATTCGGTTAGCATTCGATCTAGGTTGGGTTACCTTGTCATTGTGTTGGTGTTGGTGGGATGTATTCCAATTGTTGTTTCGTGCTGGGGGGTAACATTGTTCATTTTGAGTTTGCTGAGGTTTGTCAGTGTTGGCTTCGGGTTGGGCGGACCTGCTGGTTTCCCATGTGAGTGGGTCCTCCGTGAGGAAGTATATGTACTGCGCTTCGTCATTTCTCAATTTGTATGCTTCCCATTTCGCGGTGAAGGTGGGGCATTCGCGGCTCCAAGCCGCATGGCCTGAGGTCTTGCAGTTGACACAGTGGTAGAGAGCTACGTCGTTCACTTCGCACTCTGCAGTGCGGTGCTTGTCCCCGCAGGTGCCGCAGGTGTCGTGTTCTTGTTGACATTCCATAGCTATGTGTCCACCGTCGAAGGTGTGGCATTTGAGGCATCTGGTGGGTTCCGGGAGTAGTTTTCGGCCGTAAACCTTCTTACCTTCTAGGACAATTCCGTGTCTAATGATCTGGTTAGCTGAGGTCTTTGAGTTAAGAGTTAGTGTGATGTGGGCAGTCCTTTGATTAGGAAACCTGCGGGCGATGGGTTTTATGTACCTGGCCTTGAGTACTGATTTTGGTTGGAGGCCTCCTTTCTTCTTGATGTCCGAGTAGGCGATTTGGGAGGTCGGGTTGAAGGATATGGGAACATTTTCGACGATTAGGTGGAAAGCACGATCCTTGATGATGACCTCTGCGCCGAAGTGTTCCAGGAAGATGCTCCTATTGCCTGGGATGCTGAGCCAGGTTGCTGATGCCGGGTCGCTGAGTTCATAGAGGATTCCACCATGGGTTAACTTTCTGGCCGAGAGAACTGACATGTTGGGGGGAAGTTGCTTTCCTGAGTTTTTGAGGAGTTCAATGGCCATTTCGGCTTTTGCTACTAGCTGTGCTTCTGTGAGCTCTCGGAGGGAGTTGACGCCAGTTAGGAATCTCTTGCTGATGAGGATCTGCCTTGCCTGCGCTTCACTACGTGCTAAGATTCTGGTTAGTGGTGCGGGCATCCCCGACTTTGTAACGCTGGCATAAGATTTAAGTCCTTCAGACTGAGGGTTTTGCTTTTCGGTATGATTGGATTGGATGGCATCTTCCATCACCTTCTCTATGCCCTTCGTCGAAACTGTTATGTGGTCACGCACCTCGTTTAGCACTTTGTCCATTGCTTGTGTTTGGTTGTTGGTGAACTCTGATAAAGCTTCTACTTTTTTGTCTAGTGTGGCGATCGGTCCGCCCATGAGTGCTGCTATCTTTTCTAAGAGTTTGTTAGTGTCTATGGTTTGCTCGACTTCATACGCTATCATGGCAATGGCTCTTAAGGCTTCTGTGTGAGTGGCCCCTAGAGTGGGAGATAGGCTTAGTTCGAATAAGGCGGTAGTTAAGCTCTTTAGGGTGCCACCACCAGTCGAGAGGATTAGTCCGTTGGTGCTTAGGAACTTTCTAGCCGCCGTGATTGTGGTTATGTCTGTTCTAATGCCTGCTCCTTCTATATATTCTTCTAGGGTTTTGCTCGGGACTAAGAGAGCTTTGTTGGTAGCGGTCTTTTTCCTTGTAAGGGGAGCCGTGAGAGGTGGTGGCGTTGGGGTGCCGCCACGCGCCATTCTAAGTGTTTTTGTTGTTTTTTGGTTATTGAGAATTGGGTTATGGGTGAAAAGGTTGTTGAGAGGTTGGTATATTGAGAATTGGGATGGCCGATTTGGTCGGCAAGCCGCCGTTGAGCGACGCTGGCGCTGTTGGGCGCGGTGTTGGTAGCTGGTTTTCGGGGTCCTTGCCGGGGTGCCACTTGGTACTGGTCCAAGAAGCGATAGGGGGTTTGATAACAAGCTTCTTGGCATCATTTTTCTTCCATTGATACAGTCGGGTGCGAAGACGCGAAACGACAATCATGATAGTACTGTGATTGAAATGTCTTCCAGGCTGCGTGGCTTCAAATTGGTGGCCCGGAGAAGTGACCCTTTGAATCACAATCATGGAACACATCACGTCAGTAAGAAAAGAGAAACTAGTTGAAGTTAAGATTGACCATGTTCATCAAAGTATTCAGTCCGCTTGCTGCATGCTTCGAGAAATTGTGGTGGAAACGAGCCGAGACAATTGACCATATTCTGCAAGTGCACGTCGGCAGAATATGGGCTGTGACCAAAAAGGTGAATATTGGTGATGAGTTCAAATACCTAAGTGGAGGAGTTCAACAACGCTGTCAGAATCACTATGCAAAACTTACGAGACATCCAATTGACCAAATGTCAACAGGAGTTGACCACAGATACCGAGAGTCACCTCTGGTGCACGAACAATAGGGGCTTGGCAGAGGTCGTGTTCATTGTCGTGAACAGGGGATGCTATGTCAAAATAAACTCGAGCATAAGATGAGGGCCACACTGTCTTACCTGTGCCATAGTCAATGAGCCGAACATTTAGAAAACGCAGATCAAGGTTGGGGTCGGTAAGAGGTTGTGACTTGGCGATTTGAGAAGGTGAAATTTCAAGGTGCTTGTCAATTGTTGAAACTGGGTCAGCTAATACTGCTGAAACATTATCTGATCTGATATCTAAATATGATTCAGTAAGTGATGTGAAAATCAACCAGCCTGGCAGGACACGACAAATTACCTGTATGAATGTACTGACACTCGACGTGAAGATAGTTGATGGCCAAAAGAATTTGCTTGATAATCCGTTTTGCGATCGAAACAGAGAATCTGTAATTTGGTTGAGCGGATCGAAGGGTCCTCATATTTGGGCCTAATACGTCGGTGACAAAACAGAGATGACGACCAGCAGAGGTGTGGGCCATAAAGGAGTCGTGCATAGTAAGGCAGTGTGGAAAGCCTGGGTGGTGTGGAGCAACCAACTCAATGTGCTTAAAGACAGTGTACTCAGTGAGGCCACCGAAAACTTCACATGCAGTTGCAAAAGCGGTCAGCATTTTGATGGCCACATATGTTTTATGTGGTGCAGCCGTGTCACTGTGTGAAACATGTGGGTAATTGTATTCAGAGAATCCATGGGTTATTGTGCATACATACAGAGCCAAACGGAAGAGGAACCAGCCCATCCAAGCTAATTGTATGGTCAATGAATGAGAATCACTATATAAAGATGCAGATGTTGATGCACATACTTTACGGACTATTTCATACCGATTCAGTCGGTGACCAACCACTGCACAAGGATAGTATCCATAACCCTCTTTGGCTAGCAGAGAGAGAGGTTCTTCCCCGTCAGAAGCTGCTTCGTGAGTTGAGCTGCGCCTCTGCTCTTTTCCATCATGGCGGCCTGTGCCAGTGTATTTGGAGACGGTAATAGGATTAGATGGCCCTTCATCATTAGTATTCTGCTCCTTTGTGTGGAATGTATTCAAAGATGATGATAAGATTCGAGTGCTCATGGTTGCAGGTGAATAATCAAGCGATGGATTGAAAAATAGGGGTCCCCGACTCCCACATTAGATTAGTGGGGGAGCCTCGGCTCTGTCGAACACAAAAATTTTCCCATGGTCAGTCGGTCTGCAAAGCTGTGTTCATTTCTCCCACGGTTCGCATTGCCAGAACATTTCGTCACGGTTCGAAAACTTCGTATGGTATCAGCACGCTCTGCACATCTTCTCAAAATGATATTGCTACCCGCTTTAAACTATGGCTGAGATCCTTGCTGATATCTGCGCTGTGGGCTGCACATTAAGCCGTTTTTTATCTCACCCGTGACTCAGAAGACAATACTGCGAATGCGATTCGTCAAGTTTCAACCAACAAACAACTGGACGACGCCGGAGTTTTTGTCCAGAGGGTGGAGGTTCTAGCAAACCGGCACTTTGCGAGACGTCACCATGGGTATTTGCACTCAGCTGTTGGTGCGATGGAGAGTATATGGGTGAGAGTTGTGGAACTTGAGGAGATGTTTTGGGCTGAGGATGGAGAGGACGCTTTTGATTTTGACGACATCAGTTATTCCGTGTTAGAACACCTCAAGTTCTCCACGACGGACTTGGTGAATGTGGCGATGACCTGCTCCCGATTGGCTGGTCCCGCCCTCAATATCCTCTGGTCCGAACAGCCGAGTTTGGTACCCCTCATCATGTGTTTACTGCAATGACTCATTCGATAATCTGATTAGTGACCTCCCAGATGTCGGACACCTGAGAAGTCGCGAATCAGACTATCGTGAGTGAAGTATTTGAATCCGGGCATTCGAGCAATTCTTCTTTACCGTAGGGGGTTTGATAACAAGCTTCTTGGCATCATTTTTCTTCCATTGATACAGTCGGGTGCGAAGACGCGAAACGACAATCATGATAGTACTGTGATTGAAAAGACGTAGATTTGATGGAATCGCGTCCTCCGAACTCGACAGCAAAAGGTTGATAGCGATTATCCGACTCCGACTCATTATTCAGCTTACTGCTCACACGTGAAGGGGAACATACTTGAATGCGTTGTTGGATTGGTGTGATAGTTCGCAGATGGATGGTACATGGGTAAGCGCAATCGGGAGTCGGGGACTGGTGCGGAAGCACCGCTACGATTCTAGTAGCCTAATAAACATCCGTGACGGAACACTGATGCAGTCATGGGTGCTTGGTCTAAAAATTGGAAATTCCTGCGAAATCATCGAGTTCCTTATTTGCTCCTTATTTGCCTTAATTCGCACAATAATTACTGCCCATGAGAACTCAGCACCCCCCGGAACCTTGGAATTTCAGCGTCAAACCTACGCGTGTGTTAATGCAATGCATTGGTTTGAGTCGAGATGAATGCACCATATCCAGTTTTGTCTTGATAATTCTGCGTGGTTAAGTTGACCTTGGGAGAGCGACCAGTTACGAATTGCCTTGGCAAGCTTGTCTTCAGGAAAGCTATAGTTGTAACGGAAAATGGTGGTCATGACTAGATGAGTGCGCATTTTTGGTACATAGATAGCGGCGGAATCGCCTTCGTACTCCATTGTCCAACCATTCTGGATTGAGGGGTCCCAGGAGAAGCGTTCTGAGGATAGGGACAATACTGGGCGGGGCGTGACCCCCGCAGTGTCCAGAGGAATAGACCAACAGTGACGATCGCCCACCCACCTCTTCTCGTTCAGAAGAAATAGTTGAGGACGAGTGACATGTTCTGGCCCGAACACTGCATAGACTCTCCAACCCCTCTGCACATACTTTGCGACGACATCCAGACGGTTCGACCCGGGGATTTGGATAGCCATTCGCTCCTCAAAGGTTGCAACAGGGTAAAAGGAATAAGCTGCATCGAACGTAATGATATTCATCACGCAAGCTACAAGTCAAGTAAGGCGTCAAAAATATGTTCAAAGGCAAAGCGACAATGTGACAGACTTGAATGAAATTGCGTGATAGTCTGGATAGGATTGCACTTTGATGCAATGATTTGAACCTTGAGCATCACGGTCTCTGTGTCCATAGCTACAAAGCGCGTGAACGTGTAAACACCTGCGACATCAGAATACACCATGTCTGGTTCAAGATTGATCAGCATTTCTCCGTGTCGGTTGATTCTTCTTGCTGTACCGTCCCAGTCAGCTGAAACTTCATCATGCCAGTCCCGTTGTTGCCATTCCTCAGGTTGGAATTTATACCCAACAGACTCGAGCCACTCCAACGCCTCGTAAACGTGACCAGGATGGGCGTAGAGGTCAAGATCTGATTCGGGATAAAAGCTCCTATCAAGGAACTGCAACGCATTGGAGCCTGAAATGACTAGTCCGGTGCGTGCTTGGAGGGATCGAAATGCAAGGGGATCCGGGAAATAACGAGACAAGTGTCGGTTGATGTTGTACACACGGCGGACAAAGCGAGTTACTGCCTCATGTGCACGACGACATGTGCGCGAAAGCCACACCAGGGTACGGGGGCTCAGATCGCATAAAATGAGGTCGTAGACCGGTGCTGTGGAAAAAACTTCTTGTAGGAAGTACGCTGGTAACGGTCGCGGGCGTTCTGGCTCCCACATCATGCAATGGTGACGGTAAGTCACGGTAAAGGAGACTGAAGGGGTGCCAGGAGTATATTGCGTACAAACACGCATACACAAGTATTGACTTGACTCTCGAACTCCCAACGGACTCCGGACTACATAGGAAATCCGCTGCTGAGATCTGATACGGGAGGCTAGCTATTTCTACGACCGCAGTCTGACAAGTCGCAGATATGCCACTACCAGGGCTGCAGACGTGCATGCTCCGCCCATGTGCCTTGCTGCTTTCGTGTATGCCTGTTGTATATGACGGGCTATGCTGTAGCTGTCAGCATCTGACCCTGCCAGGTTCCTGCTGGTAAGGGGACTCCTGAATCAATACAGAACATTGATCCCTCGGGTAGGATATCGGCTAAGGCTTGAGTTTTGATCGTCTGGACGGATGCGGTGGTCAAGGTTGAAAACACTGAATTGGTATCCACTGTCAAGGACGCTGGGACACCGAAGGAAAGGAGCAGTATCGAAAGGGCCAACCTGTTGCTTATGACAGGTGGAACTCCATTGGAGAAAGCGACCTTCTCAAGTGCGGAGACATGATATATTTCGGAAGATGTCAATAAAACACGGAAAGCCCTCAGCAAATGTCCCTACACCACAGGGAGAATATTCATGTTTTCTCTGCCCGGTGACCTGCTTCTGCCTTATTCGCATTTTGCATCATTGTCGTACCAGCTTGGTAGATGGCCTAAGGATACTTGCGCGTACCACACCTTCAAGAGGCGGCGGTGGAGGGAGATACCATGCGACTGGACCCTGGGAAAGGTTTGCAAGTAGACGTCAAGAAGAATTGCAGACGTGAGCGGAGCGAACGGACTCGTGGAGCTGCTCACAAAAGGGAAATATGGGCCAGATTTGGAGCTATGCGGATGACGTTATTATCAGAGAGCAGCACAGTGGAATCAAGTCCTCTTGGGTTTTGTATGTTGCTAAAAGTTAAGTTTAGTTCAATAAGGCTTATTGCTTGAAGAAGTGTGCATACCAATGCTAATATCTCTGATTCCAGGACTTTCACTTCATCTTCAAGTCGCCGACGTTGCTTTGCAAGCATTTGCAGGCGCCTTTCTTCGCGCTTATTTGAGGTGGGTGCCGTCGCAACTCTAGACTGCATGGCCTGTGCAACCTCAACCTTCGCACGTCAAGTCATGTTGTGCAAGACAAGAGGCGAGTTGCTCACCTTGCTTTGAATCAAGCCTTCTCGGCGATTCAGAGCGTTGAGACCTTTCTCTGCACGGTCGATAAGTTCATTGATCTGCGGCTCGATCTCGTCTGCAAGATCAGCTTTATATCTGTGCACTGTGCCTTCGTCGATTAGAAGGAATACCTGTAACACTGGTTACACGGTGTGCGCTTGCGAGGAGAGCTAATATGGTGTTACCCTTTGGCTTTCAAGGACCTTGCGCATGCGAGGCAGATCGAATGTCCCGTTGCGAAGAAGCTGTTGGGCTTCATGCGCCTGATAATGGTGGTGTGAACGGTAGCGCATTATGATATACACCTAGTCTCCCACCTCTTCGCAGCAATCTTCCATAGCAAGGACGCACTCGCGCAGGTTTGGCGGACAAACGACATTGACATCACCACGATATGGGTCGAAGCCACCTGTAAACACAGATTCTCGTGGTCTGGGTAACGTCGACAACCTCGACATTAAGGCTCTCAATGTCTCAAGATCGTTGCCCAAAGGAAATCACGCGTGAGCTCGGCAAACGCGAGTCGGGGCGGGCGGAGTTTTAAATATATGTATATAATGAGCTGCAAATTTTTATCGAGAAATTCCTCAGTGTCCATTCAACCGCTTGAAGCGTCGGCACAGAGGTTCGTTCTTCTGCATGGCGTTGTTGCTTTCTGGTTGATGGAGCGAGGCGTTCTTCGGGGCGCTCACAAGATCGAGCATCGTTTGTTTAGTTCGCTCTCGTCATATCGAGTCCACTTTACGGTGTTGATTCGTTGTGGAGGATGGGGGCTGAGCTATTGTGATGGTGCGGCGTCATATTCCTGTATCTTCCGTACCCGCTTTCTTTCAGGAAAGTTGCTACTATGTGGCCTTGACGGTTGGGTGAAACCATGACGCATACATATCTTCCTATCAGATTAATTAGTCTTTGTATCTACTGATCCATCAATGAAACCCTGATGCTTTTACAGCTGTTCGACTCAGTGATCCGTTGTACAACTTTGAAATTTGAGATCTGAGACTTTGGATGGAATTTTTCATGCCTCTGCCATCCTTAAACGTGGGAACATTTATTCGGCCAACCCAGCGGCCTTCAGCGGCTCCCAGATACGGGCAATTTCCCGTCAAAGTGGCAACCAAACCTTATCTCATCTCCTGATTTCTGCCCTTCGACTCTTGTTTATCATTTTCTTTCTCTAACAACGACTGTCAGTCCTATCATGGCACAGATTCCTACCTTTAAGCTGGTCCTCGGTGAGTGCTTATCCTCATCTTGCTCGCAGTGATCATGATACTGATGCTCTGTGGCTCATTCTTGATCATCTTGATTTTGTATGTCTTTCAAAACATCGCGTGCTTCGTATTGCACTATCTGTCGCGTCTTTGATGGGAAAACACAGTCGGTGATGGTGGTACCGGCAAGACCACGTTCGTGAAGGTGAGCAATAGAGTTCCGCGTCCGAGCGATCACATCTGATTTCCCCGATACTTAGCGCCATCTTACTGGTGAATTCGAGAAGAAATACATTGGTAAGTCATGCGCCTTACAATCCCAGAGCAGCTGTGATAATCCAGTTACTCTTGATCTTCTCTTTGTATAGCCACTCTCGGTGTCGAAGTCCACCCACTTTCCTTTTCCACAAATTTCGGCACGATCTGTTTCAATGTCTGGGATACCGCTGGACAGGAAAAGTTTGGTGGTCTTCGTGATGGATATTACATCCAGGGCCAGTGTGGCATCATCATGTTCGATGTCACTTCCAGAATCACCTATAAGAATGTGCCAAATTGGCACCGCGATCTTGAGCGTGTTTGCGAGAACATTCCCATTGTACTGTGCGGAAACAAGGTCGATGTTAAGGTTAGTCAGGCTCATGTCTTCTGCGTGGCGACTTTTGACTCGATCATGTAATTCAGGAGCGCAAAGTGAAGACAGGCGCTGTCACATTTAACCGCAAAAAGAACCTCCCTTACTTTGAAATCTCTGCCAAATCCAACTACAACTTCGAGAAACCGTTCTTGTGGCTTGCAAGGAAACTGGTTGGGTACGTCCATTATCAACTAGCGCCGTTTCGATTTCGCTGATGAACATTGTGCAGTAACCATGACCTAGACTTCGTAGCGGCCCCTGCCCTTGCCCCTGCCGAGGCTCATGTTGACCCTGAGTTGATGAAACAATACGAGGAAGAGTTGAAGAAGGTATGCCACTATTTTCCGCTTTATGGGGCGCTAATCGCTCAATCGTACCTCGCGCCAGGCTGAGGCTGTTCCGCTTCCGGAAGAGGAAGATGACCTGTAATCTCGTGATTCATCATATACTTACGCTTGATACGACCGTTCCATCCATACTGTGGTTTTCATATTCAATCGCCATCGACCAGCCACCAATCCAATCAATACATTCTTTCTTGACTCTTTTTCCTGCTTAGTGCAAATGCAGTTACCCACATTCATGGAGCGTTTTCGGAGCACACACGGTTACTTCTCCTGCAGGTTATAGCAATAGAACTTGCAACAGACTGTTGGGGATACAGTTGTGATCATGCCCCATTGCCCCCATCTGACAATTTCTCTATGCCTAGCATCAATCCACTGAGTTCCAACGGTGTAAGTTGGAGGTACAGATTTTGAGAGTAAATCCAGCCCTCCCGTTCGGATGCCTGCCATCGGATGAAGGCATCCAGTGTGGTTTTTGAATCAAGGCCGATTCTCTTGAACTCCTGAATCTTGGGCTCCAAGTTGGGTCGCAAGGAGCTGAGGAAATCCCTCACATAATCGTCAGGGGCCGTATTGCCGCACGTTCCCCGTGGGATTACGATAACATCATGTGTTGTCCTCCCCTCTCTGTGGACAGAGGGTTCACACCTTGTTGACGTCCGGCAATTCTGTATACTTTTATTGACTAAAACCAGCTTGAGGGGGGAAAATCACTTGCTGGGGAGTCTTCGCGATCAAACAATCGTTTGAATCTGATAATTGCCTCACCATCTTGCTGATTGAAAGGCCATCAGATTAGTCATATCGTCGACACACGGTGATCACTGACATACCCAATGGATGAGATCATCAAAACCTTCGCCTCCAACGTCTCGTCCTCGATCTTTGTTGATAGCCCTGCCGCGACGCTGCGCGGGTTGCCGGCGGATGACACTACCAGTAGAGGTTACCTGAAATCAGTAAGCTTGATAACTAGACATTCGATTAGGTTGAACGCCAGCGACATCCGCACCTTGCTTGCAGTGGAACCCGTGGTGGAAGAATATTGTGTGTGAAGTCGGTGTGTGGGAGAACGACGATCACGACGGCGCATTAGCATGATTGTGAGGACGCGGAGCAGTATGCGATGGCGGTTGGTGCTCTATCGAGGTCCTCGGCTGTATCTTTATAGACACGGAAATTCGACACGGAAATCGATCAGATAAGAACCGTAATCGACGACCACGATTTTTCAGGCTATAATCCCTTCCAGAATCGTATTGCCCCCGTCGACACTGTGTAAAAGCCACTTACCCCAGTTGCATTTATAACCTCCGAGGACGTCAGATCAGGGGCACATGCTTTGTTGCTGCGAAACATACCACACAAACTTCCGAACGCTTACAAGATATCTCGGTGGACCTACAAAAAAACAGTGGGTGAAGACCGTACGTTGAACCGCACTGCTACCGCTCCAGCAGCATCTCGCCTATAAGCTTTGATTCAAAATAAATCGACGTCTCATGGGCTTGACATAAACTTGCCTTCACGGCTTCAGTATATGATATGGGCTCATACCGGCTCTCAGCGGCACCACGCGTAGACGCCAGCGAGCGTCTCCGAGTCCAAACAGGCCATTGAACTCAAGTGCTAGGATATTTTTTTAGGTTCTTTCGTGATGATCTTCGAATGAGAATTGGAACGGTGGCATGACGAGAGAAAACACAGCAAACGATGACGACAGGCCGGCGTGCAGCATGCGCGACAACGTGTAGGCGCTTGCTAGGAAGCCTAGGATCGGGGCTGTGCCGCTGGTCGATCCCCCAAGCGCGTTGATAGGCGCTAGACGGGCCTTGGCGGCAGCCATTCAGAGTCCAGGGTTAACTCGTAGGTCTTCACTGCTGTACTTGCAGAGAATGATGCGGGTAAACATTCATGGCCCTATCATGATGATAGCCAAGGGAACAATATTTTTGGCACCAGCAACGACAGCCTGAGTATGCTTGCGCGTCGTGTGCCTTTATTGCTACCATTCAACTTGTCGTGCAGACGCCTGACTAGGGTCCGAGCGCCAGCGGAGATATATATATATCACGAATACTGCGGTGATCTTTCGAGGCATGGTACACCTGAAATGATCCGTGTTGCGGTTGTCCAGTTGGATGATGAGATAACCCTGCAGCAGAAGCGCGCAAGTCGAAGCTTGATTTTGGGTGGAACGTTCACGTTGCCACCAAACTGCAGCTTATCATGTGCATGCCTGTTGCCTGTGCATGTACCGAGTGCCGAGTGTCACAGCCTATTCTCGATGCTCGCCATTCGAATTTCAACTCAACACGCCAATGAGCGTCAATGATTATATATGAACCATGCCAACAAATGCATGGCCTTCCAAGCGCTAGTCCAGAGCGTAAATGAAACAATATATAGAAAACTCAGCAAGGACTCAGCGATACTATTGCCCATGATACGTGTCCATTGGCGCCGGTAATTGTTGGCCTGAGCCAGGGTACATCCTCTGAGAGGCACGTGAACGGTCTGGCAGGTACCAAATCTTAATACACATACCCAAGTTGCCAATTGCAACCCACCCACTTCAACTTTTCCCAAGTTCAGCTCTCAACAATATGCCAGTCGAAAACCCATGCCCTCTCATCACAGATCAACTACCAGCAGAGGCTGCTCAGGCAACCAAATATTGCTTGTATTGCAATAACACACTCGATTCATCCAATGCTGTGCTTATGCAGGACGACCACGATTCCAACACCATGTGTGCTTGGTGTCGCGACATGCAACCACAAGGACAACAAGATAATGATGCCTTCGCAGATGATGATGCTAGCGTTTCATTTATCCGAACTACGCTTCCCACTATCTCTACCCAGCTGAATAGCCTACCGCTCGGTCATATTGCAGACCTGCAAGGCATTTTTGGCCATGATATGGACATGGACGATGTTCCTACACCCAGTTCAACAGTTTCTTCTCTCTGTACTCCAAGTTCTGTATCTTGCCCTCATTCTATGTATTCACAATCGACTATACCCGCTACCCCGAAACCCATTCACACCCATGCTACCACACCTTCAAGACCCCTGTCTCACCAGTCCCGCAATAACCTCTCCACGGATTCTCACTCCCCATGTATAAATGCCTCCTACTCTTCTCCAAACCCCCTTCTCGACATCACACATATTCGTGTGCGCGCTCAAGGCCATCACTGCTTGTATCCTGGTGCTGTGTTCCAGGGTACACAGAAAAGCGGCAGGAACAGCTACGAAGTGAATGTCAACATCGTTGTACGTCGAAGCCGAGGATTAATCTCAATGTTCGGTGAAGCTCATTTCCCTACCAGGATGTAGACTTTTCTTCCTCGTTTCTTTGCGGATACCTCCGCATCCGCGGTTTGACAGATGACTGGCCTGAATTGACCACTTATTTTGACGCAGAAATCATAGGCAGCCGTTATGGATTCTTGACCCAAAATTGGGGCGCCAATGAACAAGAGGATATGGTTCACTGGCAGCGCTTCCCTGCATTCCGGCATGTAAAAAACGAGTTGAAAAAGCCCAACCTGACCGTCCCCGATCGCGATCGTGGCGCAGTCTTTATGAGATGGAAGGAACGGTTCTTGGTACCTAATCATCGAGTACAAGATATCAATGGCGCAAGCTTCGCAGGTGAGCGCCTGCCTTTTTATTAGGCGCGGGCCACTACGTGGCCGGCCCAACAAGGAAGCGCAGCTTCTGACATAGCCATACGTGCTTCTACTATGACCAGGCTTTTATTATGTTTGTGTCGATTTCAATCCCCAGCCTCCATCATCCGCCTCCACGCTTCGTCCAGTCACACAGTCTGTTCCGCTCGAGAAGGACGGGATTAATGATCCGCCGTTGTCGCATTCACCGTCCCTCGGGAAAACGGAGACAATCCCTACTGTGCGTAAGCGGAGGGATTCCAGCGTCAGACGAGGAAGTCGAGGCCCATCAGTTGGCCCACGATCTCATCCTCCTGCGGCAACAATGAGTGGATTTTACTTCCATCAGAACTCTGAACCGTACGTATATCTCATTTGTGAGTTCAATGCTTCTAATCGACCCTCCCAGATATCAACAGCTGTCACTTAGTCACATCCCGGCACGCTTTAGCTCCAGTTTTGAGTTTCGATGAGAAGCTCGGTGGTGGAGCGTTGCCTCGCTTGTATAGTAAAAACGCATTACTCGCAGAATATTGGACTGGACTTAATCCATCTGTGGCAAGGCTCTGTCTGAGTATGTTAATTTTTAGTCACCCTCTTGTTTGTTGTCCTGATATCATTTTTCACTCATACGCTATCTTTGTATTTGATGTGTTCTACATGACATGCAATCTTATCTTTGTCTTCCATTTCAAGTGCTGTCATCCGTTGTCAACAAGCATCGCCATTTCCAATCATTCCAGATTTTGTCCGCGGGCAAGCAACCAGCAAGGAAGCTGAATGTCAACGTTTTAACGATTGTGGAATGGGCCATAAATCATTCATGGCAAGCAATATCCTATTCTACAGTGACTTACAAGATACTTATGCTTAATTACGTAGACGTCAACGTTGTATTAGACGAATTGATTCATTACTCTCGCATATGTACAAGGATGTCAACATATATATCCGGGCTTGGTCCGAGCAAGGTACAGCCTTATAGATATCTCCCATGGGCGTGTTACTCCACTGCGCAACCTTGTTCTTTCTACCCACAACAAGCGAAATATCCTGCTACACATGCATCGCGATACACCTCGAGTGGTCATAGTTGGTGCCGGGTACGTTCTTGCTGTTGTGTCAACGACTCATGTGAACATGATACTTATTTGAGCACAACAGCATCGCCGGCATCACCATGGCTGTGAACCTGAGAAACAAGCTGCACCATGATAACTTTGTGGTAAGCCATCCTAAACATCATTCTGTAGGATGAGAATTTGACTTTTCCAGATTTATGAAAAAGCAGGGTCCATCGGTGGGACGTGGCGGGTGAGTAGTTTTAATTCGCGCAGAATCGAAATTATTTAATGCGCTTTGGAATATGACAGGAAAACACATATCCTGTATGATCGTATCCTCTCTTTAAATTCGACTATTGAATCTCCCGACCAGGGTTGTGGGTCTGATATTCCCGGGCACTGGTATTGCCTTTCGACGGAGCCAAACCCATACTGGGAGAACTACTACATTACGCAGCCCGAGATACGCGCATACTGGGAGGAAATATATCGCAAATATGACCTGGCTTCTCGCACAGTACTCAATACCCACGTTAAGCTTGTTGAATGGGACGAAGAAAACGGCGTGCATAACCTGACACTAGAAGATGTAACGTCTGGTCAGATTATACAAACACAAGCGGAAGCTGTCATCCAGGCTGTTGGATTCTTCACAACGCCGATGTATCCGGATATTCCTGGAAAGGAGAAATTTACAGGACCACTCTGGCATTCTTCTCAATGGAGGCATGACGTAGATTTGAAAGGCATGTCGGTCGGTGTCATCGGCAATGGCTGCTCTGCGTAAATTGTGTTCCTTTTCAAAGGCTACATGTTAAATGACTTTGCGCTGCAGAACTCAGTTCTTGCCGGCCATCGCTGTCGAGCCTACTACTCAGGTCATCAATTTTTGTCGCACCCCACAATGGATCGCAATGAGGGTATGATATTATTCTTGTGCTGAATATTGTGCTGACTGATGAAACGCTGAAGTTGAATTATCATTACCCAGAGTGGGCCAAGTGGGCATTTGCCCATGTTCCGTTTCTCTTGTACGCATATAGAAGCTTCATGATGATAACGGTACATTTCAGAGATGTCTCGTTTTGGCGGAAACTGACTTTTTCAATCGATATCCCAGGGTGATCTTTTATGGAACATTTTCTTGGCGAATTCACCTGTCAGTACAGTCTTCAAGAAGGTAACATCAGCTTCTCTGTCTATCCGGTATGATAGTAGTATCTCTAATGATCGTTATTAGATCCTGACATCGTACATGCGACGAACCGCGCCAGCGAAATACCACGATAACCTTATTCCCACCTACCGTGAGCAATTTGCAATGATGATAGCGACTTGCCCATTTGACAGCTGCTAAAATCTTATATAGCTCCTGGATGCAAACGCCTGATCCTTGATTCTAACTACCTGGCCGCTTTGCACAAACCCAACGTTGATCTGAATTGGACCGGAATCCAAGAAATTGTCGAGGATGGCATCGTTCTCAAGACTGGTGACAAAGTACCACTCGACGCAATCATCTTTGGCACCGGCTTTTATCTGGTGATTTTCAATACGGCAATAACCCTCGCGTGTACTTAATATCTGATATTGTGCAGGCTGAACGAGATGTGGTTTTCCGTGGAATCGGTGGCCACACTCTGAAGCATTACTTTGAATCAGAAGGTGGTTATTACGGAACGGTTTTCCCTGGGTTTCCAAACTTGTTCACAATCGTGGGTTAGTGCTTGGCTGATTCTTCCATTGCAATTTGACATCATCTGATAACTTTGTCAGGGCCCAACAGTGCTTCGGCTCATGCTTCCCTTATCTTCATCATTGAAACTCAGGTGTGTGTTTCTAGAAAGTTGGAGTTACTGTGATCAAACATGAGGTTTTGTCACGGTAGGTCAGCTATATTCTCAAGCTGATGAAGCCTATCATCGATGATAAGGCGAAATCACTCGAAGTCACCCAAAAGGCTACAACCTATTACAACACCTGGATTCAAAAGCGTATGGCGAACACGATATTCTTTTCCTGTTTTTCATACTATCGAGGTGACAATCGGACGGGCGCCAAAAATGTAGCCACGTTTCCTGGTATGGTCTCACTCTACTGGTGGATCATGCGAAAGCCACGCTGGGATGATTTCAAGGTGGTGGGTGGAGAGCAGTGGTTTTACCAGCGAAGGAAAGTGGCACTGACGAACTATGCACTCGTTGGTTTGATGGTTTCCATCGTTGGTTACAATTTCTCTAAGCTCTGGAAACTTGTCCCTCATGGACTCAAAGAGAGGCTTCTTTCTGGGTGAGAATTCAAACACAGTTTTCTTCGTAGTCTGCGCTGCCATATACCATGCATGCGTATCAAGTTAGATGTAGAGACATGGATGATTGATAATTCACTGTGTCACACGCAATGATGTGTATAGGGAGTCGCTTGTTTTGGCAAGCTCGGTTTTGACCGAAGTCTGTACCCTCAACGTTCAACGTTTGTCCACCGCCGCCGCAGAGGCAGTAGAAGGCCTGGAGGCCTTGTCCTTGCCCTGTCCACGGTCTATCTTTCTTCTGCATCATAACCTTTCATACACCTCTCATGTCTTCCCATAACTCTGGCACGGCGAATGTGGTCGGCGTGCATTACCGTGTTGGCAAGAAAATCGGGGAAGGCTCTTTCGGTGTTATCTTCGAAGGTTCGCACCTCTTTCAACAGTGTTTCGGTTTGAACTGACCATAGCGTCTTAGGAACAAACCTGCTAAACTCCACGACTGTCGCCATCAAGTTTGTGGGTGCTTTACTTCAGTGACCTCTGCCTTTGTTCCTGATATATCTTCTTTGGCTGCAGGAGCCACGCAAAGCCGAGGCACCTCAGCTCCGAGATGAATGTCGTTCATATCGCATCCTAGCTGGCTGCCGTGCGTACATTCGTTGGACTCACAAGTAAACGAAGTCTAATTCGCGCGTATTGTAGCTGGTATCCCTCAAATATATCACTTCGGGCAGGAGGGCCTCCACAACATCTTGGTGATAGATCTTTTGGGCCCAAGCCTGGAGGATCTATTTGATATGTGCGGTCGCAAGTTCTCTATCAAGACGGTGTGCATGGCAGCCCGACAAATGGTGCGTGTCAAACCGTTTCAGATTTCTTCCCCCGTCTAACTATCAGCAGTTGTCCCGGGTACAAACTATCCATGACAAAAACCTCATTTACCGGGACATCAAACCCGACAACTTCCTCATTGGGCGTCCTAGCACGAAGGCGGCCAGTCGTAAGCTTTCTACGTTTCATGGCGGATATCACATTCACATATGTCTCATAGTCATTCATGTCGTCGACTTTGGAATGGCCAAACAATATCGCGATCCTAAAACCAAGCAGCACATTCCTTACCGGGAACGGAAAAGTTTGAGCGGCACGGCGCGATACATGAGCATCAATACGCATTTGGGGCGAGGTATGTGTCTTTCTGTCGTGATCGGCCGCATTGACTTATTTCTTTAGAGCAATCTCGGAGAGACGATCTAGAGGCGCTTGGACATGTCTTCATGTACTTTTTGCGGGGCAGTTTACCTTGGCAAGGGCTGAAGGCTGCCACCAACAAGCAAAAGTACGAAAAGATTGGAGAAAAGAAGCAGACGACACCCATCAAGGATCTATCTGAGGGATATCCAGGTTTGTTGATTCTTAAAGTGTCCTCTTTATGCTCCAGTAACTCTCTAACAGAAGAATTTGGTATCTATTTGAACTACGTTCGAAAGCTTGGATTTGAGGAGACCCCGGACTATGATTTCTTGAGGGAACTCTTTTCCAAAGTTATGAAGAATAACAACGACCTAGACGATGGCATTTTTGATTGGAACCTACTGAATGGTACAATTTCCCTTGCGTCTGGTAATCTTCTTATTGATCTTTTGTCAAACTATACAGGGGGAAAAGGTTGGGAAGCTTCGCAGGTAGGTGAAGTTTCATTTTCCCAAATGCAAAGATTTCATCGTATCGCGTAGGGGCAATCGCAAGTACTTGCTCAAATACAGAATGCGGGCGTAGCACCTGTGCCGCAAGACCGTCGAAGAGAGGAACGACGTCGGGATGCGGATTGGCGCCGCGCATCTCAGACTGGTGGAGTCAACCTGCCTTCACCAGCGCTCGTTAGGCACGGCTCGAAGCGCAGAGTCCCTAATGCGCTTACCCCTGGAGCAGGAAATGCACCTGGCGGCACTTCCACCCCGCTCTCTGCTGCTGCCCAGATTAACGTTCCAATCTCGACACCACAAAACAGATCTAATAATGTTGGTGCGCAGCAACATCCTTACGCGAATGTAGTTACTGGTGATTATGGTTGGGACACAGGCGAGGAACCATACGGATCTCAAGCATACGGACGTGCATCTCCTATGGTGTCAACGGTTGGGGCCGCTCCACCCGCAATAAGCACAGTGCGTGCCCACGGCAATGAAGCAGGTGTTTCTCGCGGCGAGGACTACCGCCAGCAACAGGATGACGACCCTCCCCAACCAAAGTCGAGTATCTGGAGAATCCTCACATGCCGGTGCGGCTGACAACTTCTGGCTCTTCCCCTATTTTTGTTCCATGCTATCATCAACGTAACTCATCCATACATCGTCAATCATTACCTTCGACACTTTGATATACCCATTCATTACTTGCACCTAATATCCACTTTCACGGTTTATGTTTGGACACCGCCGTAGCTTTGATCAAATGATCGAATCTTGCTCTTGACTATCTTTGTACGGCTTTACAGACTACCAGGATTGTGTAAGTAAATTGGTGACGGAGGTGATATGCAGGAGTAATTATGCTTTGAGATATGTGCAGTAAAGACAATTATGTGAAACTGACTATGGGATCAGTTCTGATCATTAAGGGCGAGATTGATGCTGTGCTAGCTTATAACTCCATGCCATCGGAGATAGTCGAGAAGGAAGAGTGGCCCATCTCGTGCGTTTGGGTGCCTAGAATGGTAGAACCCCCGTCCATAGGTCGTGCTAGGAAACGTGGCTCGGTGAGAGGTGCTGCTGTGTAGGATCTAGTGCAAGTAAGAGAGCCTCGACCATTCTGATGCCTGTGGATCGGAGGACCGGATGCGACAGGATAACTGACAAGGCCCTGTCCAAGAGCGTCAAGGTTGTCGGGTGTCTTGCGGGACCGTGCGCGAAAGCTTTTAGCCATGGTTATCAATTCCACATTGTGTCTTTGCACAGTGCACTTCTCGTCCTTCAGTATTTCATTGTCTTTCTCCAATTTGGCATTAGCAACCTTCAGCTTTTCAATTTCGGCCAGCGCCAGGCGTAACTGCTTTTGAAGCACTGATTGAACGTCATCGGGCGTCGCTTGGCTCCCCGCTGCTTTCTTGGCGGGGTTGTGAGAGTCTGGGAGCGATTCGACGGGGGATTGAGGTTTGTTCGTGAGATAGACTTTGCCGTTTGACGCACTATGCAGTGATACGTTCAATCACACTCCCACTCTCGACAGATGAACTTCTCACCGTTTCTCTAATCTCATGGGCTCTTTTCTCAAGAGTCCATTGCTGGGGGGACCAACACGCTGTTTCTTTGGAGGCCGACCCTTCGAACCGCCGGCAGAGGCATCGTGCTGTTCATATTCCTCGTCGACATCCCGAGGATAAGCGTCAAATCTTGGAGATGCACCATCATCATCTGGCTATATATCCTACGTCAGTACCTGATACATGAACGCAAATGTGAAACGGATACCAAATATCGGACATGAGTTGTGGTATCGCCGGACATGCTAGATGAAGGCCCATCACATGGAGGGTGGGGAACAGACACAAAGTCCATAACAAACCTTCGCTTCTTTCCATTTGCAAGTGATACGCCCGGATTTTTTCGACTTGTAGAAAGTGATTCATGAACGCTGAAAGTACCAGCCGCACGGTTGCTTGATGAACTACCTTGAAAGTCGCTTGGGAGCGATGTCAATTCACTAAGACTTGCAGACCTACGGAAAAGCGATGCCGTAGACAAAGAAGGCTTCTCAGATCTAGTGAACGTTGCCTCGGAACAAAAACTATTAGTCCCCTCTTTCAATGGGGATGATGCAACCTTGTCAACGTGTTAGCTGCTGCGCGGAAACAATGAGAATGGGGAACCTCTCACAGACGCGCTAATTAGCTCTGTGCGTTTATCGTACCACCCCGGCGTCGTTGCGTTCGGGTTGACAGACTTGCATGTACGAAATTTGGATGCAACGTATGCCAACTTCAAGTGAAAATCTGGACGTGCACCAGTCTCTTCATCGTGCTGGATACGTGCATATCCTTCCCTGAATGCTGCCTTGGATCCCTTGTGATAGCTATGCCACGTTTTTATATCATCTGACATCAAGAGTGCCGGCGCAGAATGCGTATGGTAGCCCTCCAATACATGAGTCATACAACGTCCCATATGACAGAGCGAGCAGTAGATTATCGCACTTCGAGGAACTTCATGCTTTGACAAGCACATGCGCAGTGGCTCTTCGATATCAGATGATATCTGTCGCCGTTCGTACAAAACGCAGGCAGCCATGAAGACGCCGACATGACGTGCCGATATGATAGAACTAAACACACAATTAAGCAGCAGTCTCCCAAAAGTACGAGTATACTCACTTTGAATGCCCCAGTAGACACTCGTAGTCCTTCACGACATCAGGACATACTGCTCGAATGGCATGTAGGGCCTCATCGCGGGCTCTTAGCAGATCGCCAAAAGGCCGACATTGAGTTGGATTCATAGTCCCGCAATTGCAACTACGACCCTCGACGTAACAAAGCGGACAAACCACGATACCATCTCCGATCTTCACCTCGTCATTGATTCCAGGTAAATGAACCGCACAGGGTAAGCACTCAAAGAAACTCTGGAAGATATCCGCGCCGCAGAAATCACAACAGATATTGCTTTGATGGCAGGTATCGGACTGCGAAACATGCAGCATATCTTGATGCTTTGGCGAGTATTCTTCCCCGAGGACATCATCAAGCAACTCAAGTAAGTGATGGAGATCATCAGCGACTCGCTCAAGGTCCGAGTTTACAGTGGGCGATGACTGGTCAGGGTGAGGAGAACTTGTCTGCTGTTCTTGAAGTTCCCGAAGCATCTGTGTCTGGCGGTGAAGGGCGCGATATATATTCAACTTGACCTTGTATGTCTCCGGTCGGCATACACTGCACAAGTACATCACTGAGATGCAAAACGCACCAGCATGGTAAAGAGACGTACCGATGATATACAGGAAGTTCATGATAGAGAGAAATTGACAACCCCTTGAGAGTCATACGCGACCAGGATGTTTTCATCGTGATGCCACCATTGTTGATGACTTGGTGACAGCTCCTTGGTGGAACGAGTACTAAATCGCCAAGGGTTTGCTCCGCAATGTAGATTTTGAGTCTCGACTGCCCCAACTCTTTCAGGGTCACGACATGTGTCTCAAAGTCTAATTCCTCGTTCATCTTCTGGAAAAATTCAGCCATGGCTGGTGCAGCTGAACTCTCTGTCATGAACCAGAAAGATGACCCGCCATTCTCAGTATAACACATAAGATTTTGGCCAGAAGATGCGCAAAGATCTTTGTGGAAAGGAGTAAATGTGTCCCCCACTCCGAGGTAGCACATCAAAGTCTGTACATCGCTCTAATCGGAGATGATTATCTGTATCAACAAAGCATATCACGAAACGAACTGACCGAAAGGTACTTTAGGTAATCGTTGGTTCCATGAGGCAGAAGGTCACTTGGAAGGACGCTAGACGTTGATAGCCAAGTTGCCCACTCATGGGGGCATTCCGCATCTTTGCCATAAAGTCGCTCGGTTTCTGGCGAAAGTGAGATGGCACAAAGAGCGACATGATACAGCGTCCTCACCATTTTCGTTAGCGTATACTGGGGTCGCACGAAGTTTATGGATGAGCTCGGAAAGGGGCAGGTCGAAATCAGCCCAGGTGCGCACGTTACGTGCGGACGCCCCTTTGGATCCGCACATCAGCCGAGCGGCACGCGTTCGATCATGATAAATAATGCCTTACCTGATTTGCCATGTTCACTGAGCCAATCCAAGGTGAACAGATCGGCAGGCCAACTGTCGTGTTCATGGAATCCTTCAACGATTAAGGGGGCACCAGAATCTTCGTGCATCCGAATTGTCTGCATCAGCATCGGATCGTCAAAACGGAGCCTATCCACTGAACGAAAATTGGGCGATGTTTTGATCAACTGCGCGAGGGTCCAGCCCTTGGTGGAGATTAATGGTTTGGTTAGACATCTAGTACCATCGTTGACAATGGAGTGGCGTTTATGTGAGTCCGAACCGAAGCCCGGACTATGCGTCGCGTCAGATTGCGGCGCCGGATGTGAGATTGGAGCAGTGGTATCCGACATGGTATAGCGAAGGATGGCAGTCCTTCCGACTCCTTCGTCTTCAATATTGCGTCCGGATGGCGAGAAGCGAATTGTTTTCATTTGACCTTAGATTACATAATTACGGGCGTCTATTATTATGCCAAAACGGGATAACTTCAACGCATCGTACGCATGTTCTGACTTGCACTTGACTTGCACCATGTCCAACACCGAAAACGAGAAAGTCGTGCAGGAAGCAGAGTTTGACTTCTGGGACTTTGTAAACTGCTCCATATGTCAACTCCCGTTTACATCAAGCGATCGCGGACCACCCGTTCCATTTTGGATCACAGAATGTGGCCATGTTCTTTGCAACAATCATCTCAGTAAGATGCTTTCCCCCTGCTCTCGAATTTGGTGCATTGGAAACTCGTATTAACTTTCTAATTTACCCAATGAGAGCCAGATCAGAGCTGTGCGCGGTGCAACGCCCAAAACATCCAGCTGGTTCCCCTACATCGAGATGTATGTTTACCTCTGTGTCATAGGGAGATGTCTGGCTTAATTTCTTTTTTGGGGGAAATGCAGCTGGAACCCCCGATGTCAGATTGGTTTAAGCCTCTCCCTTATTCACTGGATTCGATAGCAAGTGCTGTGAAAGTGAGTCTTCTTGACGTAGTTTCGCTATCGTTTAGACTTCAAACCTGCACCAGTTTCAACAAGACACATTCGCTGGTCTCATTCGCTACTATCGGCAAGCTTGTTCCCAGCTAAGCCAGACGTGCGAACGTATTCGAGCGGAAAGAAAGGCTCTTCGAAAGTCCGTAGACTGACAGTTTGTAACACCGCTAATCCTCACCTGGGAACAGAGAAGTGGACAGTTTGCGGCGAGAGGTGGAGCACCTACGCCAGTGCGCTTCTGGATTCGACCCCGCTCATACCCAGGAACCTTCATCTTTCTCCAACGCGAATGGCAAGCGTCCGATGACTGATGTCCACGAGTAAGTGAAAAGCTGCATTTATTTTGGATCTAACCATGCGGAAAGTTTCAAGACAAGTTCCAGCCCTAGGTCTATCGGACCAAATCGAATCACACTGCCGCTCGGGGAGCAACCAAATTTCACCCGTCAAGATCATGGACGAATTCCCAGCCAGAGTCGTCAACCGGAACGACCTGGCACGAGTCGTTTTGTTGAGTAAGAACATCAATAATTTCCCACTCGTTGATTTCAATGGTGTATATTAGACAATATGCGTACAATGGTGAACAGGGATCACGCATGCAAGCTCCTCAGCTCTCTCACGAACAATTGGCACCTACTCGGCACCTGCGATTGGCGTCCGGGGAACAAGGACATCATTCTATGCCGCCCCCGCCCCCGCCAGTACCCGGGCCTCGAGGTCGCTTCAGACCTGCAATGGGCTCGACGGATACAAGAACCACAATGACGACGAACCCTCAGACGGCTGGACCGCAAATGACACAACATCGACCTCCGCAACGGTCACTCGCAATCCCGCAGACTCCTCACCGTGCTAGTGGCACATACTTCACTGGCCAGACATCCGAAATGCGCTCACTCCAGTCCAACCGTTTTATACCACCATCTTCGCACGGGCATTCGAACTCTGGCACAGGTGCAGTAACATCCTCGAACGTACCGGGGACCTCGTCTGGAAGACATAGGATGCCATTTGTTTCAGGGAGCACTAGTGGATTTGGGTGACCTTGACTTTATCGTATAATCCTCTCGATCGAATATGCAATGAACTGTCCACTTGCAATTGTGTGTCTCGGTTGAGCATATAAGCAAGACTATAAATAACCTCGTGTAATACCAAATTATTGGTTTAAGTTTGGTCGTGATGCTACGTACCCCTTGCGCCACTTCGAAACCGTGCAATTGCACAGCTATATAGTTCGGCTCTCGTGAGTGCCGCAGCAGCTCTGCTTTTGCCATCTCGCACATTATCCATCTACCATGTCTCAATACAGAGACCCGTATTCTGAGCAGCAGCAAGGGGGTGACCCATCATACAACCAATACGACACCAGGCAACCACACCAGGCGTACGACCAAGGCGGCTATGATCCCCACACAATGGGCGAGTATAGAGACGACCCCAATGTGAACCCACAAGTTATTGCCACATCATATGCTCCGGCAGCACAAGAAGTAAACCCCCATGAGCAGTCGGAATTTGCGAAAGAAAATGGACGGTGAGCCACCAGCTCTTTGAGGCTCCCTGACCTATCTGACTCCATTTCACAAGCCAATATCAGGATTTCAAGACCTGGAGGGGTGAGAACACTGGTGGCCTATGGACAAGAGTAAGTAACTTGATGTCTCACTTATTTGGTGACGCGTTAGAACCTGAGTGCCGTTTGTAGGGCAGTCGAGTTAGCTGCTTAGGGAGGTTCTGCTGTTGCACAATGATGATCGCTGTCTTCCTCATTATCAGTATATTGCTTGCATTGCTTATGGTGAGCCTTGCGAAGGAGAATAATAATGATATACTGAAATGTTCTTGTAGTGGGTCCGTCCTCCGGACGCTATTGTTGGTACTGTAGGGCCGTCCACCACTCAAAATGCGGTAAGGCAGCCTTTCTTGGTATTTGTATACGTTTCTCATTTCTATCAGGTTCAACTAGGCACGGGAAGCATCGCAGTTAACCTGGGCATTGATTTAACGTACGTTGACTATACACTTTGTCTGGTCCAATTCATGACCGGAACTAAAGTGTTGCCAACCCAAATTATTTTGCCGTGTCTTTCAAGTCCATAAGTGCAAATGTAGGTCGAGCACCGTTCACCTCATTTTATCGCTCACGACTCATCAGGCATACTACCCTATCAACAATACTCTTATCGGAACTGGCACTGAGACTGGCATCACCTTCAATGCCAACTCGCAAACCAACTTCACATTCCCATTTGCGCTGGAATTCAGTACAAACATGTCCTCAAGCACACAAATTTTGACTGATCTCGCTTCAAAATGCGGTGTGGGTGGTGGTGCAGTGCAAGATATTACAATCAATCTTGACCTTACGGTCCGTGCACGCACGAAGTGTTATTTATGGAGTTCTCACTTGCATTTTCCTTGTTTAGCTTGGATTAAAGGTCTTGTTTTTCGTGGTTTATCCGGTCGTGAAAATTCCCGCCAGTTTCGCGTGTCCGATAACCGCTTCAGAAATATCGGTATGATCATTTTTTTCCTGGTGTAAGTCGTGTTTGACCATGTCTTCAGAGTTTGCTTCCATCTATTACTTCATTACTACCTTGATTTTCCTGGACGAGAATGTAGCCGTGCAGCCCGCTTTTGTATCTCTTCTTGGACATAGACATGCACGTAGTTACACCGACTCTGCCGCCAAACTGTGTAAAGGACAGTCACTATCTTACTATTCGCTGGATAGGTTTCTCAGTCACACCACACATGCACAGTTCACCCCTAACTTTGCCTGCCGAAAAACTCGTCCCAGTATTATCTTGTGACATCTTTACTATCGATACGCCCTCAACCACCGCTATGTCGCCTGTTCAGCGGGGAACATATCATACTTGACTTTTGTGAAGCAGGATGTCATTCGCGTAATCAACACTTGGTGCTGTGGTCTTTGCCAATACGTGTTTCCGAGCATGCCATTACTTACTCTAGAGCTTCTCCTGCAGAGCGCTAAGTAGCCAATGAGACGTAGACTCATAACCTCGCATTATCGGGAGTGGCAGCGAAAAACCTCAGCGAGTCGAATTAGTGCAGTGGTTGTTTCAACGATAACAAAACTTGGGAGTTTAACCAAGCTCAAGATTTATGGGGCCAGATTCTCAAGAATGCATGGGTAGCAAGAGCCTATTGGCACAGGTGGGGCACTACCGTGGATTCATCCATGATGCATGACCACTTATCGTGCATGGTACGCGCACCTCTCTTACAAGTATGCGGCAGGCTCGTTCTTGTTCCCATGCCCACATTCACCTGCTGCTTCGTACACCGGCATTCCGCCTTAATCCCGCCCCTTCCGAGTCATGTACATGGATTTCCACTAGTGCACCAGCCTGCCCAATTCGCACAGCGTCTCAGAATTTAAACTTGATCCAACATCGAGTTGAAGCGCTGAGACACTGTAAAGATAGTGAAGTAGTAAGTACCATATCACAGGGTATACCGCTCTTTCAAGGTCGAACCAAGAAGCCTCTTGATGAAGTTGTACAGCCGCGCGACAATTTGTCCACAATACATCCAGATTTATGTTGAGCAATCCGTCCTTTCCCGATTATGTTTCGCGAAGCTGGCTCATAGAGAACCAGCTCTGTAAAATCTACTAGCTTGCAAGGGCTCTGACACCACAGGACTTTCCGATCTCCAGCCTCCGCAAAGACACGGTATATGTCACCCCCACTACCTGATCACCTCAAACTTCGCCTCTTCTGTCACCGGAGTCGTATCCCACCCCTAATGGCGGAATATCGTCATCAACCATATTGCACCGATGCGAGCTGCACTGATGTGAGAGCAGAAATATGACTATGACTCGCTGCCAGTGCCACACTATGCATAACGCCAGTGAGTCAAGTTGTCAAATCCAGGACACGAACTACTGATACTCATGCATATCCTCACAGGGCAGTCTGCGCAATAGGTATGGTCCAAGCAAAACGTAGGACAGTTCTCACTTTCAGCGTCACTGGCAGATATTGATGCTGTCAAAACAACAACGGCGAGGATAAAGGAGAAACAAATTGTTTTAAGTTGTGAGGATGGATATGGAACGGAATAAATCTGAAGGTGATAGTAGAAAGACACCTGGTACCTCTTTATGCCAGTGTGCTGCAGATTGTTCTTCATGGCGACGTAGGAACAGCCTATCCAAGGCTATCCACCTGAGATCATATGATGTTTGCAATTCCAGTGCGACCTAATATGTATCTTGTGGAGCAAGATCCATTGGCAATTTGGAGTGGAATACATTATTGCCTGGCGAAGCAACACTCTTTTTGAACAATGACTCGGTATCTGCAATATTGTGCGATTGCCAGCAAATATTATCGCCAGCTATTGGTAATGCGTGAAATCCACCAGTTATGGGCTGGGATAGACTCGGATGCGCCTCTCCTGCGTATTTCAATTTCAAGAACTAAGATAAGAATATGTATTTAACACATGCACAAGTAACAGGGAAGGGAATACCGGAGTTTCCTATCCTTGCCCTTAGCTTGTCGGTAGCAGATCGATCTCAAGTGGTGAAGCCAAGAAAGGCCATTTTGACAGTTTCCGGCTGATACTATGATGTGTCACCACTAGATCCGCCTGTGATATAAAGGTCACTGAGCGTAATGAACTCCCGCGAGGTTCACATTCAATGCACCCCTCAAGCAGCTAGTCTCGCATGCGCGCCGGAATGAAGCGCCTCAACACGACCTCGCGCACGGAATAATGCGCAAAGCACGCGGGTGAAGAGAGAACTTTGGGAGATACCCGCGATTCCGCAGGTATGGTGATGTACGACAAGACGAGCGTCTGTCAACCAGTTTAGACGGATATTAGTGACGGAGGGATGGAGACAGACCTTTTGAACTTGAGAATTGACCCGGTTTATCGTGCTCAGCCATGACCACGTGAATGGTTCTGCGTTTTGTAGCTTGAACGGTGAATTTGCCTGATCTTCGGGGTCTTCGTATACAGGGATGACGACAATTGCGAATCTAAGGAGATGTCAGCGGAACTGAAACAACTGTGAATGAAGAATGAGGTTTGCTGAGAACTCTTGGGTTCAGGAGGAGAATAAACGGGAAGTGAAGATCGAGAACATCATACGTACTCGGCATGCTGAAATACGGGGCCACGCTTATACAGCAGGTAGTCGACGCAGAACTTGATGCCGCTTTTGACGACCCAACCAAGGGAGCGATAGTGGTGGTATGCGATATATGACACGAGGAAGGGATTGTCGAACCGTGGAGGTGACGGCGCGTTTGGTTGTGGGACTGACGACGGTATGTGAGCATTTTGGAATGTATTCCAAATTTCAGCGAGGGTAAAAGACACATTCTGGGGAAAAACAATGAGATGAACTAGAGGAGGGAATAAGGGGACATACGGTTTCGGGATGTAAGATTGTCAAGCAGTCAAGTGCCCAGACGAGGAAAAAGGCCTCTTGAAGCGAGAGTTGGAGATGCTCGAGGTCTTGTATGGGCTCAATTTCTTCCTTTTCGTCTGGTGCGACGTCTATCGGCGATTGATCCGAAGGCACGGATGCAGATGTTGGTTTCCAGGTCGCAGCAGAGGGGATTATTCGTGTGCCATCCGGGGCAATACCAGGCGCGATAACGCGACCTTGTTCATTGAAAGCAGTCTCTGCTTCTGCGGCGGCAGCAGCAATCGCCTTTGCACGATCTAGCTTGAATTGCTTGCGCTCTGCACGGCGTTTTGCGGTGATCTCTTCGGATGTGAGTCCTATACCAGTCGAGAGTTAAGGTGTTCGGAGCAGTAAAGAGAACGACATACCCTTGCCCTTCATCTTTCTGGCATTTATTTGTCTGGCCAACCAACTGGGCTCACTCCTGGAGAGGTCTCCTTTTCCAAAGAACCCGCGCTGCCATAATAGGGTAGCGTCGCCAGAGTTTGAGACCCAAGCTGATCGGGTGAGAGGGTCGAATAGCGCGGTGCAATGAGGATTGAGTGGTCGTGTGAGGGAGAGACCAAGAAATTTGCATGTTAGCTCTGGAAAGATGATTGGGATGGGATGGGCGTATACTCTGGCAGTCTCTGTACGCCGCGAGGAAGGCTTGGAAGACGCTTTTGAACGGGAAGTATGGTTGATGAGCGACATCGCGGTGACTCGTTTAAGGTTAAGGATATTTGCGTCCCTTGATCTTATCAACTCATTATTAGACTGCCGTGATTGGACACTGTGCCCGCCAGATGCACGCACATTAATTCTCAGTGAGCTACAACTTGCAGACCACGATACAAGTATTTTATGGGCGGTCTGTCACCGTCTGTCACTCAATATTTAAGGGATTGATTTTACAAACACGTGACTTGACGCGTTAAATGTTGCACCGCCACAATCCAGGAGTATAAATACCCGATGACCTGCGATTCAGTGTCCATTATTTTCCCCGCTTACACGTCTTTCACCTTATCGAAGCTTCATCATCTTACAATGATTTCTACTTACACCGTCCTCAATGGCGCCGCGCGCCTTACTGTCACTGGGTTCCTTGCGGTGTCCTTCTTTAAGAAAACAGCCGTGGACCATGCGGCCAAGGTCATTCAGGAAGCCGAACGCGTCACCATCGTCACTATTGGTCTCGCCGCGGCAGATCTCTGCCTCTCGACGGCGATCTTATTTCTTGCCTCCGACAGAACCGCTCGGAAATTACTCAGTGGCGACTTCAATACCCCCGACTCACCACCCCCCGACATCTACACACACCCTCCATCAAGAGCTCAGAGGCGCAAGCGATTCTCAATCGAGTCCGACACAACACTTGTAGCCGACGACGACGACTTCATCAATAACCTCGACAATCTTTCGGACACCAAACAGTGGTTTGGTGACAAATGCAAGGTACGATGCTCTGTAGCCTACTAAACGTCTTCGTCTAATTTTTGAATCTTTAGGGTGGCAACCTACTCCAAGGAACGGAAATTGTCACCATCAAAAACTCCGAATCTCCCCCTCGGCAGTCGCAACTGGTACTTGGACCGCTCATTCTGGGGACGACGCCTGCAAGCCCCGATATTTCCCTCCCAAACAGCTCAACGACAATAACAGCACTATTCCTCAGCATTACTACTCCGCCCCAGTCTATCACCCTACCGCCCAAGCCTCCAGATACGAAGCTCACCTTCAACCGGCGCCGACAGCAGGTATGACACTCATCACTAAACCAAGTATGATACTCATCTTGGTTTGTTTAGCACCGTACTCGTTTGCGGGCTGCACGTGGCGTACGGACTTATATTGGTGAGTAATTTCTCGTGACATCCGAAGGCTTCACTCACCAATTTCATATAGGCCACCTCGAGCAACTTCATGCCGAAATCTCTGCCAATAAAGAAGCTCTTCTCGATGGCTGGGCCAATGCCATGGCAAAGCTCGGCCTTACCTCCACGCTAGCGCCTCCTCACTAGAGCGGTACAGACTAATCCACATTACTATTCACATCCCAAAGACGCGCACCGGCCTCCCTCGCTGTCCCCTACGACCTGGAGCAATCCACGAGGTTGAAGGCCACCGCCGGCCGCGCACACACTATCTCAACGCGCCGCCCAGCATCTCCGCGATCTTCGATGTCAGAGGTCCCCTACGACCGAATGCCGCAATCTATCGGCCTCCTTCTATGTCCCCTACGACCTGGAGCTTTACCGCCCAAGAAGTTGAAGGCCACCGCTCACCGCTCGCGGTTCCGAACGCACATCTAGTCTTGTCTCTTCCATTTCTCTTACCATGTAAAGTTCCTTCGATTTGTATCTCTTTCTTTTGTCTTCTTTTTATTATCGGTATGTACTTGACTGCCCATTTCTTTTTTACTCGTGGCTTTATGATCTCCTTACCAATGTATCCCATATTTCGTGCATGTACGTATTAGATAGTGTAATTTCTGAATCCAATTCTCTCCTCGCGGTCATTATCTTGTGAGGTGCAAGCGATCCATGAAACGTTGTGCGGATGCAGCAAGTTTAAGTTAGATGCAAAGCAAACCGGATTTGACCGAAATCCGACTTCTAACCAACATCACCCAACAGGAGTTCAAAACCCGGTACCCAACAAGAGTGCTGGAGGACCCGCAGTATTTGAGTGGTCCTCGGTCAACAATCCCCCGCTGAATCATGTCGCTCCACCAGCCTGAGATCACGCACTCGTCCCGTCCCACACCCCTGCAAGCCCTCTTAGGGGGGATTGGCATTGCGCTGTCTGTTCATTCTCTTCTGATGCTTAATGGATCTGTCCTCGGTGTTTCTGGCTTTGTTCACCGCTCACTTCGAGGAGATAAAGCAGCGATGCCTTCCGCCGTGGGTCTGGTTCTAGGTGGTATTGCAGTTGGTATCATTGGTGATGTGGGCACCCCGGAGCCCCACACTGCGTCTTCGCTTCTCCCAATGGTGTTTTCTGGATTGCTAGTCGGTATTGGGACCAGGGTATGTTGAGCATTTTTTCTTCGAAGGTGCAATCATTCATCGCACAATATGTCCATAGCTAGCCAAGGGATGCACCTCAGGGTTAGCCTCCTCGGTATTTCTGTCACGCGCATGCGTCTGATTATTTCTCAAGCCATATGATTTGTGGCTTGTCCCGATTTTCTCTTCGGTATGCTTTGAACTCGCCTCAGTATTCGTGGATTCAATATATTTCAAGTTCCCTGGTGGCAACAGCCATGTTCTTTGCAAGCGCCGTAGCTACAACCCACTTCGCTCATGACGCTCTTGGAACATCAGGGTCTTTGGACTGGACCCTCGGCGATAACCAGGGACGACAGTTTCTGGCCGCAATTCTTTCGCTTGGGACCCTTTGGTTTGCATACGCGTGCTCGGTTCTCCTGAATGGCACTGACAACAGTTCAAAACTCATGAGCAGGCAATTCCCTTGTGCTAGTCTTGTGCCAAACATACCCCAGTCTATTCTTCGCCATCTGGTGAGCTTCTTGACATCGTTGGCTTTCGCGTTCTCCCTCCGCCTTGGCAATATGGTCGATCCACACAAAGTTGTGGCATTCTTGGCGTTCCCTTCGTCCTCGGCATTCGACCCGACCCTGGGGTTCATTGCAGGAAGTGCTCTGCCTCTGGCTACCCTGCTTTATCGGTATGCACGTGCAGATGAACCTAAGCTTGGTGGCAAATGGAACATCCCGACCTCCACCGAAATCGACTGGAGGCTCATACTTGGTTCAGTAATATTTGGGATTGGCTGGGGAATCGGTGGTGTCTGCCGTACGTTGACCGTGGACCTTGGCAGCAGTATTACCAACCTTTATTTCAGCTGGTCCTGCTCTAGTCAACTTCGGACGTTCTCTGTATGCTGGTATTGGTGTCGCGGAGTACGCGGCTTGGCTTGTGTTCATGGGTTTCGGTGGATTGCTTGTTAAGTGATATGATCATCACGAGTCGTTGGATGCTGAAAGCTGCAATCACTAAGGATTATTAGGATTGTCTTACATCACAACTTTTTTTTTGTCACCCTTTACTTACTCTAGGCCCGCCTAATGCATGTCGAACGCAGTGCGTGTGTACATCATTGCAGCTCGATCGCAGCCCGTCATCTCAAGACGAATAATGTACATCATACACTCCAACTACAATAGAGTAATAATAACAAGCCAGGTCAACGTAGTGTCTGCATAAGATCATACAATGGAATGATACAGACACGGTTCATGCCATCTGATGGACACATTCCTTCCTGCAAGGACAAAAGGCTCAAGCAGGTGCAGGTATAGCTGATGGTCCCGCGGTAGGTGTTGCAGACTTGGAAGGACCCTTACTTCTTCCCCACTTCACGTGAACTCGTTCGCTATCCATGTCTAGGCCATTCGCCCAAGCTTCTGCTGCCCTCTCAGCAGAATCGCGGTCCTTGAAGTTGATGAATGCACATCTAAAATGGACCTTAGCTTTGAAACACCATTGAAAGACAGGCACCCTGGCGCACCGTGATTTTACGACGTGGACGACCGACCGTAACTGTGACGAAGGTATTTGAGGTAATGAATTAATGACATGAGTCCGTATGCTGAGTTCCGTAGCAGAGGCAGGGAGGGAGGAAAGGAATAGAGAGGTCTGTTGCGCCAGATCGTCAAACACTGCACTAGAGAGGAGGGGAATCTCACTCACGATATTCTCGTCTTCTGGTGGCTTCAAACCTTGCGCCTCCGAATGATTGGCCATTATTTTTCGTGCGACTGGGTCATTGTTACCATGATATCTATCCTGAATATTTTGGTGGGAAAGCGCGTTCTCAACAGGTTTTTCATGTCTTGCAAGACAAGCCTTATCAATAATTGAAGCGAGAAGGGCATTGCATGTGAGCTCACCGGAACGGGCACTCGTCTCCTCTATTACACTCTCCTTTTACGAAGAAGGAGCAGATGTGTGGGCGGTTGCGCTTGTAATATGGGTTTGTCCGAGCTAGCTGCTTCAGCATTTCCTTCCCAGCAGATGTAGCCCGCGTCCCAACTTGCATCAGGGATTTATTTCCATCCTCCATCTGACTATGACTCAACAAAACGTACGTGGGCCTATGCTAGACATCAACGTACCTTGTTCTCCATGTTCTGCGCATAGTACTCCCGGTTGATGTCACTGGTTGGTGCTTCATTCTGAATGGCAAGGGCAGTGTCTCGAACTTGGGTCGGTAGTCCGTACTCAAGGTCAAGAAGGCATGTCTGGCAGACATTTTTCACTTTGGCGCACGTCTGACATATCACAGTGGTTTTGTACCGTGCGCCGGAGCCTGGATTCCATCGGAAAACCGTGAATGGGCGAGCACATGTGCCACACGAACGACCGAACTCTTGTTTTGACTAATCATCAAGCTAGGCGGTCAGTATTTTGTGTTGGTCATAGAACTCAAGACTGACCATTCGGATAAACGGGTTAGGTCCCAGACCTGGGCAAGCGGGTTAGTTTCTGGTCTAGTCAGGTTTGATAAATAACAGCGCACATGTTTCACAAAGAATGGGGAATTCACTTTGCTCCCAACCAGCCTTGTTGATATCTGCCTTGGGCATCTTGTTTGGTGAATGGGAGTGTTGAGATATAAGCAACGATGAAGCTACACTTCGAAGAGCAAGAATGTTACGTAATCGTAACGGCGCCAGTCCCCGATCGGCTTATTCCTCCATGTTTTGTGTCCATCGAATTAAATGCAAACTACATAGTCTGCCTTGACATTGACTCATGAATGGTTTACTTGGAGGTCCATCTAACTGGTCTTAGCAAAGTCGTTACCACAACAGAATCAAAATCTGTTTCTCGTGGACTGTGCAGGTTTGAAACCTGCCGACTAACATTTCTTTTATCGGAGCACACCTTAACTTTGACTCATGGATGGTTTCTCGAACCTGCTGACAATATTTTTGCGGTGTATAGATCCTCGGAGGTCCATCTTGACTAACAGTCATTGCGCTGAAACCATGTGATAGTCTTTCCATGAAAAGGAATTCACCTTCACGCTCGCGAGGGTCTCAGAAACATAAGATATATCCCCGAGGTGCGTACATGCCAACCTGGATACTTGACAGACTGACCAAAACTGTCGGGATTCACCACCAAACGAAAAATGTTAATGGGGCCGGATCGCAAAAAAGTATCTGTCTATGATGCAGAACCATGAGCCTGACTTGGAGGTAGGATCACTCGTGAACAAACCGTGATGATGCTTGCATTTGAACGTCTACTGCTACATTGCGGATAACCATGCAGAAATGTAAGATACTGTACCGTCAGATGTAAGTGATGATGAGTGACAAGCTGAAAGGCAGAGTCGAAGCAGTGACCACAACTTCTCCACCATCAGGGACAAGCTCCAAGACTTTCTTCTCTAAGTTCGGCCGCGTAGCTTCTTCCAGCTGGGGTGGTTGCTGGAAATAAATCGGCTTTCCCGGTGTTGCGAGAGAAGGTTTTTTAATCTGACTACGCTAGGGTGAGTCGTGGATGTCAATGAGGAATGAATACATACATATTCTGCTTCTCAGTCAACAGTTCAATGAGCTGCTCGACAGTCCAATCTCGACTTATGGGCATCTCCAGGGCTTCACCTCCGCAGACAGGGCAATGATCGCGCTTTTCGTGCTCAAATGTGTACGAATATACTCCTTCGGTCCCAATGAGCATGAAGTAGTTGTTCAGATAAGCCGCTGAACTTGTTGCAATCTTGAAAGCCTCATTGCAACATGAAGCTGCGAACACTCCCATCAGACAGATCGAGTAAGGGTGGGTGCTGACATACCGGCAATGATGGCATTAGTAGATGCGATTGCTGGGATGACATTCTTGACAACACCCTGCGTAAGTGACCAAGTCACGCCTTCAATCTTGAATTCCTTTGCACGAGCAACAGCAATTGAATACAACCATCCGATGTGCTCAGGATCATCAGTGTCGAGTTTCTCATCTACTTTCATGTGAAATAGAAGAAAAATGGGACGTGCAGCGAGACTGACCTCCACGCGCGCGAGGCCATTCGAGCACAGAGGCCCATTCTATACAATGCTCAGGAAGACGGGGCGTGTTCGCGATGGTGCAGATAGGGAATGTGGTTGGCTTGTTGAGCATATCAAGGGAACACTCATAGCATGATGATACAGTCGGAAGGATGACTCGAGCTTGCCCCTTAAAACCTTCTCACAGCTGTTGAGGTCGCGCAGAAGGTAAAGGAGACTTACTCACCTTCGGTGCCACCGTCTATGAGAGGCTTCAAACTCTCAGGATTCTCAGGATCCACTAGGTTAACGAGAGTAGCGTTTATCCACCGACGAGCTTCCACAGAATCTAGACCACAGATGACGAGGTTAAACTGCAGGTAATAATCGTCGCCCTTGTCTTGTATCTTGCCGTAGTACCTGCACGCCTCACATATCAGAGATGGTGCGCACGGTGCGCAAGATTTTGCCAACTTACGGAGTGACCTGGACTCCCGGCACCCGTTTCATCACATACTCTGCAGCAACGATGGCCTTCGGTCTTCCAACGTCCGCGGGTCTTAAGAAAATTGATCCCTAGGTCGGCACACACATGTCATCTCATAAATGTGACATACCTGAAGAGAAATTGACGATTAAGATTGCTGATATCGATGGTGTCCATGTCGATGAGATGGATGTCCTTGAACCCAGTCAGAGCAAGATTGGCGAGTATCTCGCATCCTAAACCACCTGCGCCGATGACAAGAATCTTGCACTTGTTACGCAAAAAGTCTTTCACCTTTAGAGCATCTTTCAAAGATGAGTTGTCTTAAAACTTTGTGAGATACACACCTCATCCCCTGCCAGGAATGATGGATCAGTTCGAGGGCCAGGTCTGTCAAGGATCTGGTCAACATGGTAATACCGATCTTGCCAGTCGCTTGAAGTCGCTGCACCGTTCACATTTATTTCCGTAGCCATTGAGAAGAGTGAAAGGGAGTCGAATTATGTTTGACCTGCCAGCAGCCAGCACCTGCTAATGAGGCGCCCACTAGGATCAATATTTCCTTACGTAATGCAAAAGCCTCTTCGAGGGTTACATCCATAGACATCCATGGAGTCAAGAACATCGGTGAACTTCAGTGGACACCAATATTTGCGACAACGTCTAGTGCTCTCAATTCTCACCGGAAAGCATGTTAGGATTGATAAAATTCGCTCCGAGGATAAGGATCCCGGTCTGAGAGGTGTGTTCAGTTCTTTGCAGCCTGGCGTTTCTTGACGAGTAGCCCCATCACTCAGACTACGAAGTCAGCCTCCTGCGGCTGCTAGAAAAAGTCACTAATGGGTCCGTCATTGAAATCTCAGTGACCGGTACGATTTATTTCACTGTCCATTACGCTGGAAGTCACTCATATGCCCTCAAGGTACCGCTGTGCTTCTCAAACCAGGAGTCGTGTCCGGCGGTCCTGTTACTCATGATTGTCCACTCTCGCGTTCAATAGGTTATTTTTTGGAGCCGCTGATCATGATCGCGCCCTTCTCAAAGAAGCCGTTTCAGTTGACCTTGCGAGGCATAACAACAGACGATAATGACCTTTCTGTAAGCCAAATCTTGTCGGAATAAAATGCCTTCTAACGGCATTAGGTTGACCTGATCCGTACTGTGACACTACCGCATCTCCAACTTTTCGGTATCTCTGATGGGTTGGAGCTTCGGGTGAGCCAACTGTTCGATCCGTGAGATTGCGCCTTCATATACCTGCACAGATCAAGAGACGTGGTGCTCCTCCAGAAGGTGGAGGGGAAGTACAGTTCCTCTGTCCTATTGTTAAAGAAGTAAAAACTTTGAACTTTGTTGATCCTGGCAAGATCAAACGAATCCGAGGCATTGCGTGCGTTCATCTTGTCTGTTCATGAAAGGCATATCAAACTAAAGTATTCTCCCAGACATGCCGTCCGTGTTAACCCGCAGTTCTCTAATCGCATGATCGACGCATCGCGTTCGGTTCTCAACCGCTTCATTCCCGACATCTACCTGTACTCCGACGTTTACAAAGGAGACGAGAGCGGAAAGTATGTGGGCTAATTGAACATACTTCTGCTCTACTAATCCTGTATGAAGGTCGCCGGGATATGCATTAAGCTTACTTGCGGAATCCACTACATCTGCCATACATTGTTCTGAAGCTGTATCCACGCCAGGTGAAACCCCCGAAGATATAGCTCTGTTAGCAACTAGGGCCCTTTTGTCAGAGATTAGACATGGAGGATGTGTTGATAGAAAACATCAATCTCTAGTCCTGTTGATGATGATTCTAGGCAGTGAAGATATCGGTCAATGTAGGATGGGAGAGCCCTCCGTTAGAACGTGCGCGATGGTCAACTCTCCTGTTTTTATCGCTCACATCATGACAGCATTCAATTTCTCCGTGATATCAAGATCTTCTTCGGCTCCGTCTTCAACATCACACCCGTAGATCCCACAGATTCTTCCAACACCGAGTTGCTCTACTCGTGTCTTGGGACTGGCTACGTGAATGTGAACCGGTCACTGGCGTAGCAAGCTGTCCAGTAAAAGTATATGTATTCATGCTTTATAATACCACGCAATGGGATTCGTGTGCTAGATTGATCGATCACCATTCAGAATACTCTCAAAATCTCCAGACGAAACTCCAAACAAAATTCTTGTCGAGAATTTCGTTTGGGATAGAAAAGCGAACATGAACACATCACCCAGATTATCAAAGGACGCCTTGTAATTAGTGCTGTGGGCAGAACTACTCGAGGTTGGTTCTGCCGAGTGGCATAACTCTAGCGGTGAAAATTTCCTATCTACAACACTGTCAACGACATTCCCACTGAAGACTCATCAACAATACATCATCCTATCTAGATGATCTACAGCAGCTCGGGGTACTTCCACAGTGCTTCAATTTCCATAAGTAGCGGCTAGAGTTGTTGGCAACTTTTTTGAGACGCTTAAAGATTTTATTCTTGATTATTGTCCGGGATGGCACTGGCCTGGGGCGACCACCAGCATGGACCATATTCTGGAACGAAGGTTCAATCAATCAGTTGAGAGTGTCTGCGACTCTGTTTTCACGGGTTTGAAAGTTATACACAATGCACATTATTATGGACTAGCTCTCTGCTAACCCTTACCAACCCTGGGTTCTGCCAAGTTCGGTGTAATGGATTCGTGTGGCAGACGCATATCAACGATAAATAATAGACACTCGCCCAAAATCTCCGTCTCCGTCTCCATCGCCCTTTCCACCTCCAATAGTTACTAGCCATTGCTGTAATTGAGGCCATCCAACCTCGAAGCGCGTACAAAGTTCATCTGTATGATGATCTCCATCGAGAAGTGGCAACAATTCAGGGGGTGGAGGAGCATTCATTGGACCCGAAGAGCCTTGTGAATTTAGTGCGCGAGTGCGAGAAGTAGAAGGGGACCGCGATAGTCGTGGTCTTGCAGGAAAGGCGATCTGCGATTCTGATGAATTGCGGTGCACAATGCTTTGACTCCCAGCAACACTAGATGATGGTGGCACATGACTCGTGGGCTGTTGATAAGTCGAATGTCTTCGGGTATCAGACAGGACACGGCTACGGCGCTCGTTGTTGCGCTCAGGGCCCTCTGGGGAAAGAGGAGGTTGCCGCATGGTAGGGTTGGGTCCGGCCCGCGGGAGTGTTTTGAAACGTAGCTGCTCGAGAACCTTCTCCGCTGCACTCGTTCGTTGTTGGGCTCGTGTGACCTCCATCTGGTTTATGGGAGGACCAGGCATAGGTGCACCACCAGACGCATCGGGACGGCCACTAAATCGAGGGATCTCCCCAATTGGAGCTGAAGAGCTTGTAGGACTTGCGTTCGATGCGGAAGAAGAGAGGCTTTGCTTTCTTCTACGAGTTGGTGACGGTACATCCGCAGGAAGTAAAATTGGCCAACGATGCACCCGTCGTAGAAACCCCTGAAAGAACTTCTAATTCAAGAACATAGAGCAATTGCTGGGAAATACCTTGATCACCCCGAAACTTGTGAAACGTCGAACGTCAATGCCAAGTTCATAGACATCGTAAGTCTCCATCCAATCCAGTACCGTTTTCCCCGACTTAAGCCGCGAGTATAAGTGCAGAAGTTTCGGCCAATCCGGTACCACTCTTCCTGCCCCACAGGTGAGTTAGGCATTTCCGTGGTAAGTGATATACGAACCGGGTGTGTGTTTCGTGACATATGGTCCACATTCGTCTTTGACATGGCACTCGTCTGCAAGCCACTGCACATTCTTACGAAGAGTGTACATATTGGAGTATTGGAAGATGTCGACGGTCATGATGACTTGATAGTAACTGCGAGATCTGATGAAGATGGGGTTGAAGGTCGGGATGAAATATCTTACAGCAAGTGAGATATTGCTTGGCGGGTCAGCTCGATATCACAGTCGGCTAGGTGTGCAATGCGACTGACGTGGTTCACACCATCAATATGTCTGCACACCTTGATGCATAGCTGTTAGAGTAGTCAATCTATAAACAAATTCGGCCTACCTTGCTCATCGTTAGATCCCAATTATCTTCTATGCGCTTGGACAAGTTGATAAGAGCTAGAGGCACCTGCCAATCTTTTACTGGGGGTGAATTAGGATAAAAGGGAAAGATCTTCAGCTCTATTGAGTTGAAGGCATCAATTGGAATCGATGTTTCCGAATAAGAGTTCAGATCCTCGTATAGCTGCTCGAGGATGGCATGCATGGCTGGGGATGATTTTGGACAGGAGAGAAAAAAAGACTCTTCCTACAATTTCATAAACATAGGGTTTTATCGTGTAGGGCAAAGAGCTAACCTCGCAGGCCGTCAGTACACGGCTGACCTTGCGAACTATTGGTTCATAGCAACTTAAATCCGCAGACCGCTCGAAGACAAAGCAGACGTTGTACTGGAAGTAGTTCCGCTGATAATGATTGCCAGGAAGCAAAACAGGAAAGCCGATGATACGGTATTTCCGCGTGGCGCAAATAACCAGCCGCCCACAAAGCTCTCCAGGAGGTATCACATACTTTGAGATGTCATCAAAATTGAACAGAACACGACTGGAGGAAGAAGAGCGTTGATGAGGCGAAGGCACGTTGAGAGAACTCGCACGTCGACCACCATGAGAAGAACTTGACCTTCGCGAAGGCGTTACGTCCGGTTCCAAAATGGCTGCTATCGACGGCGAAGGGGAAGAGGTAACCGAATGGTTAGAATTTTGATTTGCTGTCGATCCTGTGATGAGACCTTCTGGAACCTGATACACAATTTTGGGTCCCTTCTGTAAATCGAATACAGCGTAGAACACGCTTTGTATTCTGGGAAGAAACGTATCTCCTTCTGAAGGCATCATTAGGTTAGTGATGAAGCGAATACGGTGGCTGTGAATTTGACCTAAATTATATTCGTGCACTTGACCGTGACCGCGTCTTGCAGCATACTAGGGGGACTCGGAAACCACAGGATTTACTAGTCACACACTCGTGTCCACCAGCTTGAGAGTTATCTCAGTCGCGCTCTGACGTTTGACTTCCAGGACAAAGATACTGTCTGCTTAGCTTTCTAGCGACTTTGATTATGGTTTCCCCGATTCCTGCTGGGTTTCGGGCCTTGCCACTGTCGGCCGTACAGCTCTCTTTAGCAGCTGTTTTGAAATGTGGCCAGTCATTTCGCTGGACATGTTACCCCCTACCCTCGTCCCTTGGCACAGAATCATCTCCTACTCACGAGTACCGTCTGTGCCTGAGGGACCGCGTAGTATGCTTAAGACAGTCTTCTGACTATCTTTTCTATCGTTCTGTTTTTCCGGGAGAGCATCTCTCTGCAGAACAAGAGGGAGTTAGCGACGAAGAAACGTTGATTTGGCTCAAGGACTATTTTCAGCTCGATGTCGACTTGATGAAGCTTTACGACCAGTGGAGTGACCGAGATCAAGTCTTTAATAAGCTTAAATCTCGCTTTTCTGGGATCCGGATGCTGAGACAAGATCCTTGGGAGAACCTGGTATCGTGCGTAGCCTACTTCTAAACTGGCTCGGAGGCTTGACAGGTTTTCGTCATACCAGCTTCATTTGCTCTTCTAACAATAACATACCCCGGATCACCAAGATGGTGCACGCTCTTTGCAAACAGTACTCTCCTGCCCTGATTTCCTTGCCACCTCCTGAACTCAGTGAAAGTGACTCCCAAGGTCCTGCAGCATATCACTCCTTTCCCCCGCCCTCTCTCCTAGCTGCTCCTGGAGTCAAGTCCACTCTTCGGGGTTTGGGCTTTGGCTACCGTGCTGATTATATTCAGCGCACTGCGAAAATGCTTGTGGATACCCATGGTTCCTCGATGTCCAACTCAGAGTCACGAGAGAACTGTGAGGAGTGGTTGATCGGATTGAGAGACCTGAGCACCGAAGCTGCCCGTGAAGAACTTCTGAAGTTCGTCGGCGTAGGACGCAAGGTAGCAGACTGCGTTCTTCTCATGAGCTTGGACAAAGTCAGTCGATCCCAGTTACGCTTGCATCTGATCCTGAATCGATGCCATCCTAGAAAGAAGTAATTCCAGTGGACACTCACGTTCACCAGATTGCTATCAAGCATTACGGGCTGCGTACCGTAGGCGGCTCCAAAGGAAAAGGTGTCATGACCCCTCGAATCTACGATGAAGTGGCCACTAAGCTTGCCGACATTTGGGGTGAATATGCCGGTTGGGCCCATTCTGCACGTATCTATCCGAAGATGCCTTTTTTCAATTTGTTCATTCTCCTTTCCTTAGGTGCTTTTTACCGCGGATTTGAAAGCCTTCTCTTCGTTCGGCATTAAGCCCCCGACGCCTGCTACATCTATCATGGATGTGGGTGCGTCGTCGTCGTCGTCGTCATCTAAACGAAAACATAGCGAGACTCGGAACGACGTTGAGATGCAGAAAAGAGTCATGTTGATGGGCGCTGCTATAGCCGCTGCCGCCACTGTTATTGCTGTCATGCACGATGACCCGAGTTTGCTCGAGGATGACTCGGATGACCTCAGTTCGGTTGAGGAGGGTGTGAGTTCACCCACTAGTAGTAGGCGAGTAAAGAGAAGGAGACAAAGTTCTGATTGATAGATAAGTTTTCTACATCTAAGATGGCACTCTTAGTGTGTTTTCCGTCCCAATGATATATATTTGAGTTAGAGCAAATTACACTGCATTGGTGCACTAGGTCTGGATGCTAATCATCTGTTTCTTGTGAAGTATCTCATTGCATGGTGCGATGGGCACGTATGGTACATGTGTCCGATGTATACATGCAAACACTAACGAAAATGAGGACAAGATGTTGGAGAGGTCTGACACCCACTACACCATACAAATAAGATGCGTGCGTTCATAATCCTATCCGAACTACTCTTCGCATTACCGAATCGCCGTCGTTCTTCCTGAATGATGGCAGAACGGGCACTGTCTAAAAAGCTGCGGTGAAGGTCAACCAAAAATTGTTCTGGGAATTTATACCATCGGTTTGTTTGCACTTGTGTACTCCAGATACCTCCAAACCTTACAGGCCAATTACAGGCTACCTTATGCGAAACGCCTGGCTACGTAGCTCAGCGCTCAACGTTAACGTTCAAACGTTCAACGTTCAACTTGAATTTTGGGCGATCCAACGGAGTCTATGAATCACAGCGCTGGACAATCGATCCGATGGAGTTTATATCATCAAAAAATCACGGTCATGAGAGCTAGGTCATAGTAAAAGTTGCCCGCAGCCAACTGAGCAATGAGGCCAGGCCGTCGGTAGCTACTCCTTCTTTTTCATCATCCGTGAGCTCTCCGACGTTCACCCATGTTCCTGCAAAATCAACTTCTCCGCCTTCCCAATCGGCAAACTTGAAAACTCCGCCAGGACTGCTGCAATCCAAACCTCCCATATCAGAACGTTCGCCTTCAGCGCCCAAGCCTTCGACCCCCATACCGCTGGACTGAGCCTCTCGTCGCTTCTCCAGCTCACGTTCAAGAATCGTTCGGACGCGTGAAATGGCAACCTCGGTGGGAGAGCCTGAAGATGTAGCTGTCTTCATGAGGTCGCACTTATTGGCGAGGATGAGGAGTGCGGGTGCTAAATGAGAAGGAGGGAGAGACGTTATGGCATGAAGGACATGATGGAGGTGTCTAGACGTTGCCTTTCATTAAAACTGCTGTGGTCATGAAAGAGTCAAATACACGCACTCTGCTACTGCAGACCCGTTGCGTGATATAGTACTTGCATCCACTACGAAGGCAACAGCTCTGGCGTTTACTAAGTGCTCCTGGAATTGATCTCTAATCCGAGGATGGCCAGGGATGTCGATAACCGCCAAGATGCCCACTGGTGAGAGAGGCATGATAGAAGTATTGACTTGCAGCGACGTGTGCGATGGTAGCGTCCCAGTAAATGCGAGCTAGATACAATTGATTCAGATATGAACAACCGATGTAACTTCATTGATAGATTACGAACAGTAGAAAGCATTGCTGTTTTGCCAGCGTCCGAGGGCCCGACAAGGAGAAGTGCGGTACCTCTGGACCTTGATTTTCTTCGAGAGAATGCGATAACTTCAGAGGGTAAGAATTTCTTCCAAAATAAAGTCGACCGAAACGTACCAATCAGTAAACCCACGACCAGCGCCAAAGAAAGCAGCAATAAGCTCTGGGGTGAAAGACCGTTGGTAAATGGAACCACCTCGGGCGTCACTAACATAGTCTCATCGCTCGGTGATTCGACTCCCATGTTATACTTAACGTCCTGAAGATGGATAAGTGGACAGAATTACCCTAGTACTAGTACTGTAGAATGTCACGGACATGGACTAAGTAGTGTTACAAATGCTACGTTCTTGTTTGGCGTTGTTGAAACTAGAAGCTACACTGCCACTATTTATGTAAGAAAAAAACATCGCAAAGTCTCGTAAGGCTGAGTGACATCAAATCGAAGAGTTGAATGTGGGAGCAATAGCTGTAGCATCGACTTAGCCACGGCGTCTAGAGTTCAACGCTATTAACATTGTCCCCAACTCCAATGCGTTCATTCTTCCAATAAATGTCTTGAGAAGAAAGTTACGTTGAGCCTTCTCGGGCCATGCAAAGAAGTCCTCCAGATGGTTCTGATCATAAATCCCAGCAGAAAGAAAATCCGGAACAAGTTTTACCAGACTGGGTGTCATGGAGTCAAGGAACCGAAAAACTGCACAAGAGCCTTGAACGGGTACTAGGCTGTGCAAGTGTGCTGAGGCGGGGGAAGATGAGCTCCCGCTGTGCCGGGGAGCGATGACAGAAGAGCAATGCATTGCGGGTGACGCCGTAATTTCTGGTTCAGATGGGGAGGCAGGTTGATCACAGGCAGTAGCCCTCCTGCGAGTTCTCATGGCTACACAGGCTTGTGAAGCACGGGTATCGAGTTGACGGACGGACGATCGATTTGTGCTCTGCTGGGTGTTTTGAGAATCGAACTATCTGGCAATACAAAGGACAGATCATACTTCTGTGCGAAGGCGTCTGGGCTGTTGTCGGGCTTGGCTACCAGCCCTCTCACGAGCGACTTTGTCAGACCACCGTTTCCGATATACTCGTTTCAACAGATATATCTTCAAGTACCAAACCAGAACCCAAGAATTGGGATATTTTGCTGCAACTTCTGGCCATGTAGCGTGAATCTGAGACAAAGGGTGGAGTAATGAAGCAGTGCAACAGAAGATTCGGTTGAAGCTCACCGCCTGGTAGAACAAACGAACCATTTCGGGATCCTGGTGCTCATATCTATCTTGTGTATTGAGAAACTTGGCGGCTGCATCTATGACGAGACCCTTTTCCTCAAAATCAGTCAACGAGATACCGAGAAATTTGTATGACACGTACACGCAGTCTCTTCCACTGCCGTGGATCCATCTTGGATGCTATTTTGACGTCCTGGACAGCCTTACATCGCCTCGCGGGTTGAGAGATAGAGAAAAGTTGTGTGCGCATATCTGGAGCGGGCGATGAAATGATAACACAAGGGGAGATGTCTTATACACCCCCCTTCATTCCACCTTTGGATGCGACACGCGCGCGAGCGTCACGGGAAATGCCCCGCGAATAAATATAAAAGTACACTAGATGATACACGAGTCCGATATGCATAAAAGATGAATTGATGATTCGGGTGCACAAGGTCTCAACAAAATCGATCACTGTGGTAAAATCAGATGAGAGATAATTCAGAATGGATCAGAACATGCCTCTTTAACTTCGCTCGTCGGTCCAGCAATGCTTCTGCCAAGCGACCTTCTTTGCGTGCTCGCTTGAGCTGAGACATCATTCAGAATGTTACTGACAACCGTACAAAATACGGATATCAACGAACCTCTCTCTTATCCTCTTGCGACACCACCGAGCGTCCAGCTCCCCAGGCTTGGTGCACATGGCTTTGGGATCTTTCAGATCACAGACCAATTCATCGTAAGTGAAACGTACTTGGTGGAAGTTTCATCTATGACTGTCAACTCTGAGCCCGCTTCTCTTTTCTTTTTCTCCTCATGGGCCTCCTTCTTATACTTGCTCTGGATCTTTAACCAAAACCGCTCCCGAAACCCGACTTCTTCACTGTCGCCTCGCAGCTCGAGCGAACCTCCTGCGACCTCGTCAACACTGAGATAATTTTCATACACGTTCATGAAGGCTACCATGCCATCGGGCAAAAGAACAGGTGTCCACTCCTCCTCGGGCCCTCGCGCTTCCCTAAAAGCACTGACAATACCATGCTTGTCACAAGACAGGAATTTCCCTTCGCCAGTGCCCGTCCGAAGGTTGATAGTGGCCGATCCTGCGACGCGCGTTGTAACCCAGACCTGAGCTACCTCTGTCGGTGTGCGTTCAAGTAATGGCGGGGTGTCAGATGTCGAGTCCTTGTCCAGAGATGACAATATAATCTTGTTTCTTGTAGAATCAAAATTCACTGATATGGGCGAAGGATCAGAAGGGTGTGTGATGAAAGTAGGCCCGCGAATTTCTGTTGCATTCTCCGGTAGAACCCAGGTTTCCGGGTCCTCATCTTCGTCTACACGTTTGCTAGCGGAGCCTTCATTGTGGTGTTCTCTCTTGCGCTTCTTCTTTATTTTGTCCCCTTTGAATTTGAGCTGCGTGGACCGAACTTTCTCCATCGACTAGTACACGCGGCGAAATGAGGTTAAAGATCCTGCATCATGTGTCGTGGTATATCCGGCAAAAGCCGACGTGCAAACTTTGAACCAAACAATTCGTTCCATACACCCAAATTGAACTGCCCGACACCGTTATCGACGTCCTCCTCAAGATCAAGATGAAGTACAACCCTGGTCAGTGCTGTCTTTGTACTCGCTGGTGTCAATTCTACCCATCTATGCACCTCGGAATGAAATTTTATGCACAGGAGAAGTTGGATGGAGACTCCGAGACTTGGATGAGATCTGTTGGGTGAATAACTTACTGACGAATGAGTCTACATAACAGACGTCTCCTCTTCGCGGCGCAAGAACCGCAAGGCCCATTTCAGCGCACCCTCCTCAGTGCGCCGCAAGATTATGTCGTCATCCCTATCCAAAGAACTTCGGGCGAAATACAACGTACGTTGGATCTGTTGAGAAACGAGGCGCGGGGTGTTCACACTACTCACTAGACGCGGTCACTGCCGATTCGCAAGGATGACGAAGTGCGGATTTTGCGGGGGAAATACAAGGGTCGGGAAGGAAAGGTCACACAGGTGTACCGCAAGAAATGGGTCATTCATGTTGACCGTGTGCAACGCGACAAATCCAACGGTGCTACTTCTCCTATCGGTATCCACCCCAGCAAAGTCGTGATCACCACCATCAAGCTTGACAAGGATCGGTGGGCAATTCACGTTTTGTTTATGTTTATCGTTCTAAAGCTCTTTCCGCTAGTCGGGCAATTCTTGACCGCAAGGACAGGTCAAAGACCGCACAACCCGCCGCCACTGAGGATGTCGAGATGGTGGACGTGAGTGACCACCATTAGATTTGACAAGTAGCCATAAAAACTGACTCGCCCCGTCTTCCAGTAATTTCCTGTAGGCGTATTGATTGTCATCGGCTTTCCTTGTTGCATTCACAAAACCACCATGTATCTATGCGCACTATCGCACATGATATGCACCATGACCCTTCTGCTATACTTTGAGACAGCTGCCTCAGGCCATAGTGTACAGATTGATCCAAGTTACCTCGCAGCTGGCATAGAACACAAATAGTACAATGCAGTACTGACTATGGATCAGAAAATGACATCCTCGTCCTTGGTACTCAACAAGTCCGCTGTTGGTTCTTGTTGATCATCCAGCTGTTTCAACCGTTCCTCCTCGTCAGTTATAGCTTGCATTTCTGCCTTCCCGGCATCTCTCTTCTTCTTGCCTTGGACTTTCTTAAGTCTACAAGGGTCATTGGCGTCTAAGCTTGACCAGGAGACTCAATGCGCTCACCTGAAGAACTCCTCACGATCCATTTCGTCTAGCTCACTCATGATATATTTGATGGTATTGTCCAACCGCGGAATGATTATATGTTCAATGGCGTTCACTCGCCGGTTTGTCGCGCGAATAACTTCATCCAAGATGGTGAACGCCGTCTGTAGCGACGCAAGTTCCACCAGCGTTTCGAGAGCCTTAGCGTACACCTCCTTCGCTCGTAGAACCTGTTGGCCTCCCCGACCAAGACCTGTCAGATTAAAGTCTGAGACGCGAATATTAGAATAAAAATGCAAATAAGATCCAAAGCAACTACCAGATCCCGGTACACGATCAACATCAAATCCTGGGAGGAGAACACCAGAGACGTTCTCTTGCTTCGCTTTGACACGGAAAGTGGCAAGCTTCGCTTGCTCCTGCACGATATAGGAAATATCTCCCGTAGTATAAGTGACCTCTGCCATCGAAAACGACGCCAACTGCATCACTCTACCCATCTTCCGCTTCGCCTATCATTTAATCATCAGCAACTTGAACGGGTAAGCATCAGATAGCGTAACACACCTCATCCACCTTTCTCAGTATTGCACGAAATCGCGTGGTCAGGGCATCACGCTTCTTTGCCAGCAACGAATGCCCGGTTTCAGCTCCCTTTAAACGGAGTTTTGTATTTGTCAAGGCCATACGCGTAGCGAAGACATTCTCCCGAGGACCTGCTCCAGACATTGTTGTGGGAGTGCTGAAGGCAGGTAATGGATGGAAGCGCAATAGAAGCGCTCTTTCTAGGTCGGTTGACACACCAGAAACCCTGCTGACATGCAAGCCGGGATAGCTCAGCTGGGAGAGCAACAGACTGAAGTTCTGGAGGTCCCGTGTTCAATCCACGGTCCTGGCATTGTTTTTGCATCCCAATTAAAAGTGAGGAAATCCCAATCTCATATGATTTTTATTTATTTCTGGTGCTTTCACTTCATAACCGATGTGGACATTTTACCACTGTCGCAACAGCGTTCATCTGCACGAAAGAACTTACTCGAGCGTGCGTCAATGAAAAGAAGTGCAGAATGTGGTTATTGACCGAGTTCATCAATATTGTTATACTTGAAGACGATGTCTATTAGAATGTCAGAACGTCTCATTATCTTGCTTGTACATAGTCATCGATCTTCAAAAGTAAGCACACAGTCTCCGTCGAGAGTTCAATCGCGCTCGTGGAGACGAGAAGAGGTTGAACAACATCCTCCTCGAGAATATTCGAGATTAGGCCCTAAGGTGTATGTGGTCAAATGATCGAAGCGACTCGATGCTGCGACCACTTACTGTTCGGACGTTGATACCAGCATTCCGGTCACCTAGAGCATGTCGGTTGCGTAACTCCGTGACAATAGCAATTGGGTTCAGTCCAGCATTCTCCGCAAGCGTCGTCGGTATCACTTCCAATGCGTCTGCGTATGCTTGGAAGCAGTAGGCTTCCATGCCTTTGAGTGACTGTGCGTATTGAGACAACAGCCGGGAGACGTGGATTTCGGGTGCACCACCACCACCGATGAGCGCTCTTTTTATCAGATCAGAACCTTGACCCATAGAAATGGGACACTTGAGTCTCACCGTTTCTTTACGAGGCACCGGACAACACAAAGAGCATCATGCAGACTGCGTTCACATTCCTCCACGACAAGGCTGTTGCCACCCGTAGCCAGGATACTGACTGTGCGCCCACGGTTCTTCACGCCAGTGATCTTGACGACCTTGATACCAGCATTTGAAGTCTCTTCGACTAGATCTGCGTAGCCAAGCTTGTCTTCTGTAAAGGCTTCGATGTCGGCAATAGGTTTGCAGCCGAGACTCTTGGAAAGAAATTCGATCTCGTCACGCTCAACATCCTTGACTGCAAGGATGTTGAGACGCTTAAGGAAGCTGAGGGACGTATCGTCGACTGCATCACGGAGGATAGACTTTTGGATTAGCAAAACGTTGCAATTCGCCTTCTTGATCTTTTTGCAGATGTTAAGCAAGTACTGACGACCCTCTTTGATGACCTTGTCCATTTGTCGGTAGTCGTTGATCACGACAGTGTTATCCATCTAATGAGGCGCCATGAGGGCTGAGACGAAAGAAGTGAAAGGTACATACGTCAGGTTTGGGAGCACTGAGCTGGAACTGGATAATGGCAATCTTGGCCTTTTCCATGCGAGTAGGACCGCCAGCTGAGACGATGACATTTTGGTTGAGGACAACACCATCTACAAGCTCGGTGTCTTCGATAGTACCGCCGACTTTCTTCACAACCCTGATGTCACGAAGGTCCACAGTGGACGATTGAGGTGTAACCAAACGCGTGACAGCAGCAACTGCGATGGGAGCAAGGGTCGATGAGTATTGAGAGACGATCTGAAGCGCGCGTGAGCAAAGCGCGACCACAATAAGTTCAAAAGTCCTCAGCACCTTTGAGTTCAGGGAAGTGCTTGCCGCTCGGAGCAGACTGGTCTTGTCACTGAGGTCAATTGGCGTCGATATCTCGGTGAGATATTCGACTGCTTTGACAGATGCTTTCAAAAACGATTCTGCGATGATGGTTGGATGGATGCCTTTCTGTAGCATCTTTTCCGCGGCCCCGAGAAGGCTACCTGCTAGAACAACGACCGATGTTGTTCCATCACCTGCTTCTACATCTTGAGCAGCTGAGAGATCGACCAGCTAAAATGACGTAAGTATATGATCAGTAAGCATCACGACTCGGCGCGCACCATCTTGGCAGCAGGATGTAGAGCTTGAATGCTCCGTAGAATTGTTGCTCCATCGTTGGTGATGATGACCTCGCCCTTCGAAGTTTGAATCTACGCAAATGAATCGCGATATAATATCTCTTCACCATTAACGAAGTAACATCAAGCCATACCATTTTGTCCATCCCCCTTGGACCGAGAGATGTTCGAACAGCATCGCTGATGGCTACGAGAAAGTCAACCATGCGAAACGATCGCAAACAAAACTCTTCACGTACCTTTAGCAGCGACCAAGTTAGACATCCGAAGTTCCATTGGCTTGACCTGTGGACGCGTTCATTCCATCGAGTCATCGTGATTATGAGTGACCAGTACCTTGTCATTGAACGCGGCATTTGAGCCCGTACGAGCTGCTTGAGATGCTGCTGGTGCAATCTTTGATGCCATTTTGATTTCGTCGAAGGCTCAGTAGATTTTAAGCAGCAGACGATGCGCGTAGACAAACAAGAGTATCGCTAAATTAGTAGTCACGGGGTTTGCCGCTGGGTATGCCGCGTATGCTCGACTTGAAAGTAACGTTGACTCTAGCTACTCCTCTCTCTCACTTCACGATCTCGTTTTCAGATGGACTTTGTGGGTGCATCTAACAACAGAAATGATCAAGGCAACTGATCATTTCTTATAGTTCGACGATCATGATGGCATGGCAGGTGGTCCAGGGGGTCTTTTCGCCCAGTTCGCCCAGTACGCCACCTCTCTTTGGCTCCTGGGTCAGGAAACCTGACAAGCAGCTATGTCATTCCAGAGGATTTGGAGTACCTATGGGCTCTCGAGTTAACCGGCCAAATCCTCGTTCGTACAACGTGTACTTGAAGGCCTACAGTGTAGCGATGCTTCCTGGCCGGGAGAGAGAGAATCTCTCCTACGGAGGAAAGAGTACGTAATTGGATCTCATCGTAACACTGAATTTGTGTAGTAACGATTTTCTTGCAGTCATCATGCCTCCATCAGCCCTCGCACTCTTGACTCACCTCGATCTCGAAGGACCTTGGATGTTTCAGCTCACAAATGCGACCAACCCGGCCGCATCCACACATGCAGGTGTACTTGAGTTCATCGCTGAGGAGGGAATTGTCCATCTCCCTTACTGGATGATGAAGACGTTGCGTCTCAATGAGGGCGACCCAATTCGCATAACTGGCGCAGAACTCCCGAAGGGCAAGTTCGTCAAACTACAGGCACAATCTACGCATTTCCTTGAAATATCAGATCCAAAAGCTGTGTATGTGCACGTATTTCGGCATCACTGGCTCAGCTAACACCCATCAGGCTCGAGCAAGCTCTCCGAAATTTCACTGCCCTCACTCAAGGTGATATAATTGAAATATATTACAACTCAATAATCTTCGGCTTTCTTGTGATGGAGGCGACACCTGGTGGAGGTGGCATAAACGTGCTAGATACTGACCTAGAGGTCGATTTTGCCGCCCCGGTCGGTTACGTAGAGCCTGAGCGTCCGAAACCCGCCCCGCCTTCCACTATGGCATCCAAGTTGAAGATCGACCTCAATTCATCGAGTCCCGGTTCCTCACGACCGTCTTCATCGCTAGGTGGTGGTTTTGTTGCTCCTGGTGGAACGGCTGTAAGCAAAGGTGGTGATCATTGGGAGAGTTTCAAGGGCAAGGGCGAAACTCTCGCTGGTCGGAAGACGAAAGGCAAGGGTATCAGTCATCGGGGAGTCGAAGCAGTAGGGGGAGATAGCAAGATCATCAGGACTGAGTGAGTTTCAAGCAATCTGGTTGCGTTTGGGCATGCTGACGATTTCAACAGCCAACAGAAGATTATCAACAACAGCTCCGCTGAAGCAGATGTCAAGGTTCCCGCTGCACTCAATCTTCCATTCGGGAAGCTGTTCTTTGGCTTTAACGTCGTCCCATACACCCCACCGGAACCCATGGCTCCTTCCTCTCCTAGCTCTCCTCCCCCTTCAGCTGTGAGTTTGATTGTAGTTCCTCCTCAAATTGATCTCACAATTTCTTCAGCCCTCTTTCTCAGGTTCGGGCAATACCCTCACGGGCCGGCCAGTCACATCAACCCCAGGTGCAAAAGGAAAGGAAAAGGAGAAACCATCTGCAAAGTCGAAACCGAGCGAGAAGGTTTGGGGCACTGGCAATACGCTAGGTTCCTCTCAGTCCACCCACATTCCACCAAGCTTCCGTGGGCGTGATCTTGGTGGTGCTGGAGGCAAACCGCTTCCCCGACAAACAACAGAACAGTCAAAACGACGCAGTCCAACACCAGACTGGGGCGTGGACGATGATGACATGATTGACATTGACAGTGATTGAATCGATGGTGGTTGTAAGATAGTTGATTCCACAAGATGGAGAAGGTCAGACGATGGTTTGTGTGCGTGTGTAGAGGATGAAGTTGTTCGTAGGTACTTAGGTGATGGATGTGTAAGAGTAGATTGTCAGGCCTGGGTCCATGTTACATATTAATGTTACAACATGACAACACCGACACCCTTTCCTGGTTCTACACCATCAACGGCTGAAACACCTGCCAGAGGCGCTGTTCTCCAGTTGTACAAGTAAAAATTAAGGAGACCGTCCCCAGCGCCGAACTACCACAAACCATAAGGATCGACCGCGTTTCATTCGTAAATAATATACCCACCTTTAAACTCTCCAAAAAGCTACAGTTGTCCATGAGTGTAAGGGCATTGAAAACGTCAAATTTGGCCTGGTTCGCGATGATCAGCGCATCTCCTACAAGAGCTTCTAATCGTTTCTTGAGGTTGTTGTCCGCTTCCGAGTCTTCAACAAACGCCACGTCAGATGCATAGTAAAACAAGTAGGCAGCTTCCAAGAGCCCATGCTTCGGATGATTTATAATCGTCGAGGGAAGAGAGTAAAACGAAAAGAAGTCGGTAATCCGGCCGCTTTTTGCCTCCTATAGCATGTATTAGTATAGTAGCAGGAAGCACATGAATAAGAAATTGACCTCAACAACATACGTCCACACCACCTGGCCTGGTCTCCGATAATGCTCTGATGGTTCGTCCATACGGCCTTTCCCACTCAATAACTGATGGCGGACCTCGTCAAGGGTCATGACTGGCACCATGCTGAACCTCTGCATGTAGCGCATGAATAGATCAGCAACGTTTGAGACATCTCTTTCCTCCATTTCACGAAGGCCGCTCAGTTGAGGCTTAGCCACCGTCTTGTAGACGCGAATCATTCGAGCAAGCGTCATGCTTCTGGGAACGTACGTAAATTTGACGTCGACAAGTTTCGGGATATTCAGCGAGCGGTGGAAGTAACTGATAGACTCTTGAGCACTTCCGCTAACTATACAGAGAGGTGACATACCGACAAGTGGACACAGGTGTCGGAAGAACGACACCAGCAGTATAGATGGCCTGGAAGACACCCGTTAAATTCACTTGTCTTGTGACCTCCTTGATGAGCACGGGGGCCAAGCGTTTTGAGCGCAGCTTCTTGTGCACACACAGATAATTAATCTCGCACGCCCGAAAAACGCTGCGTAGCTTTAAGTTCCTGGATGTCATCACGATAAAGATGTCTTACTTTCCGCGCACACGTAACGTAACTGGCACACCAGAGATGAAAGCTACCAGTTTCTTGTTCGAAGACACACGTACACCGATATGCCATTCTTTGAGGTAACCCGGGGGCTTAAGAGCCCTGGATGTTCGTCAGGTGCACGTCCCACTATGCGCCGACAAGCTTACCATTCAAGAAACTCGGCGCTGTATTGGAAACGGAATGCGGCCTCATCGTCTTCGACGTAATTGAGAGATAATAGATCGTAAACTTCTTTGATCTGTAGAATTGAAAGTCACAAAGACATGACATGACACAATCGATACGCATACTTGCTTAGAGTCATTAATGTCTAATATGGACCATTCGAAATCTTTCGGCAGAGGGCATGCGTCTTGTCGCACTTCTTCTGGAGATTTGTCGGGTTCGATGAAACCGTCATCGGGCGAAGCCTCATCACCTAGAGCCACCACTTAGCATGTCTTAAAATTGAAATACAACGCATACCAAGCTGTGGGACTGGCTGAGTGGCCCAAAACTATGTCGAGCCTTGAATTCATGATCCAAATTGATAGGTTGTTTTTTTACATACCTTGTGTTCTCCCATATCTTTCTTCCCTCGCCCAGCGATGCCCGATTTGCCTTTGATGACATCCATGATCTTCATCTGCTCCAATGCTTTCCTAACATTGTCTTCATTGGTAGCTGGGGTATTCGGCCCGTGCTCAGCAGCGACACGATCCACGACGTGACTGATGAGCTCTTGTGGTATTTCGTTCTTGCCGCGCACTGCGTTGAGAACCTTTGCAGCCTTAGACTTTTTCTTTTTCCTTGGCTTAGATGATGAAGCTTGAGGTGTAATAGTACCATCCTGTTCATGATCAACCTCAGGTTCCGGGGTAGAACATCGATCCTCAGGGTCAGATCCTTGGGTGGTATCGATTATCTCTTGGGTTTGCGCCTTTTGAGCGGATGAAGACATCAGAGCAGTGTGGTGTCACGGAATGTTGTCACAGGACACGCAAGACTAGGTGCCAAATTGAGCGACACTTTCGGTTATCCACTCTTGTTGCTCAACAGTCACCATGTTCATCGTCAATTGGTTCTGGGACATTCTTGCTCAGCTTGGTCAGTCTTTCCGGCCCAACTTTTTGTTTTATTCACCGTTTTCAACTTGGTTCTAGGGCTGATGCACAAGAACGCCAAAATTCTCTTCCTTGGTCTGGACAATGCTGGCAAGACGGTGAGCAGCGCGTAACTTGTGCGAAATTTACACGACCTATCGACATAATATACAGACGCTTCTGCACATGCTGAAAAACGACAGACTGGCCACCCTTCAACCCACCCTTCACCCTAGTACGCCGTCTGCATTTTCAACGCTCTTCCTTCCTTAATGCTATGCATCTGCAGCTTCCGAGGAACTGGCAATTGGTAACGTGAAATTCACTACATATGATCTTGGCGGACATCAGCAAGGTCAGTATACTACCCTTTCTCGCGACCTCGGCTGTTCACCGAACACCAACTTGCGTTTCAGCCCGTCGCCTCTGGCGCGACTATTTCCCTGAAGTCGATGGAATCGTGTTCTTGGTCGACTCTGCAGACTTCGAGCGCTTCGCTGAATCAAAGGCTGAGCTTGACGCTCTGCTTTCCATCGAGGAGCTGGCCAAGGTTCCGTTCCTAGTTCTTGGCAACAAGATTGACGCTCCTGGCGCAGTCAGCGAGGAGGAATTGAGGCATCACCTTGGGCTATACCAAACGACTGGCAAGGTGGGTTTTTATATCTGATTGGTATAGAGAGTTACTGATAAGGTGTGACGTGGTTGCAGGGCAAGGTCCCATTGAACGACATCCGACCCATCGAGATATTCATGTGTTCAGTCGTCCAGAGACAAGGGTACGGCGAAGGTGAGTAGCCCAATCTGTCACGGTGCTGCGTAAATGACTGAATGACGTTTCCCCTCAGGCTTCCTATGGCTCTCACAATACGTATGTCCTACCCCCATGCTGTATCTCATTTTGACTGATATATGACCTGTCCAGATATGATCCTATGCCTCGGTTGGTGATTGAGGGGATTTATTAGACCTTCACTAATTCCCGTTTTCCCATTTTTGTTGTCGTTGTGGACTGTCATATGCTATTCTTTACGCTTCATACCCCTGGAGTTAACTAGCTCAGCAGACTTGAACATGTTGAGCAGACATTGTTGAGAATTGATCACTCGATGAGAGAAAACTTATTGTTCAAATGATTGGTCCGTCGTTAGCTTTCATTGAATTTGAGCTAGAGACGCGACATGTAGCTATGATCTGAACAGTGAAATTGGCAAGGATGAATTACCGACGTCAGTGGCATCCAAATGGCGAGAAGGTTGACACTCAGTACTCAGCGCTCAGCGCTCAGCCTTGAAGCTTCTGAAGCTTGAAGTTTGAATATTGAATAGTCTCGACCCACACCGGCACCACCCACCATTTGCCAATGCTCTGGAAACGGATATCAATATTTTGCATATCTTCTTGTGCGTGAGAATAAACTGCCAGTTCTGTCGTCTTCCAATGGCTGGAGGTAACAGCAGTTCATGAAGCTTTGAAGAGCGACGACGGATAACAGTTTGATAACAGTCATGTCCACAGGGTGTCGAGTACGTGATTATTTCGCAGAGCAACAATTCAGTCCTCACAACTCTGGCTACCAGAGCCAGTTCCACGCTGAAAAAATCCACGGACAATAACCCAGAAACGTGCCGGACATCGCGACAGGTACGACAATGTTCCCTTGTTCAGAGACACCATTGACCTCGGATATGAGTTCCTGGGCAGTATGCCCATCTAACATTCGAAAGCCAGCAATACCTGAGCGTATCACCATAATTTTCCAGGGCGGATTTGTCGGACCCAAATGTAGAATCGAGGTCTCTTCGGAGTCGTCAAATAGGTCTGAATGGCAGGGCATGGACTCCGAGGATGCGAACAGACGTCAAATTTTTGACTTAATAACCCATAGAGACGGATTGCCAGGGGAGGGAATTCAGAGCATGAAACTCGTCTTCGAGGAGAGTGCTGAATTTCCTGTGTAGGCTGTGGCCCCATCCAATCCAGCTTCTGCGCTCAGGCCATGCCAGGGTATGTCGATTTTGCTTCTGTGCTGTGTTAATGAGCCGTAGTGGTGCAAATCAATGCCCGAGACGGCTGTCTAATGATGAAGGAGTTCTCCTATGCTCCCTGGAGTCGATGTCATCGATTAGGGATTTTTCGTCCACCTACTCTTCACTGCTTCACTCGTCCTTCTGGGCTAGACAGGGTTTCCTTACATCACGACAGTGTATACAAGCACTAAAAAGCGATTGGTTGCAGGCTCTCGGTAGGGCGGCAAAGACATGCATTTGCGTCAATCGATCAATGTTGCAAGACGGCGATTTCCTTCAACTTGTGTAGTTTTGAAAACAGGAAAGTAAAATTACCGTCCTTACTGTGTCCTGATTAGAGGAGTCAAGTCCCGCCAGAATCTAGGACAGGATGTTGCGATGTACTGAAGGAAACCAAATAAAAGTGTGAGTACTCACAATAAAATGTAATGCAAATATTCTTCCCCATGATGCTTGACACGCGAGTCTCCTCGAGTCGGATGCTGGTGAGCTGTCTCTAAAATGACGCGGTTGGATACGAGAGGTGTACATCAAGTTTTGCGTCGGGACCTGGACCAATTATTTGCTTTCGCTGTAAGGTCCGCTGCACCTCGCGTAGGTTCGTCCTTTGTTACTGGTGTTGACTACTTCACCGCGTAGGCTGTGTCTCCGAAAGCGCCGATATAAATCGCGGTCAAGTTTTGCATCATAACCGGGACCAATGCCAAATATATTACTTGCTTTGGCTGGGCTTGTAACGTCCACTATACCTCGCGTAGGTTGGTTTTTTGTTTCGCTGCGTAGGCTGTGACTCCAAAATGCGCTGATATAAATCGCGATCTGATGGATCTCATCACTCGTGCAAGTAGATCTTGGATCTACAATTCTTCAACCCCTCGCGGAGCCAGAAGCATACTCCGACCATTGTTAACTTCAGGAGGGCACAAAAATCTACAACGTACATCTCGTATTTGCATCGTGGACTTGCCACAAGAACAAATATCTCAAGCGTCGATGCAAAGCTGAACGCGTCGTACCAAATGTCCACTGTCCCATTTGGTGAATAATGGTGGTCCACAGAAAGTGTTCTTTGAAAGGAAGGTCCATGCAGTAGAAACACGCCTCAAGGCCACCTTCAAAGCGGCGCTGGACAAGCGTATAAATATTGTCTCGGCGGCCTTCATCCTCTATCCCTCGCTCACTGTACTTACTACCACTGCAAACGCGTACGCATCCCCTTCACACTTCGATCAATTATCTACTGGACCGACCAGGTACGTGTATCCCCAGCTTGAACACCTACGCTTTCTAACTACATCTACTTCTTACCTCCAGATGACTGAATCTACCCCACAAGCCTCAACGCCCGGTTCCAATTCTTCCGTGCCAAACGCTGGGATGTATATGGGCCAATTTCCCTGGCCCCAGCCTGCATACATCCCAGGCTATGCCCCCCCACCGAACTACCCGTACGGTATGCCACCTGACGGGACGCATGGTGCCGCTCCCCAATACGCGCCCGTCGCGCCTTCGGCAGGTGTGGGTGCTGGAGTTGCGCATCACGCGTTCCAACCTGCACAACATGGCTATTACCCCCCTGCAGTAGCTGGTGTCCCAGGTGCCACTAATGTCGGTCCAGACCAACCGCTCACTGCAGCTGCTCCTCCCCCACAATACCCACCCGCGCCCCCACTGTACCATCAACCCTTCCCATCGAATTCTGTTCCAGGAGCCCCGAACCCTTACGCTCCACCCATCCCGCATCAAGGATACCTCCAGCAGCCTCACGGGCCTGGGCTCGCAATGGGTTCCGCTTCCTCGGTTCTCCCTCAAGTACCAAATTTTCCGGTCGCTAAAAAGCGCGTCGCGAAAGACCTCGAAGAACGCGACGCCAAGCGAACCAAAGTAGGCTCCTCCAAGATGAAGGACGATCCGCTATTTGTGAGTTTTCTTTTCATCTTGTGAAGTCGTATTCTCAAACCTTGAGACAGAAACCCGTGTTGAATCGATGTGGTCTACCTAACGGGACTTTCATGTGTTCTAAGGACGGGATGGTACTCTATCCTGAAAGCTATCGTAAACACGTCAGAACAAAGAAGCACCTAGGCTTCAAACTAGAAAGATTCGAATGCCCTAGTTGTATGAGAACGTGCGTATCCCAACTCTCACAGTAAGCGCGTCTCATAATTCATATTATTGTGATTAGGTTTACCCGACGTGATACCTGCAAGAGGCATTGGGACGACGGTTGCGGAAAGCTAGCGCCTGAGGGCGCTCGGCTATCACACACAGCCGCTTGCCAAGTTTCCACCGCTCCTGTCGCGCCTGTAGCAGCACCTACTCCGGCGTTCACCATTTGTTACCCGTACCCTATGCCCGTCGCGTCGATGTCCCAGAACATGCAAGTCGCACCCCCGGCAGCTTGTGTTGAGCAGCTGCATGGAATGCCCAATGTCGCGAATCCTGTATGCCTCTCTCAATCACCAAAGAATGACACAGTCGCAGAGCCTGCCGAAGATGGTGACGATAACGGCGACGACGCTGATTTTTGGGAGGCTAATGAGATCTAGGACGTCCAAGAGATGTAGCCATATTTCCCCTTTGCTACCAACTATTTTCTATGTTTTTTAATCTGTTATCGCTTATTCAGTGTCTTTCCACCTACACACATCTATTCTCTATGGGATAACACGCTATTCTTTGTCCATTCGTACTATGACGATCATTATTATCGTTATCGTTATTATTACCATCATCATCATGGTGATTTGATGATTTGTTGGTTACAATACACAGACTTCTTGCGTGTACGTGTGCGCGCAAATCTCCGAGTCTGCACTCCACTCTTTGCAATGCGGAAAATGCTCACTGAGACAGGTCAGCGACAAGACAACATCAATTGTGGATGAATCTGTCTGTCCTTCTCTGACCTTACCTCCAGAGACCTACTCTGCAAAAGCCGTTCTCTCGCTCACGAACAACTCTACACTGCACTGTTGAAGTTGAAAGTGCGATGTCGGTGCGCCATTGGGAGAGAAGAGGAGAAAAGCACAACCGTCAGCAAACGTAGTAATGTACAAACATCTCTTATTGTAATTCATGGTAAACGACCGAAGGTAGTAACCTCTCCCACATTTGAGAGCAACGGCGCAATATTGTTCATATAAACGTTGCTCAGCGGTGTATCCGTCTGAAAATCTACCACCGGCACCTGGAAAGATGCAACTGCTAGCATCGCCAAAAGACATTGAACTTGTAGTTGTTCCGGCGCCCCCACCAGAGTCAATTTCTGCAACATGGGAAGATGAGGTAGAGTGAACATGTTGATAAACTCTTACTGGGTGTCCTCCAGCAAGAAGACGGGGAGGGGGAGGGTCATCCATTCCAGCATCACCAAATCAGCTATAGGGGCAGGAACATAACGAAAGGCTATAAGTTCATCAATCACGATGGTCTCCAGATGAGGGAAACTGGACAGTGCTTGCCGGTCTCGCACCAGACGGTGGATTGTACATCCCTGCATCAATACCACAACTCCCAGCTAACTGATAAGTTAATCATACAAGTTATACCCTCGATCCACCATTATGTTCATTGTTCATGGCCAAAGTGATGATCGTTCCGGTCGCTCCCAGCGGCCGCCTCCGCAGCCATCAACTTAGTGCCCATGTAAGATTCCTGGTGGTGAATAGAGTAGCCACCATGTCGCTCATGGATGAGAAGCTGCAGCTTACCATTTTCGCGCCAAAGGACTCTACAATGTTAGATTTCATTTGAGTGGTAGGCAAACTGATACAATCTCGATACCGTTTTCATCCGCCAGCATGCCACTGTTATCGGCGGTCATAGTCACATCAACCGTCTGTTTCAGTTACATGAAATGTCGGTCTCTGCAAGTCGGGGCGGTGAACTTCAAGTTGGGTACAACCCGAGTCGGCAAGTCACGGGCACTGTTTAAACACGTCAACAAGCCAAAACAAACGCGCTCTTCACTCGCTGGTGCAGCAGCATCCATGCGCGTTTGGAAGCCCATATTGGAACCCTGGTCATTGCCTCATCCTGAGAGCTCCAGCTCCGAGCCTTCGATCAATCCTCGGTGGTCTTGTGGTCGCCTCGTAAGCTTTTTAGACGAAGGAAGACAGACGTTCCTTCTAATAAGAGTGGCACCAGTACTTGGTAGATTGTCGAGTTTACTCGTCCAGGATGGCGCCATATACGTCCGTATGAGCGTTACCCAGGTGTCTGAGTGTGCTCACTGCTGATTACATGATACGAAGGGTGTATATCCACTCATGATGACCCCAAGTACCCATGCATGACTAGCGACATAAACCAAACTCCTGACCCAAAGCCCAAAGAACACATTATGACCGAGGAACTCCAAATTATATGCCTCTGCAAGCCACAGCGCTTGCGCACCCATCCAGACTGCTCCACACATCACCCATTTTTTCCATGAAATGTTGATGCGAGGTACAAGTAAGGGTATGAAGAGGGTATACCAAATGAAATATTGGGACGTGCACACGCGGTTGAAGAGCACGAATGTGAACGTCTGTACGAACCACACGAACGGAAGGTCGGCTGAGAGTCGGCCAAGGACGAGGCCGGTCCCAAGGGACAACGTCAGTTGGGGTATAAGACTTGTAAATGGCGAGCGGAGTAGCTGGCGCCAGATTGATAAATCGGCTGAGGTACCTCCGGAATTAGAATATGTGAGGTAGATGAGGTAGAAGTAAGGAGAAAAGTTGTGCCGATGATCACGCCGGTCTGTATGATATAGATACGCCTCGTAGAGGAAGGGGTATCCCCACCTGTGGTAGGGAGTGAGGTTCAGTGCTTGGAGATGATGCAGATACTTACATAGCGTAGCATATAGCTCCCAGAATAATAAATGTCCCTGCGCTAAGCAGGGCGAAACAAAGTGCCTGTCTTCCAACCAGACGACGTAGATACGCAAAATCCCACCCTTTGTCATTGACACGTTGCGAGGTAATCGCAGAGACATAGCTAACCCCATATATGATCGGGTAGATTTTCCAGTGAGCACTGAGCCCCAGCATCACGGCGGCAGCGTTCTGTCGACGTTCAAGTGCGTAGAATAATGTCGAGAGGACAAAAGTGCAGAGAATCGCTTCAGAAGAACCACGCGTTGAGATAGTGAATACAAGAGGGTTCAAGAGGTGGATTGTCGCCAGGAGAGTTGCATGTGCACGCATAAAACGTTTCGGGTTCTTTGCGGAGACATCTGGTGCCAATGATTTGGTATAGGGAAGGATGTGCAACATCAAAATTTGATAAATGAGGGCACCATTTATTAGATCGCATGCGGCAAACAAGTACTTTCCGAATGACGGGTGCAGCCACTCATTCGGGAGGAGAAGGATAGCCAGCAGTGGGGTATAGCGATAAGTCTCCCGAGCGTACGGACTATGGAATCACTGAGCCTGACATCATTGAACAGACCGATAAACTTACTCTCCGACAGTAAAATAGCGAAGTGCAAATGGCCCCTTTGCAGTATTACCCTGCAGGTTTGGGTGAAGGATAAATCTGGCAGCGTCGCTGAATACACGATAGTCAATGTCGGTGTATTTCACTATCGAATGCGCATCGTGCCATTCGCTGTATAGTATAAGCACAACACGAAGGACAGCAGATATAACCAGCAGCGTTCCGAAACCAGAAATACGGTCCTGCCATGCAGCGTTGGTGTTGGGTTTCATGCGGCCTTGAAGTTCAGCGAAAGTGACTCAGTTGCAACTTGGTTGCAAGCACGTTGATTGGCTGACTAATACCAAACGCCGTAACATTCGCCAAAAGCAGGTCAACGGCGTGTAGTAGTAACCTTTCGTCTGTGTACTTGGACCCGTCGCTTCCACTACTCCAAAGTCCATCAAAGATCCACTTTTTACCATGTCCAGTGACGGAAATTTGTTTGTTCAGGTCGGTTCATATAATACAAACCTCCAAGGCGGAGCCGGCGTGCCTCAGGATCTTGTCGATTGGCTCGTTCCAACACTCCAAGTAGCCTCTTTCCTCTCCAAGGAGCTGAGTGCACCAGATATTTTTGCGATTGGCTTCCAGGAACTTCTGCCCCTTCGCCTTGGACGTATGTCGTCGTGTTCGTACACCATTATTCTGACATGACACATCCACTAAGTGGCTGGATTATCCAAGGCTGTGATCGATGATAGGGACGCGCATATTCGTAGTCAGATTGAGAAACATACTCCCGGTAAGGAGTCTTACATGCTTGTTGCGAAGGTTGTGAACGTTGGTGTCGCGCTTCTCGTGTACGCACGAGATAGTGGCGTCGCGCGCCGAATCTGCGATGTGCAAACTCAATGGACCGGGACAGGCCCAGCTTACATGGGTAACAAAGGTGCTGTTGGCATACGTTTCCGCGTCTCAGACAGAGGAAGCAAAGCTGGAGAAGTTTTCACGTATGTCTCATGTTCATAGTTGCTTGTGTCCCGAACAAACGCTTTCCAGGTTTGTATGTGCTCACCTCACCGCACACGAGCCCAAGCTCGCTCAACGGGTCGCAGATTATCATCACATTGTTAGCACCCTTCTCTTCCCCCCACTACCATCATCTCCTTCTTTTTCCCCGACTACCATGTATTCAACGTCACACCTATTCTTCCTCGGCGACCTCAACTTCCGTATAACAATACCCCCGTCGCATCCACATGTGCAAACTTCCCAACCCTACGATGTTCTTGCGATGTTGAAGGACGACGCATCTCGTGAACAGTTGAAGGGATTTGACCAACTTCTGAACCAGCGAAGGAAAGGGACGGCTTTCATCGGTTTGCGCGAGGGTCCATTCTGGACATTCAAATGTACATATAAATACAAGCTTGGCGAGGTTGACCGGTACAAGTGTGTGATTTTTCTCAATGATTTTCTCCTACTTACCCAGCCTTGACAGCACTAAACGGATCCCATCTTGGACCGATAGGATAATGTATGCGACTCATACTGATTCCCCTGACACACCCGAGAAGTCTAACATCACCAACATTTTGTACACATCAATACCGTCATACGTTACGTCAGATCATGTAAGTTCTCATCACCATTTTGCTTCGCATCTACTTAACAGGTGAGCAGAAACCTGTCGTCTGTCTACTACTGCTTCCACCACCCATCACTTCATCGTCCCCCGAAACGTGTGCACCTCCCATGCTCCGGTTGCCCTCATCGTACACGCCTACGCCTGATCCGCGTGCTACGTTGAAACGGTACATCGGCCGCACGCTTGATCGTATCATTGGATCTATATGGTGGCTTCTTGCAGTGGTTGGGGCCGGCTCAGCCATTGTTGGGATTTTCAACTTCTTTCTGGGGCTCGCCGCATGGAGATGGTGGAAAGTACCAGCTGTATCTGTTGCAGATACCTGAACCAACATTGATAGAAATTATGAACGTCCAAGATGTCAGCTACCTATATTGTATGATTATCTATGTTACGTCGCCTGTTCATCCTCATCAATGTGAACAAGAGTATCATCCCGGGTTATCGTAACACGGATCACTGGAATTTGAGTCTCGTTGCTCGATATAGCACCTTCAGCATCATCCTCGCTCGTAGGTGGGTGCACTAGTGCGAGCAGGACGAGAGAAATCATCATCAGCACCACAGTCAAAATAAAAATTGCACTAGGGAAGGTCGCGACGGTCTTGGAATACACAAAGCCAAACAATGCGGGACCCAGGATCTGAGCACTGTATCGAATGCGTTAGAGCTTGAGTTGGCCAAAAATCGACCCTCCTACCCGAGAGCTTGTATAACACTGATGGCACCAAAAAGCCTTCCAGCTTCGCCCTTTCCCCCTCTTCTGTTGTAAACATCGAGCGCGAATGCTTGGACTAGCGGGCGAGTACCCAGCGCCCAGTGATTGCAAGACAGCTCCGGAGACAAAGACGAGACCATTAGAAGCAAAAATCATTGTCACGAACGCAAGAATGTCAAGAACGACAGAGATTCGAGCGAGATTGAGATCAAAATTCGGAGAATGAGAGGGTGGTCTTGTGTTATTCTGCCTACTTGAATGGGTCTGTGATGACAAGTTCTGAAGTGGCTCATCCGGGGCAGTGGGGAGCTGCACGGGCGCCGGCTTCAGAAGCTTGATGATGACTGGGGAATCGAATTCATATCGCACAAAGGTAGATATGAGTTATTGGTACAAACCAGGCAAGATGACCGCCAAGAACAGTGCGCGGACAGCTCCAGTGAGGGCAATGTAGTAGCTAATCTAGAAGGTTGTCAGATCTAGTGACGACATTCTTGCATTCTCTTACCATTTCCGATGACCACTTGAAATTTCCTGCGGCATACTGTAATACGTATGTCACCAGACCCTGCAGGAAAAGTAGGTGTAAGTATTGGAGATACCACGAAGATAATGGTGCCACACCATCAGGGACATCGTGAATCCATAGCTAGTAGCAATGAAGCATAAGCTCCAATCTCTCTTGGAGCGTTTGAGTGGGTTTCCGTCAACACTAATACGATCGGGCAGAAGAACTGCTAGAGGGCTGAAGAACCTCGTGGCACTCTTTAAGACGGATGCAGCCCTTAAAGTGCCATCATTCCGCCTGTCAAGTGACGCTTGTCGTCTTTTCTGGGCGCCCAATGCTCTCGCTTTTGTCTGCGATTCGGGGATGATCAGAAACATGAAAGCGGCGTGCAGCGCGTGGACAGTTGCAGCTAAATAGAACGTGGAAAGTGTCGAGCCCGTCGCCCGAATCAAGATGCCTCCGATGACAGGACCGAGGGCTACACCAACAAACATGGTGCCCAATGCTAAAGAGAACATACCAGATCTATCAAAAATTATTTATTCGAGTAGAACATTGGTGGGTTTGCAACCCTACCGCTCAGAATGATGGGTACTGTCGGCGAGATAGGCATGTGAAGCAGCAATCCCAGTGGTCATTCCTTAAAATGAGTCAAACACTGACATATCCCGAATGACATGTTCTGACTTACCACCAACCATACCGTCCAATGCAAAACCGAGTATCAAGAACCAGTATCCGCCCGGGAGCCGTTCCACAAAGAATGCAGTGACGATGAAGATTAAATCATTAGCAAGCAGACCGAGCATCGAGATGCCCATGATTGATGTTCGGCCAAAACGGTCTGCGAGCTGGAGAGCGGGAGGTCATGGGAATATCAAAAAAACATGAATGTAGTGACTCACCGAACCCCACCAAGCGGTTGTGAGGCAGCTCAAAATACCCATAGTAGTGTTCAGAACTACCTTGGTATAAGTGCCTCTCTGTTATATAAAGAAAGACAATGAAACTAACCTGCAGACAATTGCGCAACGGCAGCTTGCACGACTGGGTCGGACGCGCATCGGTCGCGGTCAGGAACGTGTGACTGTTGAGGGCCTGTATCTGCAGGAACGTACAGAGATACAGGCTGAGCAAAGACAAATGCAGAACTGGAATCATCTAGACTCAATCCGTCATGCAGAGTCCTCGCTGTGTTCATGGATAATGCCATTGAATGTGGCTGAGCTAGATGTCGCATATCGTTCGGTTCATACTGCAACTCAGGCGCGTGAACACGACATGCGAGAACAGTGTACATCTCCACCCGAGGGCCGATGACTGCAGAGAAACCCATCGATGCCAGAGGCGTGGCAAACACCAACCTGCTTGAATAGTCAATATTATCTCCGACGCAGCAGGCTCGCTCACTGACCAGTAGGGCGACGGTCTTTTCCACCACGGCAGTGCCTTCCATGCTGTGACTTCTTCATCATGTTCTTCGTCTTCTCGGTCTAGCTGGAACGACCCGTCCTGGCCCACGAGCGTGCGTTCTGGTTGTTGATGTGGGTGCACTAGGTCGTGCAGGGTGTGTTCATCGACTGGACCGCTAGGCAAGATCAATCCTTCGGACTGGGGAATATATCCACCCCTCGAGGAAACCACAGACGTGTTTCGGGATGATCTTCGAGACATGGTGGCTGTTGAACGTTGAGCACTAAGTGCCTGCGTGGACCGAACAAAGCTGTGATACTTTATTTTAATACGCACCGTGAGGTGCTCTGCCCGAAGTCACGTTGGTTAGCAAGCAAATGTAGCCAGGCTAGCCCATTCGACTGTCATTTACCGATAAGTCGGTTTTTGAATCGTCGCTTACAAGTGGCCGCTTACCTTATCTTATCTTACTTGCTCATCGTCATACATGGCGGTAAGCCCGTACACGCCAATATTCTGCCTCTTCTTGCCATAACTTTATTCTAGTCGACAGCAAGGACAGTGGATATCAACGAGGATGTCACAAAGGCCCTTAGAAAATTTCGGTTCCAGCGCAGGAGCCAGGGACACGCAGCAATCGTTATCAAGATCAACAAGGCTGCTCTCAAGATGGTGGTAGACGAAGAGTATGACGATATTTCGATTGCAGACCTTGTCGAGGGTACGATCATCATCCTGGAACTATATGAAATTCATCTCTTCATTTGCACACTCCAGAGCTGCCCCGAAATTCTCCCAGATATGTCGTGTTGTCATATGAACTCAAACACCGCGATGGCAGGACATCATTCCCACTCGTTCTTATCAACTGGGCTCCATCATCATCCGAGACAACCATGATGACCTTGCATGCTAGCGCTCTTCTTGACTTTCAAAGAGTCGTGAGTACTGTGCCGAGGCCTCAATTCTATTAAGACTTCATTCAATGACTCTTACAATGCTCTAGGCAGAAGCAAACAAGACTATCGAAGTTCGAGATGCAGAAGAAGGGCTTACTAAGGAAATTGTTGACGAGAAACTTCTATCTTAACCTGTCAGACTTGTATCCGCGACCGCAGTACAACAAGACCGGACATACCATGGACGTCACACTTTTACACATATGATATCCATAATTGATCACCACGGTCTACAGTCAGAACGTTCATCGACTTGATCTTGTTAGCTCGACAGTAGAATCCTGTTTCCATTTCAATAACCATGGGCTTTTACTGATACAAATCCTACCATGGGAACACCACTGGATGGATGACTGAGCTAGCTTATATTTGATCGTCGCGTAGACATTGCCAGAAGCCTTGAAAATAGCCCTTGGGAGTCTGAGAAGTCAATGCTTCGTTAATCTTGTTCCTTCCCCACTCAAGTTACAATGAGTGAGATCAGTTACTTCTCAAGTCAAAGATCAGTGTTCTGACCAACATGAAATCCAGATCTGGGACTGAAGGAGGAAATATTGAGCAGGTTTGCAAACCACACTGAAGCATTGTCACTCTTGCTCTGGACCATCTGACTCATTCACATACCTTCACCATAGAAAAAATAGACCGATACACTCACGCCAACAATGCTGCAAGAATTAGAATAGGTAGTGCCTGAGAATGCGAGTGAATTATACATGGTCTATTCCCTAGGAATGAATGGGCTACTCCGTTTTGAAGGAGCTTCTATCACGTGAGGGAGGGATTGAACCATCTCCTTAGTACCAGCGGGGAAAGGTAGATCATCCACACCCTTGGGAAGGACGCTCTCGTAAAGGCCTTTAGCTTGGTTTGCATTTGCGAGACAGAGCATTTTCTTCTTTGCATCACGAACAAGGACATGTGCATCGTCAACCCCTGGCACTGCGCCCTTGACAAAAATCAGGTCGAGGGCCGTGTCGACACGAACCACAGGGGAGATTCTGGACAGTGGTTCGTTCGCCTCCCAGTCGGCCTGCCATCTTCTTACCGGGCCAGACTCTACCCGGATCCTATAAATCAGAGTCAGTAGGCATGGTGCTCAATTCAATAGACACGAACTTGGTGCTGTCCAGTCGCACCGGCTGAACGATGTGAGACAGAAACACCATGGCTTGCACGTAAACCTTTGAAGTTCCACCGCTTCATAGTGCCTTGAAATCCCTTCCCAATACTGGATTTCCTGAGTCAAACATGCAAAGATGATACGGAGAACTCACGAATCGGCAATCACGTCCACAAATTGCCCAGGTACAAAGTGAATGGCGGAAAGTGTCGTTCCTGAGTAACTTTCCTGTCATGGAAGATTGGAAAACGTGCCTCTCGAAGAACTCACCGACAGGGACGTGTGCATCGGGAGTAATAGGGAACTCCTTCACGATATACTTCGGCTTAACATGAGCCTTCCGGAAGTGACCCCTCATCTGATGTGTCGTTGTCCTCTTTGGACGGTCGGATGCACCGAGTTGGACCTGCATGATACTCGGTGCGGTCTGGACGCATATGTACGATGTTCTTGGTCACTTGGCAGTTCTCCAGCTACAGCATATATGAGAACAAGGGAAAAGCACATGTGAACCCGCTCACCTGCAGCACCGTGACCGGAACGCGCGCCCCGTGGTCATCCCATATAGCGGTCATTCCACGTTTACGCGCAATGAGCCCAGTGCGTATCGAATTCGGTGTCCATTTGGCGGACGTCGCAGAAGAATTGGGGTTTACGGTCCGCGCCCATGCAATGCGGGTCGTACTAAATTGTCGACATTGCGAAAGGAGTTGTCCGTGACCTCGGCGCGAGTGCCCAATGTCTGAGCATAGTCGAAAACAATATTATCAAAATGACACTTTGCAGTACTACTGAAAGAAAATGTTGTCGGAGGTCGGAGCTTCATTTTCCACGCCATAATTACTTGTAACAACTCGTGCTGATTAGCTTGTATTCTTTTGAACATTTTCTGGTATCTGCGCAGATGGAATGGAACATTGGCCTGCGGATGAACGACATAAATCATTGCCTGTAAAGAAGCAGGGAAGGGGAAACAAAAGGCCCCAAGTTTATGACACTCAGTATTGGAATTGTCCCTCCCTCGATTATGGAACCTTTGGCAGAGCGACCCTCGTGTCATCATCCGACGGACGGCTAGCTTGGTCAACCGTTGTCGATACATCAAATGGTAAGTTTGAAACTTTGTGCATGAGTCAGTATGATCGCAGCTGACAATTCATCCAGCTCGAAGAGTGACACCAGTTGGGACAGGGCGTTGCATTTTTCCTGCCACTCGACCTGTGAATCCGACGCCAAGCCGTCTTGCACAGTGGAGGCGAATCGAAGAAGGGGTATAAACTTCATCCATGTTCTTAGCGTTATCTTGACGTCGTGCATCCCCTAATAGCTCAACTTCGTCAGAACATGTTTCCCGGACGCCGATTTCCCTGTGGAGCTCATCAAGGCGGAATCCCAGTCCGACGAACGACAAAACCGAGAGTTGCAAATCTACGATCCTTTGAGAGGCAATCTCATTAGCATTGTGCCGTCTTCCAGCACCCCTCAAACATCACTGGTTCTCTTTCCGGTGGGAGAAACCAGCAATGAATTGAGTAAGCCGTCGTTGCCCAATCTCGCCCTTGTTAGTTAATTTCAGTTTCAATGCCAGATATTTCATTTATATCCGCTACTAATTCCGACTCGACTTTTCACGCGCTTGGGCATGCTGTGTCCAAGTTCGAGACACCCATTCTCCAGATCTCAACCCCAAATGCGCCAAATTCACCTATGAAGCGTGATGCCAATCCTGTTTTAGTCAGAACACTCTCCGCAATATCTCTGTTGAGCATTGAATTAGCGGATGAAGGCACCGGCTTCAATGCCACAAGGGAGGTGGACATATTATCTGATGACGCAGGAGGCAAAAGCGTAGTAGATGCTGCATTTTCACCCCATGACTCGGATATCATTGCTGTGAACACCTCCGGAGCACTTTACAACTGCAGTATATATCAAGGGGCAAAAGCTGTGTTTGTAACTTTTTTCGTTCGATTTCACGGAACTCATGCCTTCATCAGGCGGCGCATAGGGCTTAACCAAGTTTGTTTTGAGAACACAAATGGGGACCAATTTTGGAAGCTCCGTCCATCTGACCGAGGCTACTTCCTAGCGTCAAGTAGCTGCATTCAGCATCTCGATTTCAGGGTATGAATTCCAGTAGGACATATTGGTTTCTCGGCTAACTCAGAGATAGTCGAGCCAGCCTACCGTCGACCTATTTTCCACTGATCAGTTGGGCTCTGTTGTAACATCTTTTGACTGGTTAGAGCGAGAACATCTCCTCACCATTTCCACGACCTCGGAACTCTTATGGTTAGATAATCGGTACCCGAAGAAAAAGCTTTTGAGCTTTAAGCACAACCGAGCGTATGATAGATCGCTCAATGTCAGAGTCATACAGTTAGACAGCGGTACGGAACCAGCGAAATATTGGTCCTCTGTATTCACTCACTTTTATTGTAGGCCCTCTGACTTTCCTAAGTTCGCTTAAAAACGGACTCATCACCGTTTATGACGTGTCTCGACGAAACGACAATCTGATTCACTGCCATTCCGTTCCAACATCATTACCTCATGACGGAGATATGGGTGCGTCTAAGTCGGAAAGTACATTTTTTGTCCAGCCCGATAGGTCCACCTTTTCCCTCTTGCAGCTCTCTGGACAAGGCAGTCTCCACTGCCAGGACTTTGCTGTGTGTCGCAATGGCATGGACATTCTTCCAAGACAGACTAGTAGCACTAGCCACGAATGGTGCGTCGATGTGCAGAAATTAGCTCAAAGAGCAAAGGAACTTGAGCCTCAGTACGGACCACTGAGCGCAAGGCATTTCTCTGAGTTAAACCTACGGACTGCGTATCAGAGTGAGCATTTGGGAGTTTGGTTGAGTTTGTCTTGATTCTGATTTTGGTTGCAGAAATTTTTGTTACGGGGGGTGTGACAGAAAAAGCTCCCTCTGAGGGCGAACTTGCCGTTATGACAGACAAGCTATCTCAGTTTTGGCAAAGGACAGATAATTCTGACAAGGCAATGTTGACTTTGTGAGGCCTTCTCAAGCATTTGTCGTCTTTAGACGCTGATCCGTTGTATTTATTAGGTATGATGTCTGCCTGGGCGCTGACGAAGAATCAGACGAGGCTTTGCGAGCGGACTTTTTCGCTGGCGGGATCATCAACTCGAATCATGGGTACAAATCACTTGTACGCAACGAGCTACCGGTCCAGGAGATTACGAGTGGTGCAGCATGGTCTTGCGATTTCAAGCCGTTTCTCCGCCGAATGGGGCTTGGTCCCGCGGACCACTGGCAGGAGATGCATGGTGCTCTGGAAACCTTCAGTTTGTCTTACTCGAACGATTCCCCTGGGTCATTCGTGCAACAAGAGGAAGAGTCACGAGAACAGCTCATCCTTGATTTGGCCCTTTCTAGCATGGTATTTTCAGCTCAGCCTGTTTCTATACCCACTGCTCCGATCCTGGTTGACGATGTAGAGAGTATGTCTCTTGCCGCAAAAGCTCTGACACTTGACGACGAACTTCCCGAGATTCAGTTTGGCTACCTGCATCCATATCTCAAGCTTGGTGTCAACCATTACCCTGATGCTTTTAGGGACAAGGACGCTGTTGCAGAAGCTGCACAGAATGTGGATTTTTCCAGTCCACTGGGTGTGCGATTGTTGTTGAGGGAGTGGGAGGTTGGAACCGACGTTGAGTCCTATACATATCATGATCCATACAATACAGAAGGCGACGATCCTATTGCTCCCTCCCGAGAACGGGCACTCCCCACCGCACCGGTTGCTACGCAAACGACGACCACAACATCACAGCGCCCTCTGCTGTTTGTGGCAGGTTTCGAGCCCCGTCCACCTCCCATCCATGTTGCCCAGAATCACTGGGGAAGATCCGGCACCCAGCCTGAAGGCTTCGCTTTACAAACCACACATATTCAGCATGAGAGTTATCCTGAACCTTCTCAACCCTCCCAAGAGTTGATGACGAGTACCCAAGTGCTACCTGGACCGTATGGCGGTCGAAATATTCCGAGTAAGAAGCTTGTGAAGAAGAGGTTGGGTGGGTTCTGATAAATATGTCTCAGTAGTACACGCCCTCGAGATTGGTGTAACACAGTTAGTAGCAGTTCCATTGGTTTCCCGGACCATGGTGTTATGTATAGACGCGTCGCGAATACGACATTTAAATATAGACACATAAACCTGTCGACCAAATATAGGCAATTTTCATGACGCGTGACACCCTCCTTCGACAACTCTTCAACTTGGAGCACCATATATCGAATTGCCTTTTGAAGATCTCTATCTCCTCTCCAGCTCTTCTTTCTGAGATCACGCCTGGCCTTTCTCGACACAGACTGGCTCGTCTGGTCCAGCAAGAAGAGCTATGGATGGAACAAGGTACGCTCGTAATCTGAACTTCTCGCAAGGTCATAGTTCTTGAAAAGTCTCCAGCCCGCCAATAAATCCTTGGTTCAACCAGGATGGTTTTAACGACGTTTTGAAGCGTATGTATGATGAAAAACACACGTCGATTTTGCAATAACTCCTCTGCTAGGAAATAAGCCAGTGGTCTGCGCTCTCTCAGCTAGCTACATTTCGACCTTTGTTGGATATCCAGTGTGTTTGCCCTTTCTATATTGACACATCTTACGAATCTGGTTTTTTTCTAGTTGGATTCTTTGAAGTCGAGACTACAGACCACCAAGACAAGGATGCCAGTACTCAAGCTTGCTGGTATCGTCTATCGGGAAGAAGGAGTAACCGGCTTCTATAGAGGTCTCTGGATACCGCTTGTCACGATTTCGTTTGTCCGTGAGTTATCGTACGCTGTCTGTTCTTTACAAGCTTAACGAGTATTCAGGTGCTGCTTCATTCACAATATACAGTGGTACAAAAGAATACTGTCGTAAAAACAACTATTTTACAGGTGATAGAGCTTCTGATGCTGCTCTCGCGGGTGGTCTCAGTGGTGCCTTGTCTGGGTCATTGATTTCATTTACCAGTGCACGTGCGTACTCTTTAACTGTGTACCTCAAACATCTGACATGTGAAACTAGCCTTTGAACTTGTCAAGGTATTTTTACTTGGCCAATTTATCTGGGAAGGTAATCTTCCAAGTCTGTTGACAGGTTCGAAGGCAATTGGAATACAGCATAGCCGCAACCAAAGGCGTACAAATGGTTAGACCCCCAAATACTATCGACGCTGTCCGAGAAATCTTTCGAACTCACGGTCTGTCCGGGCTCTGGATAGGGTTCCGTCTCCACTTTGGCGAGTGATGTACATCGCTGTTTGTTACTCTGATTGACCCACTCCATAGTACGAGATACAGCTGGCACGGCTTTGTACTTTTTCGAATATGATGCTATGCGACATCTATTAGGCCGCCAGCGCTCGGGAGAGCAGGGACCAACACCAGCATGGCTGCCGATACCCACATCCTTGATTCCCTTCGTCTGTGGTTCGCTGGCCGGCGTGTCTTCATGGGCATTGATATATCCCCTTGATGTGTTAGTCCACATCTTTCCCCTTGCCACAAAACTCATTTTCTCCCCCCCCCCCCCTTTATCAGAGTAAAGACCAAAGTCCAGCAACGTGCTTTAGCTGGCACTCCTCCGAAAGGAGTATGGGAAACCCTCCGTCGCCTCGTGCGCGGTACGGTAGACCACTGCAGTCATGTTACTACGGCTCAAAATTCATTAGGTCCGGATCCTAAAGATCCAAAGCCAGTCCTTGCTGGCATAGCACGCATATATCGAGGTCTCGGGGTCAGTGCAGTGCGGAGCATTACGACTCACGGGCTCCTCTGGACATTCTTCGATATCACGTCGCATTATATCGACCATCTACCCTGACTTTCAAAGCGCTACTGACGGGATTTCACCTCGCATCTCACTTAGAGACAAGGCATGTACTATAGCATCTGGTTTAGGATTGCCTAGTCTTCACTATAATCCATATCATCCGAGATACTTATCAATCAATATATGTCACCTAAAGTTGCATGACAAACTCTTTGTGCGATATACGCCGCAAGGTTATGCTTATCAGATAACTTGAGCACACTCACCACTTACTTCCTGTCCTAGAAATGGGGAATATACCAGAACAAATAATCTCCTCGCAACTCCATCGCCGGGGTAGCTCAGCTGGGAGAGCAACAGACTGAAGTAATGAATAGGCGATGTCTTCTGGAGGTCCCGTGTTCAATCCACGGTCCTGGCATTTATTTTAGTCAAGGTTATAAGATTAATGATGTCTTCGAAACGCGATGTGCACACAATATGAACGTAACGATATCAAGCGATGGTGTACTTTCCATAGTCTTTCTCTGGGTCGTATATCTATGCCTTGGTTAACAGGATATGGGCACAGGAGGGACACCTTGCTTACCTCCCATCGAGAGGCCGGAAAGATGTGCTTAAACCGTTGGTACCAGCTCCTCTCCACCACTTTACCAGCATGTGACTCGTCTTTCTCCTTGGTCGCATCAGCAAGCAAGCGAATATCATCATGAACATCAAAATTAAACAATGGCCCGCTCTTTCCACGAGCTTTGTTAATGATGAAGTCATAGAACGTATGATGCTGTCGAAACACATTGAAATGAATGATCAACAGGGAAACTCAAATTCAAACCCACGTGAGGTATTATGAGGTCCTCCTTGATGTACATCAAGTTGTCAACGCTAACGCCTCGCAATTCTGGGAACTGTTGCCGGCACTTCTCCAAAAAGGCGCTAATGGTATCACCTTTCTTACACTGGAGCATCCCGCGAATGAGCGAATGAGCGCTAGACCAATATGAGAACATACCACAACCGACTTCCTGTGACCACTCCCATCCCAATAAGAATAGGTGATCTCGATTTCTTCCTGTTTAAGCTCCTCTTGTCTGCGAATCCATTCTTGGCGCAACCTTTCACGCTCTTTCCTCTCCGCCTCCTCTCGTTCGCGGTCGGGGAGGAATGATGTATCAACATTAGGATTCTTACGGAACTTGGCGCGCTTAGACGCTTGTTCACCTTTCTCGACCTCAGGAGTTTGACGTGAGGAGGTGTCTCCTTCGACGTCGCCTTCGTCGTCCATGGCAAATGATAAGGTAGCTTTTGTCTTCTTGCGTTTCTTTACCCTCTTTGTTTCGTCCCTAAACAAATCCTCCACGGAATATAAGCCATCTTTCCAGTCGTCACGGCACAAGAGAGAATGGCATTGGACAATGAAAATAACATACTTGAGTTCGTTGGTGCGAGCAGCCTCACGCGCCTTTGCCTCCTCTAGCTCTTTCCTTCTCTGCTGAAAGTCCTCCAGCCTCACTAGACCGATAGTCTGGTTCTTGAGAGTCTCCTCCATGGAGTCATTTTGACCGACAAATTTGTTGGCTGAGGGACGGGATTTCTCGGTTTCGTTGATGAGAGTCTGTTTTTGTCGCTCATACTCTTCACGATTCTGAGCGCGCTGCTTGATGAAAGCATCCTCGCGACGTCCTTCGGCATTGTTAGTAGCCATGAAGGTTTTGGTTGCGTGAAGCTGTGGTGTGAAGCGCGAAGTTCAATCGCGGAGTATGAAATTACTTTTCAAGCTTCAAGCTTTCAAGCTCGCTGTTCCCTTTTAATTGCTGTCCGAGTGAGCCATGGTCCACGTCTTAGGGGTGCAGCTCCCAGACTACCAGTATGCAAGGGTGCGCTATAGCTAATTGTTTGTAGAACCTTTGCTCACTGTCAAGTTAGTTTGCCTTGACTGCATTCTATGGCATTGGTCATAAAACTGCACATCGACTCTGTGCACGTCTTCAAATTCACGACAAGTGCAAAGTTCGAAGTCTAACACCCCATCAAATCACAGAACTTGCCGCGTTCCTTTCCTCTCCTTCTACTTCAACACCTATTCCTCGGTTTCCATTAGCCACATCGTCCTATAAACCTCCCCCAGCCTCCACTCCACTCGCGGTCCTGAAGGAGGAGACGAAGAAGCTCTCACAAAGGGCATGGGCAGATCCATTGAGAAACATCAAGATTGAGAGCGAAGCAAGGAGAGTGGTCAAGGATAATGTTGCACACCAACGCATGATAGGCAGTTACGTTGGCAAGAGGCATGCCATGGGTCTGCCCGTCCGCGGCCAGAATACCCAAAACAACGCGCGGACCGCGAAGAAACTCAACAGGGTCGATCGTCGTGGCTGAGGGTGTTCATTATGTATGTTCCTATATCCTCGGAAGTTCACCGGATCCCGTATTCGTCTTCTAGATAATACACTATTCCTAAGTACATCCGAGGTGGTTTCTTTAGTCGTCTCCGACCGGCACTTCTTCTTCCAGGTACTTCAGCAATGTCACCCGAATCTCCGTGCTCTCGTCACCGCGAAGTACATCAGACAAAAATTCCACCTGCACCTGCATCTGGACCTTTGAAATGGGCGTGATACATAGTTGCGCCAATATTTTGGTTTGGAACTTACCATCTCAAGTGATCCTCTAAGAACACCACACAGCACGTTACTAAACCATAGCCCTCCTTCCAAAGCCTCGTCAGGGAGTTCGACAAACTCCGCCAAGGGATTCTCGTCCAGGGTCAGAATGAAAGATGAGCCAGGAACTCCTGACTGTTTAGCTGCACTGGTCGGGCGGGAGGAAGGAGGTGGAGCGCCAGAGTGCGTGACCGTTGGTGTGATATTTAGAAAGGATTTAAACCCGACCTTCGAATGAGGTGCCTCTAAGAACGTCAGCTCAGGGGGGAAGTAATCAACGCACACCTTCGCCACTACCTCGCCTACTTCTCGGAAGTCAGAGCAGCGGCCTAAGGAGCTCCTTGCAAGGAAGTCCTCGATTAACCGTGTTCCAATGTTATATCCCATTTTCTCGAGTTGCTTGTTCACTTCAGCATAATCTTCATAGTCCTGGATCAACTGGACGACGAGGGCGCCGTATGTAAGAGCAAACAACTCTGAATTCTGCTTTTGGGGTCAGTTGGGGCCTGATTGACCCAAAGACGCGACATAGAGTCCAAACCTCACGATTTTATCTGTGCGACTTTTCCAAAGGTCCTCTCCAATGGCTTTGTACTGTTTGCTCGTCGTCGCCATCATCGACGAAAGTAAGACGAATGATTAGACTCCCAAGTTGGGCTGAATCGAAAGATTGAATATTGAATATCCACGTGCTTGTTAACTCTAACCGACCTACTATCATCATCAGAGCTGCTCAAAAAATATGTCACGGCCAGAGTACCAGGCCCCGCCAGAGATTGTATATTTTATTTTCATCGACTCACAGGCGATGTGAGACTGATTTTTGGACATCTATAGTATTATGGCGACGCTGAAGCCAAAAAATACACTCAAAAGTATGCTTCTTCACATATGCATCACCTTACCGTTCTCAGTATCATACAAGCACCCGTAATCAACAGATCCAGGCGGATATGACATACCGTGCTCTTGAATTGCTCAATCTTCCTCCGGATGAGCCTGCTTTTCTATTAGATATAGGATGCGGATCGGGGCTTTCAGGTGAGATTCTGGAGGAGGAGGGATACATCTGGGCAGGCGTAGATATCGCACCAAGTATGCTCGGTGAGTGCCAATGTTTTAGCATAGTAAGCACTAGACGTGGGCTGATCATAACCAGAGGTCGCACTGGAGAGGGATATCGACGGCGACCTTTTCTTGCAAGACATCGGTCAGGGATTTGGTTTCCGACCAGGAAGCTTCGATGGAGCAATAAGGTCCGTGACTGGACTTTCTTTTCGTGATTTTATCTTATAGTCTACTAGTATATCTGTCTTGCAATGGCTTTTGAATGCTGAAACATCGCATCCAACGTCTTCCCCACCACACCGTCTCACTCGTTTCTTCACGACTCTACACTCTGCTCTTCGAAATCCCTCCCGAGCAGTCTTTCAATTTTACCCGACTTCCGACGACCAGATACAATTGATTACCTCGATAGCGCAGAAGGCCGGCTTTGGAGGAGGTATCGTCGTAGATTACCCAAATTCCAAGAAAGCAAGGAAGGTGTTCCTATGTTTGTTTGTTGGCGGAGGAGGCACGCAGCAGCAAATGCCGAAGGGCGTAGAGGGTGAAGACGATGAGCAAGTGAGATTCGAGAGAAGAAGGGAGAAGGAAAAGAAGAGGGATGTAAGTGGGAAGAGAAAGAACATGAAAGACAAGGATTGGATCCTGAAGAAAAAAGAGGCGAGTGAGACGGAAACTGACCATGCCTATTTGCTCACCGATATCATCAGTTGTATCGCCAACGAGGAAAAGAAGGGGTACCAAGAGATTCAAAATTCACTGGCCGCAAGCGCAAGCCAATCTTCTAGTGGAATTTCTCAGTGTTTCACGAACACCGGATCTTCGTGAAAGGATACCATACAAGTACCTACGTCTACTCATGTCCGTCTCTCTACGAATAGCTCGGGGAGGGTCTTGACCGCATCCTGAGCATTGTTCCTGATGAACAAGCCTTGGAGGGCAGCCATGCTAATTTCCCTTCCATTAGACATCTCTTTGGTAGTTAATTCCTCTACCTGTCGCCCCATGCATTCTACAAGCTCCGGTTGGACAGACTCACTACCGCCGTAGAAACGTGTAAAGAGCGTGCGTGCCTGTGTGGGTGATGCATCATCAACAAGCACGCTTAGATCAACACGCCCCGGTCTGATGAGTGCAGGATCCAATTTTCCAAAATGATTCGTCGTCATGAAGATAATCCGCTCTTCTCCCGAGGCAACACCATCCAAAGCGTTCAAAAAGCCAGAGAATGTGACAGAGGACTGATACCTATGACATGTACTGTTAGCCGTGCGTTCCGAGGTATTAGACTCATCGGCTCACCCATCCTCGTTTGTTTGCACGCGTTTGTTAAATGCGGCATCCACGTCTTCGATGAGTATAAAGCTACGCTCTGGGGCATTTGATAATAGGTGATTGAGTTTATCGTCGCCGAGTCCTCGTTCCGACAAATTGAGTAGACATATATCATATGATAACGATCCTGCCAAAGCTTGAATATAGGAAGTCTTCCCCGAACCAGGAGGGCCATGCAAGAGATATCCCCTTCGATAAGGAATGCCCCGGTCCGCATACCATTGACGTCGTTGCAAGAACGCCTTGACATCCTGTTCTACCTTTTCACTTACACCCGTATCCAGCACAACACTAGGTAGTGGACGCTTTCGCCGAGGTTGACCAAATGGCTTCCATTCGATCCCCCATGCGGTTCTAATCACGAGTTTTCCTTCTTGACCGCGGAGAGCAAGGTCGCGTGCTTCTGCGAGGAGCTTCGAGAAAAGATGACGATCTCTGGATAGTGTTGTTACTGTCACAGTTTCCCATGGCGTGCCCGACATGAGTTGCATCGAGCGCGTCTCACGTTCTCTTTTCATCTTGATCGTAATGTTATGAAGATATGTTCCGGTGTGACACATGACGCGACTGACCTGCATCCAAGCTCCACCGTACTTGAACCAATGCGTTCCTGGGCCTGCGACTAGCCTAAATAGAACAGAAGAACTCCCATTACTGCGTTGCTCGACCGCGGTTTCGACACTTAGTTGATGGCTGCGCAACCAAGATTCGGGTCTTCGAGAAGTTGGAGCAGCTGATTGTGCATTGTGTGCAAGCCATGCAAGAAACCACTCATATGAGCGGTCTTTGTTGTTCACCTCTAATGATACGAGGAGACGCCGGCGAAGTGCGGTAGTACCAAAGACCAGACCTCGGCGAAGTACAGTTAAACCGACGCCGACGCCCTGGCTCACGTGTCAAGTGTGAACAAAGAAGTTTTAGAAATGTAGTACGGACCATAAGACCGAAACCAGCTTGGAAGTAGGGGCTATACTTTCGAATAGCTCTCAGTAACTCGCAGGTCGCCAGAGATATTACGGGGAACGTACTTATCACCTATAAGGCTGCTAATGATGGAGGATGAGGCTGCCCCTGCATCTTGGGGTATTGCAAGACCAGTACTTGACAAGCCTGGTGCATTGGCCACCTGGCCTTCCAGAGGTGTTCCAGAAGCACCGTGGATAGCCATGATGGGCCAATATCAGTCGAAACCAGAGAAAGCTGATAGGTCTGGGCAGCTCGCCAACGGGCAAGCTAGTCTTCCTAAGGCAAACTAGATAGAAGGGTGCTTCTTTGTTATGGACGAGCCTAGGCTAGTACGAAGTAAAGCCAAAAAAAATAGAGTCGTTCCTAATTTGGAGCGCGTTAGTTAGCGCCGCTGCGCGACTTTAACTGCCTGTTTTTCTCGTTATCCTCTCCCATCGCGGTGCCATGGTCAAGCACTCGTCCGTTGCTGAGGCATACTCCATTCTCGGTCTTCAAGAGGTATAAGATTCTTATTTTTGCAGAAGCGCATTTAATCAAAAATCATGTTTAGGGTGCCACTCTTGAGGAGGTCAAGTCTGCTTATAGGCAGGTGAGTTGAGCAGGCAAAAATACATCGGCAGCTGTTCCAATAATAATACAATATTCAGCATGCGCTGCGCACTCATCCAGACAAAAATCCTAACAATGCCGATGCCACTGCACAGTTTCAGGCAGTCGGTGATGCATACACTGTCCTCCAAAGGCACCTGAAACCGCCTACTGGCCCCAGACGGATGCACCGTCATGGCATGGATGACGACGACGACGAATATGACGACTACGAGGACTACGAGGACTACGGGGACGATCTCTATGACTCTGAGGACGAAGCAGACCGCTTTGCATTTTTCGTGTACGTTATTACACTTGCCTACAGACGTAAACTCCCGACGTATCCTTCACAGGTTCCTTTTCTCCGAGTTTGTGAAAGGGGGACGTATGCGTTTTAAACGACGTAAGTGATTTATTTCCCGAGCTGTAATTCGATGGAAATAGAACACCTGGTGTAGCCGACCCTCACCGTAATTATCGTCGTCGATCTCTCTCCCCTGAGACCCCCGAACAATATAGGGCTCGAATCGAACGGAATCGCGCAGAGCAAATCGAGGCAGAAAAACGGCGCGCTGAAAAGGCAGCTGAACGCAAAGCTTTTGAAGCACGGCAACGCGAGAAGGGTATGTGACTGTCTTCAGTCGTTACAATTATAAATTACCCCTTTCTAGAACGTCAAGAGGCAGCTGAGAGACAACAAGCTAAAGTAGCGTCCAAAAAGGCAGAATCTATAGCTGCTCGTAAAAAAGCGGCTGAGACTGCTGAGGCTCGGCAACGGCGTGTTCAGACCATAAGATCAGAAGCTTTTTCGGCTGCACGTAAGGGAGACGCTGTCAAAGTCAGGAAGGCAGTCTGGGAAGAGAATGTCGATGCTGCTGGAGGCGAAATCAAGCCTGGTTGCGAAACCTACGTCAAGAGGCCATCTGAAGATCCGAAGGAAACACTGTTGCATATTGCTACACAGCGAGGTGATGTTGACCTCGTGGAGTGGCTAGACGCCCACAGTCAGTCACGTTGCTTTAATCACCGCTGTCACGAGTCATTCAATGCCATATTTTACGTTCTAGGTGCAGATCCGGAAGAGCGTAACTCTGCAGGGTTGTCGGCCTTCCACTCGGCGCTTCAGCAGGGTTGCATCCCAATCATAAACCATTTCTTCCAGTCATATGATCCGAAGCAAGACGACGACCATAGTGCGATTTATAGTCTCTCACCACCAATGTCGCTTCTTTCTCTAGCTTTGGAATCTGGCCAGCCCGAGGTTGTGTGGCTGATCCTCAAGAAGGGTTTGGCTTCCACCCAAGATATCGGAAATGCGTGGACGCAGGTGACGTCTGGACAGACCAATCAGCCACCGTTCAAGAAACTTCCCCGAGATAGTGTCAAGTTTTCAGAGATCCAGAACCTTCTGATGACATTTGGAGGATTCACACCGCCACCAACACCAAAGGCCTCGAGTCCAAAGGATACGAGACATAATTCGCCTTCTCCCCTTTCGCCATTTGCGCCGGACGGCTCTGCCAAGAGTCGCCAGCAGACCCGTGCCAAAAAACCAGGCGTCAGCCAAGCTCGTCCTAACGCTCAATCTGCCAAATTACCCCATAACAACGTGCCGCCTGCCCCCTCAGAACCTGGCGAAATACATTCGCGGGGTCCTGGTGGTGGACGTGGGCAGGGTCGCGGACGGGGTCGTGGACGGGGTCGGGGTCGCGGACGTGGAACCTAGATCGTTATTCAGTGATCGCATACCTCTGTTTCGTATGCTCCTCGGCATCAGCATATCTCATGATTCTTCCATTTCATTCTTCCATTACTTGACACGTATCTCTCCTTCGCATCAAGCCTCTTCTTGACGCACCATGCATCCATCATAAGTATCAATCGCGTCATCCCATGGCCTTGCTATAGCTGACATGATCGCGAGCTAATGTTTATATCGCAAACTTGTGTAATATTACTCTATGCGCATACACCACTCGTATGTAAATTAAATCGCTCATAGTATTCTTTGATGGCCTCGGCTGGTCATTAATGATTATTTGCTGTTGTTTTATTTCAAAGCTGTTGACAAAGACGGCCAAACAAGCTCGCTGGTGCTTCACATTGGTCCTTTCATTACACCCAGCTGTCAGTCTTCAACACCAAACCACTGTCATCATGGGTAGACTAGCGGAGATGCAGAGGAAGCTCCTCGAAGTATGTCATTCATCTGGCTGCAGAAGCATTGTCTTAATTTACGTGTCTAGCAAATGATGGGCCCTGAGGCAATGGGAGTTGCCAATGCCAACCTCGTCTGGTCTGACGATAAAGTTTGCCGGAACTTTCTGTGCGGGACATGCCCGCATGCACTTTTCACAAACACTGTACGTTGATTCGCTGCTTTTTCTGAGCACTTAAATGGAACTTCTCGACTTAGAAAATGGATCTTGGAGCATGCCCAAAATCACACACGGAGCGATTGAAGACAGAATTTCTGGCAGCTAAAGAGGCAAACGCAAACGACCCTATATTTTCTCGTTTCCAAATGGAGTATGAGTCGAACATATTTGCCTTTGTGGACGAGTGCGACAGAAGGATTCGGGCTGCGCACCGAAGGTTGGAGAAGACACCAGAGGAGAACGCGAAGACAACCAATTTGATGCGAGAAATTGCTGAGATCGAGTTGGCTATTCAGGGTGGGACTGAGAAGATCGAGACCCTTGGTATGTGCTTTTCCCTTTGGAAATTTGGCTGCTTTCTTACATTCCCCAGGTGAACAAGGAAAGGTCGATGAGTCAATGAGGGAGATGGCCGCTATTGAAGCTTTGAAGAGCGAGAAATCAGAAAAGGAGGTATGTTGCGCCCTCGATTGATTTCTACCATGGGAACAGGATCTGATTCTAACGCTGGATCTAGCGTGAGCTTCAACAACTCACAGATACGTCCGGAGCCTCCGGCCATCAGAAACTTCGGGTGTGCGACGTTTGCGGCGCATACCTTTCCGTGCTCGATTCCGACCGGCGCCTTGCAGACCATTTTGGAGGCAAGGTATGTTGATTTTCATATCAGTTCGCCTGAAGAATGGATTCCCACATATCGCTAGATGCACTTGGGTTACCACGAGCTGCGAAACATGCTAGGCAAGTTTCGGGAAGAGCGTGAAAAGCGTAAAATGCCACCTCCGTCTTCTGCACCTCCCTCCGGCGCAGCCGGGGGTGCAGGCAAACCCGGCGGAGACCGAGGTGGCGATCATCGGTCATCACGTGATGATCGTGAACGTGAACGAGGGTATGATAGACATGCATCATCGAGATATGAGTGAGTTTGTTGGGCGGCCTCATTGATAACGTTTAACTAATAGTTCTTCCAGTGATCGTCGAAGAGATCGTGATCGCTCTCGATCACCCGGCCGCAGACGATACTGATTCGGCATTGTGTATTACGCTTGGAAAGGGTTTGCAACCGAACCATGATGGATTGCATCGTGGATCCGGTGAGGCGCCGAACTTTGAGACGGTTGTAGTATGTATGTACATAGCCGCAGCATGCTATTATACAAACGTGGTTTAAGCTGAAGGCGGCAAGACTCGGAAGAATGATTAAATAGAGTAGAGTTGCGTAATTTTTTACTAACCTAAAGTAGAGATAGCCATTACATTATTTTGGGTATAATTATAATGGATTTGTGCCTGTGACAAGTTTAATCGTGACATTGACAAGGTCGCTGTGCATGCAATCTGCATGTTCTTCACTTTCTTGTGTCTGTGGATTGAAGCCGCGCTTTTATTTTGTATCCTTTAAAACGCTCTTGCATTCATCTTATTCCGTCGCGAATCTCACTGACTCTCAGTAGCTTAAAAACAAACTCGCGCAGTCTGTAGCATTTCGGAGCAACAATCGCAATCTTTCTGTTGTTCAAAGGTTTTTCGTTGCTTTCAGCCTTGTCGTCGTACCTATAGAAAATCACACCATTCTCTATAACCGATCTCCCAGGAACTTTGCTGTCAGCGGTTGCTCCGAACCATATTTCCCTGATCAATGATGTCCCTTCAGGACCCAAATGTTCAGATGGACACTAGCCCCCTCCAATCGCCTTCGAATACCCTTTCTCTAGGTTACCCTCCTCAGCGCCCTGAGGATCCTCTCATACAAAATACCATGTCTCATACTTCGCGTGACACTATTTCCATCTTCCAACGACCGGGCGACCCTAACGCTCTCCACCTCTCTCTTGCAGATACCTCTCCTTCTTCCGCTGCAATGCATTCAATGGATGTACTGGATACACCCGGCTCATCGCGTGCACCAGCCCCAGGCTTTATTTCTGATTTTCCTCGTCGAAATTTCTCATACGGCTCAATGTCGCGATTGGATAGTCATCTTGTCCTCCACTCCCCGCAAAGCGTGACCCCGGGCTCCAGCGGTCCTTCACCCGCCATCAATGGCGTGTCATCTACATATACCATGAATACCTCGTCTATCATGGTCAACGGACAGTCTATGGTCCAATCTGTGCATCCCGGGGCGTTGGATTCTTCTGGGTCTCCGGGGGCTTTGGGTAGTTCAGCTTCCGAGCTGGCGTTTCCCCCTTTAAACAATAGCTCATCGAAGCCGACACAAGACCCAGGTTTTATCTTCCCGCCCCCAGACGTACCTGATTTGTTCACCGGGCGCGACAGCTCGCCAGAGACACCCGGCGACTCGCACTTACTAGTCGTCGGAGACATACTTAAAACGTAAGTTCTCGTATCTTCTGTTTCACGACTAAGAATAATTGTGTTGGGTAAATGTGCAGTATTGCGCACACCGCGCAATCAGCAAGTACAGCATGTTCTCGTGGTCAAGGTCTTGAGGCCAACGTCAGAATTGATGAGCTCAAGAAGACTATTACACTGGTCTCCGAACTTATTGCTGCCACAAAAATTGCGGATACTCCAGCCATATCACGCAATCCTTCGCCTCGACGCTTTTCTTTGATGGGTCCAAATTCCAACGTTTCCCCATCCACACATGGCGCAGTTTCTTTAACCCAAGAGCAATTGGCGTCGGGCTTGCACTTTTCCTCTGCAGCAGACTTAGGTACTATGGATGGTCAAAGTAATGGTGATCTTGCAGACATGTCTCGGAAACGGTGTGCTTCATCAATGGCCGGTGACCGTGTTATCAAGGCGCCAAAGCGTGAGCCGCAAGAGGATACGCCACTTCATATTATCCCTCCGCCAGTGTCCAGCCAACAACCTTTCTCTTCTGCTATTGCGGCCCCCATGACTGACATACGATCCGCGGCTTCATATATTCCTGCAAACGCGCCTGCAGATTCAGCTTCCCGACCACCAAGCTCTGCAGGGTATGGTTTAATGTCACATCAACCGCCCGCCGCGTCCATGGGCTTTCCGATACCCGTATCTTCAGCACCGCCTCCTTCATCTACGGAATTCATTTCAACGTCATCGCTATCGACGACCATGCCTCATTCTGCTCATTTCCCCCTTCCCCCCACCGTCCGGACCTCGTGGTCGGACAGTGCTGCCACATTACCTCATCGCAGCCATCAGCATTCACTTTCGGGAAGTTCCCTCAACGCCGGCATCAATTTTCATTCGATACCCAGCAATGGCTCGTCTCTCGGACCACTCCCATTTTCAACAACCGGAACATTCCCTTCATCATCTTCACAGCCACGTTCTCTCACGAATACCGGCTCGGGCATTACCCCGCCGATTGGCAGAGTTTCTAGATCCGGCTCTTTCACGACTAGCAATGTAAATCCATTCGCGTTCGGAATATCCGAGGTAACTCCCTCCAGCGCCCTTGATTTTTTGAATTCAGCACCTCCTACTGCACAATCGCTTGGGTCGCATAGTCCAACTTCATCTCTTGAAGGAGAACATGACGAGTCCGATGTCTCACACAGCCCGCCTGAGTCCTCGGGATTAAGGACGATTTCTCATCATTCAAGTTCATCTCGCACTGTCACAGGGCATGACGTTCGTTCAGGTTCTCTCGTTACACGGCAATCTACAGAGAACCTGTCTCCGACATCAACGCAGGGGCACAGCAATGAAGTTCCGCAAGAGTATCGCGCGGAAGTTGACCGTATCTTCTTCGAGTTCTTGAACAGTATCTGTTCAAATTGTGAGTATTTCCTCCGAGTCATATCTACCATTAATGACACCTTTTCCTGTAGTGGATGCCACCGATGCGAAAGGGGAGCCGATACATCAAACATTAATGGCAAAGAAAATGCAACGTCTAGATGAGTCACCTGATTTTCGACCATTTAAATTCCGGATACAGGCTTTCACAAATGCATTTTTGGAAGAGGTGCGTAATCTCTAGAGACATGAGGCGATCGATGAGATATTGACGCCCATGCAGCTAGCCAAACAAGGTTACCCAGAAGAGAAAATTCCTATGAAGAAGGCTAGCCCATGAGATCGATCATATGATGATAACCAGACTGAACTTTGATTTCGTGCAGATCCGCAACTACCTGTGGAACCAACCGTATATCTCGCGCTTCAACGAGGATGGTAAAAAGACCAAGTCTAAGGGTAATCATATTTGGAACATAGATGCAAAGAAGAGCCCTCATGATGGCACTTGGACTTTTCGCCCTTTTCATCGGAAAGTGGCTGGCTCGCCGCCTGGTGTTGCTTACGTTGGCCTTCGGTGGTCTTGGGCACCTCGTATATGGGATCCACAGGCGTCGCGATCGAACTTGATAGTCACGTATACTTCGCCATCCCTCCCATCCTGGCTATTTTGGGAAGACGATGTGCTGTCAGGAACACCTCCCCCGGATGCAGAGAGCTGTGACATCACGGTTGTAGCCTGTGTACGTTTCATCTTTGTGGACGTCCATTATTATCTAACGCCAGCGGCCTAGTATGTTCAAGATGGGCAAGAAGAGCTGCTGACGCAGACCTTCCATCTTAATATTGTGCCTGTCTCGAACCTTGACACCTCGTTCTCTGCCTCGCGTCGCGGTTCTATGAATGGGGAGATGCACAAGCCACGTCGGGTGACAAGTGATTCCACAGTTCCTCAGACATCTCCCAGGTCAGTGCCAGTTTGCATTTAAGGACGCCCACTCTCACGTGTGCCAATCCAGGCCGTTAAGGTCCCAATCAATGTCTGGTCTGGTGTCACCAGTTGCCACGCGTGATGCGCAAGTGATTCAAGTGCTGACGTCAGCTGCTCAACGTGTCGCGCAAGAAGCTCAGTCTCAAATAATCTCTTCCGCGACACCAGGCGAGCCCGGCCCTGAGCTGCAGGCCCTCGCGAAGCAACAGCATGTGTTGACGATTACCGCACAAGCGTTCGACCAAGAAGTGACTGGTCAACAACGGTCGGAGATTGGCCCACAGGCAACTACTGTGTTAGCAGCAGCGGCACAACAGGTCGTATTCCAGGCCGCACGCCAAGTAGTTGCGGATCGATCTGCCGTTGTTGCGAGTCAGATCTCCGCGGGTTTCACCCCCCCACCTGATGCTGCTACACAAGTGACTGTCAATGAAGTGTCGGTTGCTACGCAATCAGCCGTTGCACAGGCTGTCGAAATCACTGGACCGTTATCCAACGAGGTTGACGTCCTGATGACAGCAAGTTCCTTGTTGCAACAGCAGCTTAGAGCTCCAGTAAGTCCACTTTCAGTGATGCTCGATTCCGCTCAACGATCAATGCCCATGAATTTCCTACATTGCCACCCTGCTGGAACACTACATCTAGCCCCATCATATCCAGCAACCATGACCGCTCAATCCAGCGTCGGTGACGTTCATTATCCATCTGCTATGTCGTCTGGTAGTTTGTCAGACTTTGGCCAACTATCATGATGTTTTGCGATTCTTAGCATATCTCCTTTAGGGCTTTGGGACTCATTATGTGCCGTTGGGTTATCTGCTTATCTCACTTGCTTCATCATCTCCTATAGAATTCTGGCACGGCATTCAATCATCATCGTGATTCGAGAGTGTAAAAGAGGGTTGATTAAGCATTATCTGTACTTCTATATGATACCAAGAAATCGCGTTCCTCAAAGCTTCAGATCTTTCTGACAAACCCCGCACTGCTGTCCGTTGGGAGGGTTCTGCACATCGCACGCCCGACAGATCTGAGGGGACTCATGATCAGACTGCAGCTCCCCTTCGGAGCTTACAGTGGCATCTGCAACGATGTTTGGATGTGACGAAGCCAACAGGGTACCACCGAAACCTCGCTCTTCCTTGCGCCTTTTCCTTGCACGAGTAACATCATCTGTCGCTGCAATCTCGTCATCTTCTGTCTCTTCTCGAAGATCGAGGACATCATTGATGAGAAGTCCAAGAGTTGCGACAGTGACCGAATTATCGGCAAGTTCCTGACCACAGTGGAACAGTCGTTGACAGATTGTTGGGATCTTGAGTGCTTCATATAGCTGTGACGAAAGTCAAGGAATGATCAACACACAAGACAGGCACTAACCATCACTTTAATATCCTTCACCGTAGTCGATTTGGAAACAATGATCCGCTTCTTTTCCACACCATCTTTGGATTCACGTATGCGCTTTGACTGCCGCGTACCAAACGTCCTATTAGATCCATATGTCATTTGAAGATGCTGACCATTCTCCTCGGATTTATGGCCTTTGTTCTCTTGCGTTACAACATCCTTGGATGCGTTTTTCCCACTCAACAACCGAACAGTGATCTCAGCAACATCGTAGTTAGACCGCCTGCGTAGGGTGCCCGCATTGAAATAACAGGAGCTGAAATAGTCAAGAGTGCCCACCTCTTTGAACGACAGTCATGACACACGGGGATATCGTGCTCAAACTTGGTGTCAAATACGTTTGGCGGATTTTCAACAAGCTTCTTCTCCAGTGTGATGGGGAAGATGCATGGATACCTATAATCGGAACAATCAGTCAGACATATCGTGACGTCCAAATACCACACACAAATCTACTAGTAGCATCCACTCTGTCATTTGTACAACCGCAATAGACGAGTCCCAATCGTTTGGACAATTAGGATCGAAAAGAAGGTGCCCATGTTCACACAGGAATTGTGAATTATTGACTCCTTCGGGACGTGGTCCATCTGTTGGTCGAGTGACCCACTTTCTCCACAAACGCACGAAGTGTGCAGGCAGGATAGCACAAGGGACATTCTCGAGGAGCAGAGTGTTTCCTGTTAGGGCGTTGTCATGCATGTGACGTAGCCGTGCCTGAACCATGTGAGCCGCCGAGCTCATCAAGCCCACTTTCAACACACCTTTTCGTCTTCAGCTTTCCTCCGTAGCTCACGCTTGTCTTCCCTGGACATATTTATGGTTGCCTCACAAACAGCGCAGAGCTCTTCCTGAGTCGAGCGTGGTACCCACTGAGGAAACAAGCCTATAATAATGTCACCAGCCTTGTGACCGTGTTTAGCAATGTTATCCGTCCGCGAGAGAAATAGAACAGTACTACCTTGGTGGATATGCTCTTTCGTGCCGTGGACACCAGCGACAGTTGACCATGTTCGCACACAACATGCCCAAGATACTCTGGGGCATCGGGTGGCGCATCTTCTTGCAGCGGTGTGTGCATTTTGGGCTTCTGCAATCGCCAGTCTGAACAGAATCAGTAACATACTGCATACCATCATACGACAATGAGCACCTTTGAGCCAGTTCTTGGATATCCAGTAGCCGGGTTGATCAGGAGTTTCATCACAAACCGCATCGAACTGTGCTACTAGTCGAGGATGTTCGACTTGATACAGTTTTTCTATTTGGGCAATGAAGCAAAATCGCAGAAAAAATGAGATTCGAACTTGCCTATGAATGATTCCCTGACACAAATCTCACAAACTTCATGCACCTGGCATACCGGAGAAATTTCAGATTCGCCAAACTCAGCGAGCTTCTCATAGGCGCTCTAAAAATTTGGATTTAGGACTACGCAAGGAGATTGCTTAATGGACTTACAGCGGAAACACGCTTCATACTGTTAGCTCTTTGGGGATCCAGGGCGTCGTGCTGGCAAAGGATGTCTGAAGTTGGCAAAATTTCGGGTGTGGTCTCTGGCTCCTCTCCGCCCTTAGGTTTGGTTTTCGGCTTGGCAAGAGGTTTGGACAACCATCGTTCGAGAGATTGACGGCTTATAATGACAGAGTCCTGGGAGCGATCGTGAACAACGTGAGCATATAAATGGAGGAAATCAAGCACCTCATCCATTGAATTGACGCTCCAAGAAGAATAGACATCTTTCATCTTCCTGAGCAACTCATCAAAATGTTCCTTTGCTTCTTTTTCCCTACAACACATGAGGAGAAGAAGTCGTTTCGAGTATCGAACTGGCTTGCCTCTTTGCATATGCGTCACAGGCCATGTCATGAGCTGCATTCAGACTATTTACAACCTCCTGAGCGCGTGGGGGAGGGGAAAAACTTCCAGCATCAACCGTCATGGCTCCATGCTCTGATCCTTGACTAGCAATGGTTACTGCTGGCCAGTTAGCGTTGTCTGGGGACGGGTCATCCTTGCGAACATAAATAAGCATATAGACGTCTTTCGATAAAAAGATATCCCTGAACGTTTTTGAAAGAGACAAAATCAGTGACACTTCAGCAACAAGGGCATTCAGTACTCAAGACCGTGCTGTTTTGCCTCGGGGATCTTAGGTTCCGTGGGTGGTGACGAAACTCTACCAATCAGGGTTCAGAAAGACCTTGCCAGTAAATCTTTCAGTGAACTTACTCGACAACGTCATCATCACTATCATCAATCCGCCGCTTTTTCTTTGCGGGACGTCCACGGGCATTTCCATTACTTCCCCTGCCGCAATCGTTTAGTTCACTTTTTTCGATAATTTGACCATACATACTTCTTGGGGTTCCCGTTCAGAACGTCAACTATATCGCGGCCTGTGTATCTCCTTTCTCCGAGTGAATCAATCTTCGTGACGTTTTCGTCGTCAAACTGAAACCACGTATTCGATCTATGCCATCTTCAATACGTCACGCGAACACTCGTCGGGTCACTCACGCGGTATCCAGAACTTGAGCCTCATAGTGGCCGTGATATGCACTCGGTCCCTTGTGTAATAGAACGCCTCTGAGCTCATAGATGTTCTTTCTGGCACTCTTGTCGCTACTCGCTGCTTTTCGGGCAGCAGCAGAGCCTACAAATTGGTCCATGTCAAGCGTCGTTGGGAACAGAAGATTGTGCTTAGACTTCTTGCGCTCCATGGAGGCAAAGTCGTAAACAAATCGTAAAAGGGAGAAATGGAGTACCGGGGGAAGGTTTCGCAACTCAGTATACCGTGTGGCATCCTGGAGCGACTCGCATCTCGAACACAGGTACCTGATGAGCACGCGTGAGTGACGTGTTCGAATAGTCAATCCACCTCTTCACGAACTTGTTGTCACCAGTGAGTTTCTCGTCCTGTAGAAGAGCGGCGATACGGTCCTCCAGCCGAGCGTTGTTCTGAGCGAAGGTTACATTAGCCGGCAAGAATGAGTATGTGAAGGGCATCAATGACTTCGATATTTAGTTCAAGTTCAAGGAAGTCCGTAGACCGCTCAGACTTATTGTGGCAATTGCCACAGATTGTGCCGTATACTTGCTCCCCTTGAAACTTTAGCAACATAAGTTCATCGGGCACGTCAGGCAAAGAGGGGATCTACCTGATTGGATACAAGGAATCTTAAAGATGGTGATGACTGTTTCTGGAATTCAGCATCGAGGTGAGACATAAAAAGCTTTGAGAACCTGTTTAATTCGTGAGGAAATTATTCAAAATTGACTAATATGACTGACTCTTGTGCGTCTTGCTGTTCTGAGGTTGAAAGCTTTAAGCTTTCGGCAAGTTTTTCAGGATTGAAGACATTTTGCGTGCATTCCTGCAATGCAGTAAACGTCACTTGTAACTGAAATATGGGCGAATCCTAGGCGCAAGTTTGATTTATATGCACTCATTTATCATCTGCTCACCAACCTCAAATATGTCTTCCTTATCTTGTGAAGGCTGACACATATAGACACCATTGCGAAAAGCCAGGTCTCGAAACCATACCTTGGCGCTTATTCTAATCAGTTCGAGATGATGAAGCGAAAAGATACCTACTTGAATGAAGGCGTTCGCATAGCACGTCGCACCAAGGTTCTGAATTTCGTATATGAGTATGACTCGTACGATCCCAGAGAGCACAATATTTTGTTCTACCTTTAAGCCAACGGGAAGTTCGGGATCTCGGGCATTGAGCACTGGGTTGAACCCTAGGTCAGATGCCTTCAGGAATAATTCCCTAACTTTGTCTAGATTCATGGCATGTGTATTAATCTTGAGATGCAGAAAGTCGCGTTGGTAGTTTGTAACTCACCTACGTCTTTCCATGTCTCTTGTCCAAGGTAATTCAAACAATTGGGGTTGTTCTTGCACAACTTCTTACTGCATGGTGGTGGTTCATCATCCGAGACGACAATGACGTCGTCTCCCAGCTCGCCACCTGCGGGTTCACGCTTGAGAGTAGGGCTGCTCTGCTTCTCTGGCTTGTGGGCGTACTTGTTGGCACAGAGCGGGTTGTTACTCCTCCGAGAAAGGCCACACGACATAAGGCGATGTTCTGATGTGATCTGAGAGGAACGGGTGACCTCCGTGCCAACCCAACCCCATGGATCGCTGCCAGGCAATTTGCCTCGTTTAAGCTGTTCCCCTGCAGCTAGTCCCTTAGGAGCTGGTGACGAGCGATGTTTGCGCTTCGGAGGCATGACCGGTTAATGCTGAAAAGCGGATTTGGCTATAAAGATGATGATGGAGGGAGAAGAAAGAAACGTGGACGAGTTGAACCCGGAGACAGGGAGAAGCAACTTGACTTTCATAAACTCAAATAATCTGGTTCCGCCGAAGGTTCCGCGCTAACAAACTCGACTACGTTACGTAACCAGTGCTCTTTGCTTGAAACCACAGATCGACTCCATGTTCTGACTTGTTCATTGCATAAACGTATTCCATCTTCACGCGTCTCCAGGACACTTGTGACCAGTCACCACCGTGACCCATGGACAGAATACGGGGTTTCCTAATGCGCCCCAGAAGGCCAGGCGCGAATGTTGCAAGACTTCGACGGCGAAAACAGCTGGCTGCCTATTTGCATCGTAATTTAACAAAATTGACGTCAGTGGAGTCTTCATTGTTTGCCCCCTCGCTGAAGTTGCGCAGGTCCGCCTTGTTTATCATCGGATATGCATGGATGCTGCTTATCCCTATACCGTTGCTCTCCCGAGGAACATACATAGACGAGAATGCGCTTCAGCCGGCGCAAGTACGTGCGCATATTGGTTGCTTGTCGCACGAGCTAACGCAGCCACAGGTCAATACATATTGGAACTGGGGCAATGTTCACACAGCAGACTTGCAGCTGTACCAACTAGATGGTATTCGAGAACGAAATTTCACGAGTGAGCAGTATGTCATTCTCCTCTTTGGACATTCGACTGCCCCAGCTAATGTTATCGACAGAAGAGCGGAATTCTTTAGGACCGAATTCAGTAAGCTTGGCCTTGCTGCTTCCATACAAAATTATACTTTCAGTACCAGTAAAGGAGTGAGTTTTCTTGTTCAGCAATCAAGTTTGTTATAAACATTTGCTAGACTATCTCAGGTAACAATGCGTATGCCGTAATGTCATCGCCTCGAGCCGCTGGAACAGAAGCGATGGTGATCAGTGCGTCATGGTTAAGCACAGCAGGGCACGGCGCCCTGAATTTGCGTGGGATATCTACTGTATTATCCCTCGCTGCATTTTTAAAAGGTGGGGTTATTGGTGGCTTCCAAATTCGAGATATTCAACATGCTTGACAGATTATTCCTTATGGGCCAAAGATATCATCTTTATCATCAGTGACGACTACCTTCATGGAATGCATGCATGGCTGAATGCATACCATGGCACAATACCGTCGAGTATGTCGTTATGCGTCTGCAAAGTCAACTTGGCCTTTATTCTCTTGTCCACTAGATCTTCATACAGACCCTCTTGAGCACACCTCGGGGGTCATTTGGACTGCTTTGAATATTGACTACAGCAGTCATTCTTTTTCACACCTCGGTGTCTTCCATGGTGGGTGAAACACCTACCATGTTATTCTCTGATTACTCACGGATGCTTACAGAGGGTTTGAATGGACGTCTCCCAAATCAGGACCTTATCAATTCTTTCCGACTAATCTCACATTATACAGGCGGCGTCCCAATGACAGTGTACGATCACCTGGAGCCGTCAGATGCTGTTGATCGATTGCCAGAGCAGAGCGTCTTTCCGTCATGGGTTCCACCTTTTATTCAGCAGAGTCCACAACTTCAGCAATACGGGTATCGCGTGCGGAATGTAATCCGACACATCGGCTACCAGGCTCGCGGCATGTGCAGTGGGGTGCATGGTCTAATGCATCAGTAATTTTGTTGTTCTTAGTAGTTATATGGGGATACTGACTTGATTCAGATTCCGCATCGACGCTATCACCTTGTTTGCCGTTCCAGCAGACGGACCGCATGGATTCCATGCACTAGGAAAGTGGGTACCATTATTTATTTATCACTCCCAACTACAGCAACACCCACTAGAATCGTCGAGTCGACGCTCAGAACAATGAATAATCTTTTAGAGCGTTTACACGCTTCTTTCTTCTTCTATATCTTAACCAGCCCTGGGACTTTCATGAAGATTGGCATGTTTCTCCCAAGCGCCATCCTCGTGAGCGTTGCCATGTTATTCAAAGGGCTTGGCGAGTGGGTGACTGCGGGGTGGGTTTGCGAAATGTCTGAGGCCTCTTTGAAAGGCAACGAGACTGAGAAGCCTAGTCCTGCGAAAGGCACATGGAGAAACAGGCGACGACCCTTGCTGTCTGCGCTTATCGTTGTGGTGGCTACTCATGTTTTAGGAGTTCTCGTATTCAACCTAATTTGCAGTCGATGGTTTGCCAAGTACCCTTCGGTTAGTTGTTGTTTGACTACCTGTCGGTGCTATACACTGACCCCCCATCCGTCCCATAGTTTCTTGCACCAGCTATTTTTGTCGCCGTGTCTGTGATACCTCCAATACTTCTTCCATTACTTTCGACAAACGCCCCGGAAGCAGCTCCAACTTCGATGCTCCTGAAATCGTCGAATTTATGCCTAGCATCGACAGTGATATCTATCATGTCCCTACTGAACTTTTCCCTCGCCGCCATGCTTGCTATAACCATGGGTGTCCCTCTGGCGACATCATACACATCCTCAAGCACGATGACCACTCATTTGCGATATGCTGGCTACTGCATGCTAGCTTGGGGTTGGTTAGTGTTGGTACCTGGAGAGGTTGAAAGCGCGATCTGGAACTGGGAGGTGCTGGGTGTATGGTTTGCGCCGTTCATATGTATCGTGTACGCCCCGCTCGTCATGCAAGCTGCTATTGTATGTCTACAGGGGTCATAGATCAATGCCGGCCTAACACGGCCCATATCAACCAATGTCCATTGCGGCGTGGTCGTCGGACCCAAATAGATCTCCCATTGTTTGATCTACTTCTTCCTGAATAGCTCCCTCTGTGTCTGTGTCTGGATCTTCTGGTGCAATACCCTCCCTCTTCCGCCGCTGTCTTTCTTTCATCTCGTCTCTCTGGGCAACCTTCATCTCAAGGTCAGCTGATAATTTCCGTAGTGCATCCTCAAACCGTTTCTAGAAGCAACATGATAATCAGAACCTAAAAACAGTGTAGAAATAAATACCTTGATCAGAGGATTTGCAGAGCTGGCAATTTCAGTTTGCTTCTTCAACACAGCAGCTTCAAGGTCCCTGATTTCTTCATTCAACAGTTTCCTCTCCTGCGCTTCGTCGTCGTCATCATCCTCATCCTCTTCCTCACTTTCATCCTCTTCGTCGTCCTCGTCATCACCTTCACCCTCCTCATCTTCGTCACCGAGGGCAAGATCCAGTTCAGCGGCGAGGTCTTCGTCGATATCACCTTCGCCTTCATCTTCTTCTGGTTCCTCAGCTTCGCCCTCATCTCCTCCGAAGTCTGGTCCTGGCGTAGGAGCATCGCCTGCCTCCGAGCCAACAACACCGGGTGTAGGTGCATCCATGGGTTCATCTCGTTCAATGAATTCTGAGTCGGAAAGATCTGGGTTGACATTTTCCAGAACATCTAATAGCACGTCATATCAAAAGAGACCCAACTCCGAAGAGTGATGATAATACCATATTTGACCTCTGAAGCAAGTTCGTCCGTGGCCAACAACCGCTCAACCGCCTCCTCAACGCTTTCAATAGTCTACTCGGCAGCGTCGGAATCACGTGTATGGATATGATCATACGGGAGACGTACCCTCTTATTAACCCTCTTTCGAAATCGTCGTTTGCGGACTTGGTGCAACGGCGGCGTGATACCGTGTGGCCAGATGAATTCATCGACATTCACATTACGAGTTGTTGTAAACGACTCCTCATTGGGAATGCGGTTTTCAACCACAAGCATCTGCAGGCACGTTAGTGGAATATACGTCAGAGCAAGTGAGATAAGTAACTTGACATATGTCTGCTACTTTGAACATTTGCTTGTTGTCCAAGGTCTTCTGTGCTTCAATGATACACGGAAGATCGACAAGCTTGAAAGAATACAAGGTATTGCCAACATGGAAGACCCCTCGGCGAGAGTCTAGGTAAAGTTCGAGCAACCCAACCACTGTAGGAGGAGGCCACTCGCCTTTGAATTTAAACCATACGTCATTCCCGACTTCTCTGGAAGAAACCATCTTGCGCAGCTTTTCACAATCCTCCCCAGGCGGCATACGAATGACGAATTGTTCCTCAAAAGCAAGGTCCTCGTCATCTGAGTCCAACTCCCGATCATATGAGCCCAGGAATGACATTCCGGGAGCCTGCGCAGCTGCTTTATCGCTGAGCTTGAGTTTTAGCTTTGGTTGGGGCCGGTTCTTTGCTAATGATGAGCGTGTCGTTCGCT
>JABBWD010000299.1:0-21955 GCA_016628565.1 Suillus placidus | reverse complement strand
CTTTCGCACCGATCACTAGGCTTTTCGACGCTGCCAACTTAAACATAGCTCCCTTGATTTTTGGATGGCCCAAAAGCAATGGATATTTGGGTAAAGTATCCCCCTTTGTTTGGTGTTCTCATGTACCATTCTTTAGGATAATGTCATTACATGACTTTTTAGCAGAATACGTCTTTTTGCACCAATCAACTAGGCTCGTTGATGCTGCCAACTAAATCATAGTTCTCACATTTTGGATGACCCAAAAGCAAATGTATATTTGGGTAACAACTGATGGAAGTGTATCTAAGTGCAAGATGTAAACACACGGTCTCGAACGAGGAATCTGAAGGTTCATTCAAAACTTTAACAACTCTATATCGCCGTATCAGCCTTAAAAAAATTAGTGCATACCGAGGAAAAAGTGAAGAAACGCACACGCTTTCCTACATTCGCTTCAGAGAAGAGCATAGGCAGTGCACTCGGAGCATTCTGGAGGTTTTCGACGATATGGAACCTGCTTTTAATCAATCCATCAGCAAGTCCGGCTGCTATCTCCCTGACGGCCACCGGATACTGCTCGGCATAATCAAAACTATGAAGGAAGTCAGTAATGTGGTACCATATGATCCCCACTCGCACGTACATGATGAAACCTTGCATCTTGGCATGTTGCGAGATCAGCTTCAGATACCCTGTAAGACCTTTGGATTGTGGATCGTCTAGCACACAAATGATGAGCCTTCAAACATGTAAATTTCGTGAAAACACTCACTATAAGTGGATATACCTCCTGCAATTGCACATCAGTACATGTCCTTGCAGCTGTAGAAATGATGTTGCAGACCACACAAAACAACCCTCGCATTTTGATTCAGCCTCGAGAGTGCTAAATCAAGTATCTCGCCTCCAATGTTGTCAAAATACATGTCCAAATACCCAACAGCCTTCATGAAGTCCTCACAGAAAGTAGGGCTCTTGTAGTTGAGCGCTTTGTCTACGCCCAAGTCGACCTCGAGTCAGGCACATCTGTCTGCTGTACCTGCGATGCCAACCGCATGTGCGCCAGCCCACTTTCCGAGCTGGCAGACAAGGGCACCGAATGCACCAGCAGCACCGGATACGACTAGTGTTTTCACCGGCTTTCAGCTGACCGACGTCATGAAGGCACTATAAGTTTATCAGTATGCTGCGACATGCGGTCATGCCTGTTAGTGAACGTCAGACAAGCTAGCACATATGTAAGGTGAGAAGTCAAACCTGGCATGCCCAAAGTGTTCAAAAAGTCCATGGATATTGATCCCAGAGGCGGCCTGTGGTTCATGGTATAAAGACAAAATATCGATGCAGAAGGAAATCTTACGAGATCTTCTCCATTGACTTGTCATCTGCAACTGCATATTCTGTCCATCCTGCGCATATCATGAGGATGAGGCTGGGAGAAAAGAACCGTTCACGCAGACGCACCAAACATTCCATAAACCAGGTCTCCCTTCTAAACTTGCACGCCTCGCCCACGCACACTACGACACCAAGCCCGCCCGAGCGCATCACCTCACCAATTTTCACTGGATAGAGGTAGCTTCGCCCATCTTTGATCCACCCATGCATGGCAGGGTCCAGTGAACTTCGCACCGCCCGTGCCGTCCCACGTATCATCATCATAAGCATTCTCGTTGTGGAGACATGAATTGGATATGATTATCACAACCGGGGGCCCACATAGAAGAGCCGCAGAGCGACTGCAAGGCATCATGAAATCGCGCTTGCATAGGAAGGTGCAGAATATTAGGCAGATCCTCCAGAAGGATCAAGTGGCGGTTGGAAGGCTGGCTCGAGGAAATGGAGGGGAGGGATGGTGTGGATGGCTGTGATAGGGATTTTAACTGGCTGTGAGATTGTGACTGCATTGACGTGATTGCAGAACTTGCCGCAAAAATATCATAACCTGAGGAAGCTCTCGTGAGGAATACCTGAAATTTTCGAATAACGCTCCCGTATCCATCCAAGAGTCATCTGGAAAAGGAGAGTTAATGATTTCATATGAACAGGGCATTGTGATGGTCCTCACCGCTAAGGTCCTTGGAATCGTCGATAAAAGTATGATGCTGTTGCGCCACTCGATGATTTAGAAACCCGTTTCTTGAACTAACACAGTGTAGTGGTCTTTGCGGTACCAGAAGGCCCAGTAAGAACCAGAATCTGCTGTTAAGAGATGCGCGGGATATGACTGAGTCATGAATAAATCAACAGAGCAGGACATACACAATATTTTCGCAGCCTCCCAGTTTGCCCTCCTTCAAAGGCCTCCGAGAGCCATTACCGCACGTCCTCAACTTTGCGCTTGTGTACTGCTAAATCAGCCTATGAATGATACCGAATGAGAACAATCACACCGACGTTCAGCTAGGCATAACCAGAAATAAACTGAGGCAGACCTTGATCGTTGGCTCATACTTATCCATCCAGAGCATACCATCGTCCTGATGGACTCAAAACCGGCTTTCCCTGTCCCTTCATGTCCTTCCTCTGGGTCTGCGGCAGGGTCGTTGTGATGACACCAGTGGCCCTTGTGGTCGCGGCTGAGGGCTGAGGTACAGACCCAATCAGATCAAAAACAAGTAGTTTTGCGGACTAATATGACAGTGAGTACAAGGGTGATTTTGACGCGTAGTATGAGAGATGACTGAGTTTTGCAGCAAGGTCGGAGAGTTTGTTATGAGCTTTTGCAGTTTGAGTGTGGCCCAATCTGTTCACGTGATCACTATGAGTGCACACACACTTGAAGTTCTTCCGGACTCGGAGGACTCGGATGAGTGCCACATGACCAGTTCCATCATGGAAAGCTGAATGAAAAGCTCTCAAACACCATAGCTAACTGCCAGGTGACTGGTGAGGACCCAAGGCTGAGTAGCAGCTGGTCGAGAGTTGAGGCGTCAAACCAGTCTACATTGGCCATCCCTACTAGTGAGCCTAGCCTAGTATAAGTGCGGATCATCATGATCGTGAAGTAGAGTGCAGTCACAATTTGAGCTCTTAGTTATTCATCTCGTAAAAACTCGAAACTTAAGAGTACCGTAAGGTACAAGCTTTAGAAAGAGACATCATCATAATCGAACTGGTCATCCCCATCATACCCATCGTCATTGTCCCCCATAGCTCCCTCATGCAGTTCTCCATCGCTAAGCACCTCTTCACAATCTTCATAACTGTCGTCGTCGTCTTCCTCGTCGTCCTCCTCGTCACATCTGTGACCTTCACCATCACCGGCCTCTTCACAGTCTGCGTCGTCCTCGTTACCTTCAATTACATTGTCTATAGAATCAGCCAGCACCACCGATACGGAGCCCAGGCAATCCCTGGTGATCTTCTGTAGCATTGGGGAATGTCCGACACCAAAGTGAGTATACCGCATGAACATATCACGGTCGACGAACCTGGCTCAAAATTTGAGTGTTAGTGCGTCACTGGAAGATCTGCACCTACATTCCAACATAATACTCCTCCCAATCATCCAGCCGTCCTCCAGGGCGCGCCAGTGACTTTCCATAGTGCAGTGAGTTCACACTATGTCCTGCAGCAAACACAGGGATCAGATGTGCCCCCCGGATTACCTGCGCAGGATCAAGGAACCCAAAAGCATCCCGGTCGGACTCCTCCACAAATCCGATCTTCGGAAGACGAGCATGTTTAATGCCAGACCTATAGCCCTGTATGGCTGCTAGCCATCTTACCCAGAGTACCTCGAGATGCCGCTTCACTGGTTGTGTTCCATTGCTGAGCCATACCTCCATATGGTAGATGCCCAATACCCGGGCATACCAGTAGGGGTGGCTAGGGGTTGACTCTCCCGAAAGCACCATAACATCCCCATGTGTTCTTGGGTTAATCATGTCATACTCGCGCCTCAAGTCGTAGGTCGTATAGTGCACCTGCATAGTCTGGACGGAGTAGATTGTGTTATTGGGAATAATGACAGAGTTTCGTTCCTCATCCGTGAACGTATGGTTGCAACAGCTAACATCTAGTTCCTGCAACCTATAGATGATGTGGTCCCTTAGTTTTGGTACGAAATTCTAAGTGTCGCCATGAATAAATTATACCGCCAGAACAAGATGTTACTTTTACCTTAAGGGCAGGGTCGCCATCATTTTCTCTGAGAAATGCGAAAACATCAACTGGGTTGTTCCGAGTAGTTGCGATATGGTGATGCTTTTCATAGGACGCCAATGAGGGGGCATTGGCTGGCGGTTGGCTGCTAGAGGACTGTGTACATCCAACTTCTGCCACCCGTCATAGTATGCAGCGCCTACATTCGTGTTTGGCTAATTGCACTGGGGTATCTAACTTGCTGGTTAGCGGATAAAAGGCCTTCAGTGCTCGGTTAGCAAGTTCTCCCTGGCACAACTTAAAGTTAGGTGCATAGCATGAATGTAGGCAGTACTTACGATTTGAGTAGTGAAGGAATCCGTGGTTCCGAAGAGCCGGATGGTTCTCATATAATCACCCATGGCATGAAACTTGTAGGTGGCCAAGTTGAACCTCTTCGTCCTCGGCCCGTTGGACTCCAGAGTGGTGCTGTTCATTTCAGAGCGTTGAGCAGCCCTTCGCTGGCGAGCTGCTTTGTCCTTGGGCAATTCCAAAGTATTGAAAGCCGCACAAGCATCGTCCCGAAATTTCTGCAACGTCCAAGACAATTTTTTAAATGATTCCTCGAGGAAATTTACTGTAGAGTCTGAGTGCATCCTAAGCTTTGCCAGTGCATGCCACTCTGCAAATCGATACAGCAGAGATTGCACAAGTGCATCATGTTCAGCGGGGAACAGCTCGTCAAAGACTGGAATGGCACACTGACAATGAAGATCTATCAGCGGTTCAAATACACACAACTAGTAAGTAGGAAAAACCTGTAAAATGTCTTCAAAATCATGTGCGGCCAATCTTTTCATCTCAGATGTGTTGTTTGAGAACTGGCGAATAACACCATTGCCGAAGGTCGGGATCTGTTGAAATCTACAGTAAGGTTGAGGGTTGGCGATTGTTAGCAGGCAACAGCACCCCTACGAGATCCCTGTACCTGCTGTTGAGGGTCGTGACAAGCTCACTACCGCAAGGAAGGGCATAGAGGAGCCTAATGAGGTGTGTGAACAGTGCTTTCCAAGTGCCTAGTTTGCACTCATGCATTAAGTCAACTATGAGCATGCAGAATGAGTCGAGGCCGAGTGGTTCAAGTTTCTGGGCGAATTTATTCTGCAAGTAGACTGCGTGAGCTGATAAGAAAACAGGATGAAAGTAGTCCCACTTACCAGAGTAGGTACCCAGGAGCCCTCTCCAAGGGTATGCTGTACCTTGACACCATCTACTGTATTTCCATTCGTGTAGATAAAAGCGCGAGCCTCGACTACCTTCGTCATCAGATCCTCATGAAGGTTGGCGACACGACTTCTCACGTCCCTCAAAAGCCCAAGAAAATGAAATAGGCTTTTTGGTGTCAGACAGCAAGGGCACGGACACAAGCCCATGTCTTTAATAGTCGCGATTAGAGCCCTGTAAATTTATGAGTGATTTGATCTTTTTGATAAGGTGAAATGGAATAGCACACTTTTCAGGATAATCCGTGGAATACGTGAAAATTTGGGGAAAGACCCTCCGCAGCACTCCATCTGCACATTTCAGAACAATGCCATGGTGGTATGCGGACAGAAAGTCTTCATCCAACAAGATGTCCCAGCAGGAATGAAATAATTCCCTGCGACAGTGGGCATGAAGAGACGCCATGCCCGTTTTCAATATGCGAGATAGGCTACTCAAAATGTCTTTGACACTGTCAGGAAGCTGATATTGTCAATAGGAGTAGACAAATATATGGCATTAAGGAGAACTTACCGAAGGTAAAAATCCTACCAGGTGACATGCCCCTGACTTGGGTGATGATCATGTGTATTTCGTCAAATTTCCAAAATACATATACAGCGGCCAGGCTTTGGCAGTTCCGAAGTTTGCTAGATGCGTGGCGTTGGAGAAGAACATCAGACCAGCAATGACATGTTCCAGTGAACATCCAGGTTCCTTTGGCAGCCTTTGAATGTCATCCTGAGCTTCTAGCCAGGCATCCGATGTGTAGAGCTCATCGTAAATCTGTTCTTCATGAACGTCTAGAGGATCCTTCCACAACCATTTGAAAGGCAAAAGATGGTAAGCCCCAGCTTGCACGTCTGCAAATGCCGCACATATGACTTCAATGAGAGGTTGATAATGGAATCCATGGATAGTATAAGACTGAGGGCCATCCTCCTTCGCCTTTGTGGGAATATTGATGGTGACGCCAGTCTGAACCCAGTCATCTGGAAAAGTAACTCTTTTGCTGCTCTCATCCATATCCAGTTCTCGCAAGTTCCACCTCACTGAGAAGTTCTCAAGATCCTTGCGGTCGAAATCATCCGCCAGAATAACATCTTTGACCAGGTGCGAGACTTTAGTTTCCGATAATAGATTACCACCAGAATGCATCCAAGACATGAGCCGATAGATAGACATATTGGGAAAGGGGAAAGGCGGCGCGAAGACCTTTGGTGGAGAATCAGCCCCTTGGGTACTATTGCTAGTAGCCATCGGAGACATTCTTGCAAGTAGCGATGATTGAATCAACTGATCTGGTTCAAAGGAAGGATGGCGTGGATAGAGCTGACAGAGGCCAAACGAGTTGAAGGTGGTCTTGAGGCTGTCTCTTAGAGTTAGAAGAACACGTTGAATTCTAGATCACGCGGGTAACAGTGAGGCCGTTTGTAATGAGCCTGCACTATTGGAATGATTGAGATCATCTGGTGAAGGCTCGATATTATTGAGGGATCTCGGAATTCATCCCATTAGGAGCGCACCGCGGTCCTCTGAAATGTTAAGAATAATTGGTAAACATCCTGGAGTAGCCGCCCAAGGGGACACGAACCTGAATCATAGTCAGTGCTAGAACCGCTCCCCATCTCAATATCGACTTGATCAATTTGTGGCTTCTCCCAGTCCGAGCTAAGGGTGCGCTGTGAGTCTACAAGACTGGACGCACTGCATAAACTACGAGCCGTGGAAATTGACCCAAGGAGTCTGCAAGGGGCAATCGGTTTCAGATTTGGACGGTCCCTCACTGCATGTCCGACGCCTGAGATCCTGAGCCCCTGCCAAAGTTGAGAACTTGAGTACAGGAGGTTTAGCAAGGAGACACTCACCACAACTGATTGGGAGGTGTTTGCTTTGGAAAGCTTTATAAACGCCTCCTTCGCATGATCTTGTCGCTTCTGACTCGCCAGACTGCTGGCTCTCTTGAAAAAACAACAGGATGCGCGATGCCTGCTGAGTCCCCGATTGCCCGTAGTCCTCTCCCAGGAGCAGCCTGGAGTATTGCAAGACACCATCAGAACTTGAAGAAAGAAGAATACGCTGATCCAAAGCGTTTTGGGAAAACACATGGTACTCTGGAGTTGACAAGCACTTGCAAGGACACCTTTCAAGTTGCAGCCAGTGGCATGGATGTATTTTCTGAAAATTTGTGAAAAAAGTTAGCAACGTCCTGGAGCTCGTGGCGAGTATGTATATCAACTTATCATTTTGACAACACATTTCCAAAATAGGAATCAGTTTAGCACATACCAAGATGGGGAACTGTGTTTGAACCTTACTTTCCAGGAATAGGGCAGACTCCTACCCACTCGGCAAAGGGTGTTCCCACCTGAGACAGGGCCAATTTTTATGTTTTCCTGTTTACCTATTTTTATGTTTTCCCATTCTCCCAATTTTTATGTTTTACTGTTCACTCAATTTTTGTGTTGTCCCATTCTCCCAATTTTTGTATTTTCCCAATTTTGGGTTTTCCTATTCTCCTGTTTTTCTGGTTTCCCATTTTCCCATTTTTTTGTTGTCCAATTCTCCCCTTTTCCCATTTTCCTGTTCTCCCGTTTTTCTGTTCTGCTTGTGTCATTTTTATTATTATTACCATTTATTATATACACTACATACAGGTACATGTCCTCTGGCTCTAGCAAGTGGCGTGATAGTCAGAGACTAATAGCTCCATTACTGTTGACCAACTTCTCAAGCATATCGCTGGCTACAGTCCTCAACTCTTTCACAGCAACAGCAACTCCCTCTCCCTCTCCCTGCTCTAAATCTCACTCCTCCAGTGTACTGAGAACACGATCTACATGTCCGATGAGCATCTCGAGATCAAATTCCGAAGCAATCTGCATGTGCCTCTTCGTGCCTTCCACAAGGATGGGAAGGAACTCGAAACAGTGTATGTTGTTAGTTATAGTAAAGGAATCGAACCATGCACTTCTCATCATGTCCCACCGCTGCCGCTCTGTGATAGCATCAGGCGTAACTGACAACTTGTCAGGTGCGACTCAGAGGACGCCAGGTAGGTAAAATGGGTGCCGTACGTATGTGTCGCACTCTGCAATCATGCTGATGCACCAGTCTATACGGTGATCCCCAAACAATTGGGGGTGCCAGTTGGAATTCTTCGTGAGGGTGCCATTTGGGTACAATAGCGAGCTCACAAGCAAATGAACCCAAACAAGTGCTTACTAGTCGAGTGAGCGCGTCAAGTGTGGCGCGTTTGGTTATGCGTCTCTTATCTCTTGACTTTATCGCGCTCACTCGCTTGTTGTTTTCACCCGCCCACCACGACCCCATTGTGTTAGTGTCTTGGTAGTTTTGGGTAGTGTCGTGCCCTTTTGTTTTGCCCCCAAATACCTCACACTCGAGGATTCGGTTTCTTTGATGCGCTGGCAGTCATGTTGTCTCTGCTTTCATTCTCTAATAACTGACAGTTCGCAAGACCTATGTCTCAGTCTCGGTGCTTTCGTCGCAGAACTTAAGATTGTTCTGAATCACGTGACTTGACATCAGACACAGATCACGTGACCCGCGACACGCACCTAAGGCTGGAGTAAGATCAAAATTGTCAATGTCTTGCCTCGTCAATTAGACAGTTGCAGCAGGAGACTTCGCCTGGCTCATTTTCGGCCATCATTGGACAATGCAAAAACCAAAACCCCCCCCAACTGGCGAACCTAGGATTAAGCTATTAGTGCTTACAACTCAGAATTAGATCTCACACATCAGGAAATCAACCCAGAATTGATATGAATAGGTAGGCCTGACAAATAAAATCATTATGATTTATCTAGGTTCAACATTTCATATTATTATCTTTGTACAACATGTGTATGAAAGAATACATGACTATGTAAAGGACATGTCATTTTGTTATGCATCTTGTAAGTATGCAACATATGTATGAAAGAACATATAGCTATGCCAGGGGCATCTCACTATGATATGCATCTTGTAGATACATAAAAATTATATGAGAAATTATATGACTATGCTAGCACTGTGTGTTATCAAAATTGTCAGCCGTCTGAAACGAGGGCAGAACCTGACCCTAGGGTTAGGTCTCAGCCACATCAGTGCCTTCGTTGGATACCAGTGTTGACATGGCGGTTTTGTCGCATTCCCTCTATGTAGCAGTCAAGGTTTCGCCCTCACATCAACACCAGCTGAAACCATGGCCTGTCCTCGATAGGGCAACCTGGTGAGGTTTAATATTTGTATGTATACCTCGATTGTGCATGCGCACCCGCTCAGATTCAGCTTCAGCCAGCCAGCTAGGGCATTAAAATACTGAATGAATCAATAGTATTTATACTCGCGGCCATTGCTCAGTGCTAGCTGATACAGGATGCATGACTATATAGCGGGGGTAAACCTGCGGTGCGCAGACATCAACCCATACCCGTACCCCCAGCTCCAAATCGTGACTCTCGCCTCGACAGCCTTTCCTCTCATGCGCATGTATTCTCCAGCACCGTGAGACAGCGCTTGGAGGCATACGGCCGCTTTTGCATCTGCGCATTTTTGGAACCTGGGATCGACGAGGTATGCTCTGTATTCCGTGGGTCTGTCTAAGCGGAGGAAACGACTGTGGACTAGATAGAGTAAATCATAACCGTGAGTGTGATTATGGGAATACATACATCCAGGAGTTCCGTCTGATGTGAAAATGAATGTGGTGGTCAGTTGAGGGCGCCCTCGCGAAGAGCGGCTTCCACACATGCAACCTTTGCTTCGTTGTAAGTGTTATAGATGGTATCAGATGCGTAGACCTTGCTTACATGTGGTGAAAGCTCAATTCTGACATTAAGACACTCACGACCTGTAAAAGCGGGTGACACTTATCAGCATGGCTTGAAGGACTATCAAGACACTCACAATGGCTGTGAACAGTGGGCGATGACTTAGATCAGGACGCCTCGAGCTCGCAGTCTTCGATGTCGTCGTCGCGTCATGCATCCAAAGGCTATACCCAATGACTCATGAGCATGCGAGGTGGTATGACAATGAGAAGAAATGAAAACGGACCATCATTAAGACACTCACGACCTCTAAAAAGTGGGCGACATTTATCAGCATGGCTCGAAGGACTATCAAGACACTCACAATGGCTGTGAACAGTGGGCGATGACTTAGATCAGGATGCCTTGAGCTCGCACAGTCTTCGATGTCATTGTCACGTGGAAGTCAAGAGCAAGGTAGTTTTAAACTCCGCATGTGAGGGGTTCCCAATTAAGCTTGTAGTACTACTGTGTATCTGCACTGCAGTCTGCAGGCACATACATTCAACTCGAGCTCGCAGAGCGCATCAGAGCGCAAACAAACATCCTTGTTGACTTCGGTAGGTGATTGTATCAGGACCTGTTAACTGTATACTAAACACACCATTTGATTAAATTTCCATTTGAGCTGCTTCTCTGAGTTCCGGTAGCAGAATTCTGCAAAAACGTGAGGACTCAGTACATATGAAAAAAAAACACCTACTCGAGTGATCGAAGCAAACTGCATCAACTAATGACGAGAATGGTGCATTGCAACATGGACACATATGCTCCTCCGAGTTTTGCGAGACGAATCCAGCTGTTTTGAGGCGAGCAGGTGTATCCATAGTTCCAAATGGAAGTGCGACGTGAATTTGTTCAAGGTCTTGATGTCCAAACACCTTGAAGAACTCTCCTGTAATCTCAGTTATCAATGTCGATAAGCTACTATATAACTGCTGCAATGTACATACCTTCACCGAGATCTTCGAGCTCTCGAACGAATGGCTCAAGAAGCCCATTCAGCTGGTCCGTGTTTGGTTCTGTTGGGCCAGGAATGACTAGCAGAAGGAATGTGTTTTCATGAAGAAATTGAATCAATTGTGGCAGATTGTCAACCGTGAGCCAGAGTGTCCCAGTAGAGTAGTTGGCATGTTTCAAAGCTTGGAACCTAGAGTCGATATTAGCAGAAGGTAGAGCTACTATCACTATTAATGATGTTATTTAGACCCATTACTTCGCTTGTGCGATACATTGGCCTGATTATTAGGCAACTCAGTACTGGGGTTTCCCTGTTGTTTCCCCAGGACGAAGGTTTATAAAGACTCAGTCTTTGTATCTTCACTGTTACGGTCACTTGAACATGCCTCCTTGTCGATGAGGGCAGAAGTCCCAGGGTACCACCACACCTACTCCTGCTGCTCCCCCTCTCCCTGTCCCCACTGCTGCTGCCCACATCTTTGCTGCCCCCATCGCTACCGCCCATGTAGCTGCTGCCCCTATCGCTGCTGCCCCCATCATTATTGCCTCCATCACTGCTGCCCCCATCGCTATTGCTGCTGCCCCCCCCCCTCGCTGCTGCTCCCCCCATCGCTGCTGCTGTTGCATTGAATGCAACTATGCTTCAGCACCCCCATAGACAACGACAGCTACCTCTGAGGTTCCGCAACAACAACCCAGCTCACACTGGCACCAGTCGTACAGCAGACGATGGAGAATATATTGAAATCGGTAATGTGTCTGGGGATGAAGAGGACAACTTGCCTGCGCCTGGAGTCAGGGCTCCTCCAGTCCTTGGCCCACTGCAGACGGCTACTAGTACTGTCTATTCCACCCAAACCGATCCCTTGGCCACGGGTATCCTAGGAACACAGCCTAAAAGCATGGCTGATATCCATTACTTCTTTAGGCTGGATTTAGCCACTAATCACAAGACTTGCCAAGCGTGCGAGTGAGTACGTGTCTGCCGTTCTTTCGTTCTTTTTTTTACAACTTTGTCCAGGGGGTTGCAGAAAGCAGACAGTTCACACCCAATCGCTTCGTACAAGCACACAACTGGCACTTCTGCCCATCATAACCATGCCTTCTATAGCCATACCAACCTATACCTACAAGAGGCCAAGTGCCTGTGCTGGCCTATTCTTGTAAAGTCACTGAAGGGGCGACTCAATGAAGGGTGGACTTTGGCGGCCATCCGTGAAAGACTCCAGGACTCCGCTTATCATATCGACTCGCTTGGTTCCATCCCTAACCAGGCACATTCGCTGCCCGGAACTGGCTTATCTCTGGATGATTACTTACAGGATTTTGGCATTGATGAGATGCACCATCAGTTAGTGAAGTTCATAGTCGCGAATGATCAGGAGAGTGGTGTTTACTTTCTATGTGTTCTTCTTAATTGATTATCCACAGGCAATAAATATAATCGAATGCGTGGAGTTTCGGCAGCTGATACGTCTTCTGTGGAGGGAAGTGAAAGAGTCCGATATTCCCCACCGCACGAAACTTCACGAATTGATTATTGTCGCATGGCACAAGTATTTCCAGGTGTTGAAAAGTGATCTTGCGGTAAGTGTCTAGTTGTCGAGAGTCCTGTCAAGTGTCTTATATAACCTTACAGAGGGCGCAAGGAAAAATATCCTTCACATCTGACCTCTGGTCAGATAAGAAACTCCGCCCATTTATGGCTCTCACCGCCCACTGGATTGCAAAGGAAGAGAAGACTTCAGTGCTCGTCTTGAGGGTAGCCTTGATTGCCTTTCACCACATTCCTGGAAGCCATACTGGCAAATCTCTCGGTTCAACATTACTGCATCTCCTTGATTTGGCTGACATCACAAAAGATGTAAGTGTTTAACTGTACTTATATGACACGCTCTGACTTCATATAGCCTGGACATTTCACCTTGGACAATGCGGCAAACAACAAAACATCATTGAAGGAGCTCTCCCGCTTACTCGAGGAACACCAGATAGATTATGATCCTATCGACAACAACATTCCCTGTTTTCTGCATGTGATCAACATATGCGTGAAGCATATCATTGATGACTATGTCACAGTGGACTTTTCATGCGTGAAGGACACATGGGATGTTTGCGGTCAACCTATTGACAAGAAGGATTATGTGAGCGCTATCACCGGTAAAGCTCTCAAACGTGCCAGAAATGTCATGCGCTCCATTCATGCATCAGACCAATGATGCGGGAACTTCAGGGATACAATTGTGATAGGTAATGACAAGGAATGGTTCCAAGGAGATGATGGCAAGCCCATAAAGCTCCCTACAGTCGAACTCCTGCTCGATGAACCAACATGCTGGGATTCAGTTTATGTGATGCTTAATCGTTTATGAACTCTACGTCAGGTAAGGCCTCGTCTCACTAAACATTTGTCATGGACTAACAGTTGCCCAGGCGGTTGATTTATTCTTCGAGTCAGCCAATCAATGCTCCATACATGAGAAAAAATTGAGTCCAATGGAATGGCATTTCTTACAGGACTTTGAAGTAATTCTCGAGGTACGTATCAATATCTTCGAAACCTATGTTGCAATTAACTGTGTGATGTCAGCCCCCACATTGAGCTCAGCAATCTATGTCGAGTGAGAGCACTCCCATGTTGGGTAGTGTGATTCCGACTTTTGAAAGGTTACTCAAGGATTGGAAGCAGCTGGCTGATGGCGCTCCGCACTGCGTGCCACTCATCAACATCGGTTTAAGTTGGGCGGAGAAGTATGATGACCAGATGGCCTGCACAAACGCATATGCAGTTGCAATGTGTCAGTCCCTCGTGCTTTCATAAAGGTCGATATCTTATGATTTATTTATAGTCATTGATCCTACATGCCGACTGTCGTGGGCTGAAGAGCACTGGGACAAAAATTGAGTCAATTCGGCAAAGGAATTCATTCTAAATCTGGTACATTTATTTAAACAACAACAGCATGTGCTCACATGTCCTGCAGATGCATGCCAAGCAAGCACAAAAGATCCCTGATGTACCAGTTCCAACACACTAAGCTCGCATATCTATGGACTTCCTGAGAGGGGTGTACTCCCGCATTGCCCCAATATTGTCCAGACGGTTGAACAGGAGTTTGGGGCTTATAATACCGCTAATCTTAGTCCTGGGGGAACAAATGTACTCTCCTTCTGGCAGGTGAAAGTCTTGTTCTCCGCTAAGTTACATATTTCGTTGTTGACCACAAGGTTTTGACCAGATGTCTGAGGCGATGTTTCCAACAGTTTACGCCGTTGCTATGGACTACCTCCCAATCCAGGCGTCTGCCATTCCCTGTGAGCGGGTGTTCTCGTCAAGCAGCGAAACATATATGAAGAGGCGCAATTGAATCAGCCCGGTCCTCATGGAGGTACTTCAGATGGTGAAGTTCTACGTCAAAAAGGAGCGGCTTAACTTCACCAAAGGTTGGGTGGCATTGCAATGGGCCATGGAAGGTGCCATGGTATCTGACAACAGCTCCGAAGAGCTTTTGGCACCTGTTTCTAGTGAAACAGCAGGTGACAGCGCATATGATACTGTTCTCAGAGCCATGGCTGAGCACGAGTGTGATGACATCATTGACCAGGTTACCATCTATGATACCTGACATATCATCAAACTTAGATTTTTACCCCACATTTCTTACTTTTTGCTTACCATCACGCTGTCATGCATGGTATGCAATTGATACCATACCTGTCATATAGAAAGTATAGAAAGTGTGATAAGGAAAGGTACAAGAGATTGTCTAGTCCTTTGCTGTCACTGAGTTGCCTCTAGTTTCCTTGATTTATTTAGCTTCTCACTTCTCAGATTGATCTTACCTTGTATTTTTAGTGATCATGTGACCTTCTGTATGTTTCAGTTTGTTTATTTGTGTTTGGGTTTTGTTCAGCCACACTTCTGTTTATTTCTGTTTTGTTTCTTTCAGCCATCATTTTTGTCAGCACATCATGTGACTGGTGAATTTACTGGTTTGTATTTGTTTAGTCATACATTGCCATAAAAGGCAATATGACTCATATTGACTCAATTGGCAAAATGTCTCACATCAATTTCAAATGGCTCTACACAATTTCAAACAGCTTGTCATTTGTAATTGCCCATTTGTAATTGCTTTGGTAGTATTACCTTATATAGAAACGTAGATCTAAAAGCAAGATCCAATCTTGCTTATCTAAGGGGATCCCAAAAAGGTATAAAAGGGCCCCATTTTGCCACCCAAAAATATAACTTCCCACTTTGCACCTTCTCTCAAACAAGTGAGATTACATAAGATCTAAAGTGCAGGCCAAGTAGTGCCTTGAAGTAAGCTTACTAAACATTTCCTTTTATAGTTATACACTGCCTTACAAGGGATTGACTGTATACACTATAATCTTTTGATCATTAAAGCCATACTCATCACCATCCTTACATTAATTCGTTAAAGGGACTTGTTGACATCAAGGGTAGACTTTCGTTATTGAAACATAAAGTTATACGGATCCTTACTAGGTTTGACCGTATAACTATCGGATTATCAGATAGTTGTATACCGCGATTGCTATACAACTATTGTCATCATCATCTCATCTAACTGTTGTATAACTGTGTCTTATACAACCATTGAACAGCTCTCAGTCTAGCTTTATCTATACATACTTTGACTCTCCCTTTCAACAGAAAGTGAGACACGAACCTCAGGAGAACACAACAAAGTTGAAACAGACTTTCATAGGTTGAAACACAACCTACTAGGGTGAAACATACCTATTTTTTTTTAGAACACAGACAGGAACCCAAATTGTATTACATTGGTACAACTACGCAAAGACAAGAAGAGGACAACAAACTAAACCCTCCCAAGAACTCACCACATTATCTACCACGAAAACTAGAAAAGTCGTAGACCGTGTACTTAAGGACTGGCAAGACGTCTTCCATGTATAATAGTGTTGTCGTTATACACAACATTATATAAGACCCTTAAGTAGCAAGACAACGTGCCTTATGATTCTTCTTGCAGTGTGTTTGTATATCTAATTTCGGTTGACAATCCCCTGGTTTAGGCTATCCAGATTTCCTGCAGTACCCCTCCCCAGTGCCTCCCACCCTTTGAGGACAATTCCCCACACGTGAACCAGAGCGTATCATTGTCGTCATGCCTGAGCGTTCGTTGCCGTTGTGCCGCTTTAGCATTTTTCGTCCAACCATCGAACTCACCCTAGACGAACTTCTAGGTAAGGAGTACGAAGGCAAAGACAACCAAATGTGATCACTGATGTCCCCTCTACTCCACCCCCACCCTAACTAACTACATGAGCTGCAGCGAAGGTGTCAGGAATGACCGCACAACTGGCTTTAGCATTTTTCGTCCAACCATTGAACTCCCCCTAGACGAACTTCTAGGTAAGGAGTACGAAGGCAAAGATGACCAAATGTGAGCACTGACGCCCTCTCTACTCCACCCCCACCCTAACTAACTACATGAGCTGCAGCGAAGGTGTCAGTTATGAATGCACAACTGGCTTTAGCATTTTTCGTCCAACCATCAAACTCCCCCTAGACGAACTTCTAGGTAAGGAATACGAAGGCAAAGACGACCAAATGTGAGCACTGACGTCCTCTCTACTCCACCCCCACCCTAACTAACTACATGAGCTGCAGCGAAGGTGTCAGTTATGAATGCACAACCAGCTTTAGCATTTTTCGTCCAACCATCAAACTCCCCCTAGACAAACTTCTAGGTAAGGAGTATGAAGGCAAAGACAACCAAATGTGAGCACTGACGTCCTCTCTACTCCACCCCCACCCTGACTGACTACATGAGCTGCCATGAAGGTGTCAGTAATAATTGCACAACCGGCTTTAGCATTTTTCGTCCAACCATCAAACTCCCCCTAGACGAACTTCTAGGTGATGTATGTCCTCACGTAGTTCCTCAAGAACTTCCTGAATGACTTCATGTTTGAATCTATGCTAGCAATATGTGGGAAGACAGCGCAGCAGACCTGATTTTATCAGCTATACTGCTTCGTCTCCTGGGACTCGTTTTTTTTGTATAGGAATAAGACTCAGCAAACATGTTTTCGATGCAACAGACAGCATATTTCAAAGCTACAGCAAAGTTCTCGATGGTCTCATACAGCAATTCCAAATTTTCAAGACGAGGCATCTTGTGATACCGTTGTGATCATCCATCGCACTGCACATTCATCTTTTACTTTCATATCGCACAACAATGGTTAATCTATACTCACATCTTTTACTTCACACTGCGCAGCTCATTCTGGCTCCTGCACCTCGCGACCCAACATCTTCAACAACCAATGTACCCACTTTGACGGCCTTTTGACAATGTTCACTCATTCTACCCCTTTCTGCCCTGATCTGCGGCTTCGCGAAGCCTCGTGTGCTTTCTTCAACTCCTGCTCACATGCTTCCTTCTGCTCCTGCTCGCGTTTTTCTTGATGTGAGTGAGTGATATGGCATATGCGCTAATTTTCATTTTAGTGCATTAATCAAATATCAGCAGGGTCCCTTACCTGAGCGAGTGGACTCATCAGTGTTCGATGTGCGTGTTGCGATTGTCAAAGCTATAGGCTTCTAATCACGTAGTGCTGCCATTGAGGTGATGTGAATGGTATTCGGTTCGGAAATGCCCAAATTCATTCTAACTTGAAACTCAGACTGAATAGAATCGATCGGTTTGAAGCACACATCCAGGACGCAGGAGAGATACACCTCAGACGTCAAATTTAGCACCTTCAACTTCAAATTACTGATGTACTATCCTGAATCCAGAACTGCGCTCTTCTTCGAGGTGTTCACAGCGGTCACGGAGTATCTGCAGTTCTTCATCATCGGCCTGTGCTTGTCTGGCTTCGCGTTCCTTCTCTCTTGCCCGGAGGTCCCGAATATCATCCAGCTCCCTTTGCAGAGCCTTCATAGCAGATTCATGCTCTTCAGCACGCTGGAGGCTCAATTCAGCGACTATCAGAGGAAAATATCCTCAGGACCTGCCTTTCGGAAACCTTCCAGCTCCTCTTCCAAACGACGTACCGTCTGCTGCATGTCCAACTCCCGTTGTTCAAGGTCTCGTTCCAGACTCATGATACGACTCTGCATCGTGGCGACCTTGAACTCATAATCTCGTCTCAAATGGTCTTGTTCATCGCCCGCTGCACTGGGCATCCTCAATCCGCTGATAGACCGATCAGATGTCACTGATGCACGTCCCAGAGAGACTTTATCATACTCGTCGCTCCTCACATCCCCCACATCATCATCTTCCATATGCACATTCCTCAGCCATGCACTGAGCCCGTTTAGCCCACCACACTGGTCCCAGTGCTCATGTTCACCATCGGTGGTATCAAACTCCCTGACACCCTCATGCGTATTGATGGCTGTTCCAGAGCTCTCCCGCATCTCCTGCCCGTACGGCACCTCAATGTCTTCCTCTGCGATGGTGCTCTTGTTTGGGATCACCATCCCGCTCGTTGCAGTTGCACTCTGCACATTTGTAGTTCCCGTTGAGTCACTCCATATACTTGCGGAGGCACTTGGTCTTCGGCCAACATCTGCCCCGTGGTCTTGGGAGGCTTTTCGTCGGGATGCGTGGGTATCCTCGCTCCTCCGAGTCTCTTTTTCACGTGCGCTTCTGTGAACACAATGGTTCAATGTTTCACAATATTTTCCCTCTTCTCCCTCTCATTATTTAATTAATTTAACTTAAATTAATATTCTGTTGATAGTATATGTCTGTACCTGGCATCTAACTTATATTTATCTCAATTAAAAATCTGGCTCGAGCTGACTTGAAGACTATAAATATGGTTCCGTTGACTAGACTGGGCCATCAATTACATAAGCTATAACTAGGTACACGGCTTGGCTAACCATAGCTCCGCTCACAGCTAAAGCTGGGCATGAACCGGAACTGCGGCAACACTACTTACAAATATGCAACAAATATATGAAAGACTATATGACTATGTCAGGGAATGTCACTTTGAGATACATCTTGTAAGTAGATATCAATGTGACAAGTGGTCTCTCCCGCCAATCCCCGAAAGTATCAAGTGCCGCAGTAACTGACATTACAATTTTTGGTATCCTGGCGCTTTTGTGCAGGTGTTTCATTGGCTAACCGGCAAAAACTAATTATTACATGGTTTGCACCACATTAAAGGAAGCTGAAAGGAAAAGATGGATTCCATGATAAATAAGATAGTAAAGTCTATGTTGGTAATGACGCATAGTGACGAGGCTGAGGTTAGGTTTCATGAGTCAAAAAGTTAGATACCGTACAATATACACTGTCTGATACATAAACTGTCCGATATATAAAGGGGCAGAAAACAAGTACAAGAGAAGAAATTTGGGGGGGGGGGGGGGGGTTACCTTGCAGCGGGCACAAACAGGTAGAAAACAGGGGGGGGGGGGGGTATTTTGCAGTGGATGAATAAGTATTGCTTGATTATACATTTCATGAGTGGAAAAAGGCAGGAAGAATAACATGAACCGAGGCTGTACTACAACAAGACATACCGATACATCTTTGTACAATGATAGTACAATCACACAAGTGTCACAAGAGGGCCGAGGCACTGGAAGATAAATATGATGCTGAGTTCCAGTCGTCGAACCAATCATCAATATTATCAGATGCATGCGATCCAAGTGTCATAGCACTTCCAGCAGACGTGCCACCTTCTGCGATCCAACAGAGAAATTAGATCAAGAAATTGGAAGATTTTTTTTCGATCGTGCTCACCAACAACAATGCGTGCTATGGCTTCAGCAAACATGTCCACTTCAGCCTGTGCGCACTGCTTCTTGAAGTACATTATACAAAACTCAAATTTGAGTTTGTCCAGCGTTTTGTGCTCTGTCTTGAAGCTGTCGCCATCATCGGTGTGTACTGGGGATTTCTTGGTTTCTGCCATGTATGCACTCATGTATGTGCAATATGCCACATCATCGACAAGAGCCTTTAAACAACCTGGCAGGTAAGAATTTTATCATCGGGCTGCACAATGTCAGAATACTGGGTCCCTTGTAGCATTAGTAGTACTTGCCTTGGTAAATTTTCCGAGATGATCCTTAAGATATTGCGGGCAATCAGGAAGTTGTATGCGACTGGCACTGTCGACTTCTATAGCATCATGAAAATGCGATGACATCAGGAGCGAGGCCTTGTGACATGAGGAAAGCCACGCCATGCATTTATATAGGGTAGGTGGGGAGCAGTTGGAATTGGTTAGGGTGAACTCCTGGCATGCTGCCACATACCCAACAGCGTTCACGGGCAGCGTCTGCAGAGCAAGCCATGATTTAGCTATGAATAAATTGAATTTCTTACGGACACGACCCTTCGAACATAATGACTCACGTGAGTTATCTGCATGTCTCACAATCCTTCCAGAAAACACAATCATACAGCCGGAATTATACTTGAACTCCAGCTGAAGGCTCGGCATTGTCATCCAACCATTAGAATAGTTCCCCACAGTGGTGAGAACATCGAAGCATTCAGCAACAGACAAATGGTCTTGATGATTGGGGGTTTCCCAATTGGAAATGATGGAGAGGGTGTTAAACACGGATGCCCAGTACTCCAGGGTCTCTGGCATCTGTGGCAGTTCCTTGCTTACTGCTTTATGTCCGAGGTTTGAAAAGGTTTGCAACCCTGCAAAGTACTGCTCAGGATGCATGACCCTCAGTGCCATGGACACGATGGCTGCTGGCCTTGCAATGCCTTTCAGGATTTTCTCGGAGGAAGGTCCCTTCAATGATGCAGATACCTCCGGATTGGACAGATTCTTTCGGATTGGTGAGTTTGACTGCCGAAATCACGATCTCATCAGATCTTACCTCGTGTCCCTGTTGAAACCAAGCTGGAGATATATTGATGCATCTGGGAGTTGAGCCAACATTTTCCGAGTCCTGTTTGAACCACTTTTGATGAGTTCACCAATTGCCATCAGCCTTTACGCTTTTTCGAGGCTTGGAGCGAGCAAATCGGTGGCCTCCCTGATTTCCTTCTGTAGGTTCCATTTGATATTCAATACCCATTGAGCAACAATGTATATTACACACCTGGGTTGTGTCAGTCAGGGCGTCTGGGAGGTGCCATGCGATGATGGCGCCGGATGCATCGAGAATTGTGGCAGGTTTGTCGACCAACTTTTTGCCTTCATGGCCAGGAGGACACCTCTCAAGCAACTTCGCCTCTCTCTGTTCATGTCCTTTGCAGTGATCAATTTGCTATATCTTGCAATATCCATCTGCATCTGAACTGTCATGAAGGAATTTGAATGACAAAACAAATTTTCCCAATCTGCAGGAAGACCCACTTGGATTTTTATATGCCTTTAAGAGTACATCAGCCAAGCGATCACATGCCATCACAAGATCAGTGTCTAGGTTGGGAGAAGGTATGACTGGGTCTCCTCCAGTCTTCTCTGCCTTGAATTTCTGTTCGGTATATTCACTTTGCTTCATAAGTGACAGTCAGGGCCCAAGTGCGCCAGATGTTGATGCCATCAGAAGTGGAAGGGGAAGAAACATTCATGCTGGGAATTTGATCTTGGGAAATCAGACGCTGAATGCTGGATGTCCAGACTTTGGTGTTAAGGGGGTGGAGATAGTGAGGATCAGATAAGGGACCTTGGATAATGTTGGCTGTCAAAGATGTATTATCATCCATTGCTCAATGAAGTACTACATGATTGGATGTGTGCTGTATATTAGATATACATTTGTTGAGTCCTGGGTCCCGGAACTTGGAACTCGGTAAGCTTCACTCAAGTTCCGGTGGTCGGAAATTGGTGTCTCA
>JABBWD010000298.1:0-21960 GCA_016628565.1 Suillus placidus | reverse complement strand
CAACATACTGAAGTACCGAAAGTAGATGTAAAGCCATCTGAACATTCGTTTTGAGGCTGCCTAATTACGCTGATCGTGATTTCCCAACAACTTGAGCGAGATGATACATACGTCCAGATATGCTGGACCTCGCTTTCAAATTTAACAGCCAGTCGTAGATCAAAAAGGCGAGAGAGGAATCTGGGCAAACAGTCAGTGGCGATGACGACGGACGTGCCACAGGAGAATGTAAGCGCATACAGCAATGACTAGTTGCTTGTCTGAAAACGAAAGCATAGGATATGACATCTTGAGACATCGAACGCGCAGATGCGTCAGGAAAAATCAACCTAACAAGGGCTTAGGTGTGCGTGGTGGAAAGCCACTTACCACAAAGTTATCCAAGGCAATCATCTTAAAGCTAAGGGCCCTGAGGCTTGAGTAAGCAGTTCTTGATGCGCTCTCAGGAAGAATAATTTATCCATCATGTATAAGCGAGAAGCTGTGGAATTTGCAGGGCCAGGATGACTGCACTGTAGCACAAGGTATCACATTGATTGGATGATAATCCGACGGAAACTCAACCTCAATCTCTGAGGTAATAGGAGGGGTACAAACTTCTCATCAACTGCCAGACATTGCATATTGACTATAAGTCGACAGCCCTTTAAAGTTACATTCAGGTAATTTTAAAAAGGCTGTTCGAGAGAAACTAGACTCACGCATGATGACATGATCGAGATTAGCCAACTAACGGCAAAGACGTTAGTTTTGGTCTCCGGTAGGGCGAAAAAGGCTCACAAGAACATAATTACAGTGCGCTCATCACGGAGCTCGCAAAACGAACCGATGCAGAAGAAGAGAACTACAGCGTCCGAAATCATCAGAAGTATGGCGATGTCAGAAACAAAGTTCATACCACATATTATGAAATACGTGGCCGTTCCGTCCCTAATCAAAAGCGAGACCAGTGGTGCCCGACCCCAGCCGGCGCGTCTAGCCAAGATATGTTTCATAAGCAAGACCTAGAAGTGTGCTTTGCGTTGTCACCACCGCAATGCTAGAGGCACTGTTCACAAAAGTAGTAGTTCGGATGAGAAACTGAGACTTACGCGTGATAAATTACCTGATACGGTGGTTTTGATAGAATGCAATAAGGAATGGAGGGAATGCTGTGGAAATAGCCGCCGACCACGATCATGAGAATTATAAACTCGAGTGTCATCAGCGACCCCAATATGATAGCGATGCGGCGACTTCTATTGAACAGTGCATACACTAAATTGACTTGGTCACTCACTACATATAATTGAAAGCAGAATAATGCCTACCTCGGACAGCCAAGATGATCTCGACAGCGGTTGTCGGAACTGTGCAATGACGGCAGTATACACATGCCATGCAAGACAGCTTGATTTAAAGCTTTCCCGCTGTTAAGGTAAGGGACTGCGAATTGGTGGAATCTGCATGTCGATCGAGCGTTTCAGTGGTTACGAGAGAAAGCTTACATTTGCATTGCAAGACCAAGATATCGGAGGAACAAGTACAACCACTTGAAAAATGAGTTCCAAGGTTTTCCTAAAGAAGGGGCCAGGACTCAGTATATACTTCCAGGTATTCCTTGAATTGCAGAGACGCACGGCCATATATGCTCCATCTCGCTCTGCGAAGTAATCACCATGTCCCACAGCTGAAGGCCAAATGAAGATACTGTGCATCAAAAGTTCGATGACAATGTGAGACGATACTCCACTCGCACTCACGAAGATGATAATTAACTTCACGGGCGAGCAATGGATAGTCAATTGCAGAGCTTCCATCCATCACGCTTGCCTGTCACTTGAGACTAATTGGAACTCGAGGACTGTAGACTGGAAAGGTTCCCGTAGGATACTAAAAACAAAGGATCCGCAAGTCGGTTGAAAAATATGGAAAAGCCAGTCTTTAAACGTGTTTCAAACTTTCCGAGCCGAAACGTTGTAATTGAGGATTTGATGGTCACTTGCCTCAGGCTTCGCCGCTTAATTGAAGGCCGTCCCTGGTCAATTGAGGTCTCCAGCCAAGAAGCGTCCACTTTCGTCTTTAGCGCTACCAGCAAGCGAAGAATAACTGCTGATCAGTTCAAGCAGGTACATGCGGAGTCCGGACTAGCATGCCTGTTCAAGTGGCTTGAGCAAATTATTCGAGTCCGACGACCGCGGCACCGTTGGCAGGTGAACTGATTGACAAGAGGGCCGAGATTAACAGCGCACACAGTGACATACACTGGGACTAACCTGCTTTTCTAAAGTTCGAGCTTTATGAAACGCTACTCGCATGTACCTAATTCAAGGTCGTGATATTTTGAGACAGCAGTTTAACGCAATTTGATCTCACCAGGTTTGAAACTCATCGATATCTTTGGATTGGCTTGTGGCCATTATAGGTGACTCGTATCTTGTGCATGAATATTGCAATTGCAACTCGCGGCCCCAACTTGCAAGTCACCTTGCGGTGTTGCGCAATCCGACTGACGGTGGGTGGCTAGTAGTGGGTTGACGCAGATCGACAGAATGAACTTCTGGTGCCATGGCGACCATCACAGACGGCGTTTTGCCAAGAGTACATTCCGACTCGTCGGAGTCGGGGCCCGCTTAGTAGAATCATACCTATAAACTCCTATAAGCTATCACCTAATGATTCGCAGTGGCCAGACTAAGAGCTGGCCAGGGAAGGCTAGGGTCACATAGCGGACTTTGCCATATGTGCGGTGGCCGCGCTATTGATGTATTCGAGTTGAGAACGGTCTGACCGGATCAAGCCTGGTATGTCATCCAGTACCTATTGTCTTCTTAGTTGATCCGCCGTCAGGCAAAGAGTCCTAGTCATGCCCAATGAAAGTTTCTGAACCTCCCATCGTCTCTCGTCGTCGCACTCTTGAGCCCAGGAGGACGGTGCACGTGCCTCACAACAATTCCGCTTTACAGTAATTTTTACATACTGATTTGCAAGTCTACCAGTGACTTTCCTCTGAGGCATTGCTGCGGCCTCGGACGCTTCCTTCTTCGATGAGTCGTTCCTCCAGCCTCGCCCTATTACATTCGGCCGTGCGGCACGGCTGTCTCCCTCCCTAGCCGGTGCACTGGCGTACTTCAAGGCAATGATCAATGTCAATGATCTTGGAGCTGGCGGCTGCTGCTAGTCTATTCGCGCAGTGCGCACATCTACAACAGCCTTCCTTGTCTTCACTAGTCATAATTTGCAGCTCATACTCTGTCTGCTATGCTCCCCGACAAACTACCACATGTCTAGATTGCACAGCCAGCTCGTATCTGCATCCCTGACTGTTTCCTTGCTAACATCGTCACGGTTGTCGCTTACACCAGTACTCGCACTTCTCCATCTCTTGCTGACGACCGCATGATTTGGTTACTTCTGCACAGTATTTGCCATGAGCGCCGCTGTTCGCTTTTACAAGGAGGATCATGTATACTCTCGTCAATTCGTGCCCTTATTATCCGCATTTATATTTTGCCCGTCTTGGGTGCGTGTGCACCTCTAACTACTCTTTCCGCTCGGTGCGGTCATTGGCATTCGCACTACATGACTGATATCTCCTACCAGATGTCCCTGATATGCTTGGGTGTCATATATGCCTTGGTCTTTACAGTTTGCCACCGCACAACGCGGCTGTTTCGGTTCCGTGACATCGGTCTCACTGGCACTGCATTTGAGAGAGCGCTCCCAAAACTTTTTTCACTCAGCCTTCGAGATCATCCGTTGTACGTACGGCGGGCAGGACTGCGGTGAGACCCGTTGCAATACATCCGCGGGCAAAACTGTTGACCAGGAATTTGGCCTTCGTCAGGGCTGCGTGCGATTATCCTCACGTGCCTCTACATGGCGCTTTGCCTATCCTATCCAGCATCTCGGGCTCGGACAGCAATTGCCAATTCTCCTTTGCATCTCCAATACAACTTCTCCCACCATTGGTTCAACGGACCGCACAATAATCACGCGCACGTCATTCAAATTCTCTATAATCATGTGCGTGCGTTCTTGAGTACTGAGTCTCGAGTTTCAGTGGCATTGCCTCCGTATCGACTCTTGCGGCCTATTCACCCATTTCGTTGTTATGTCAAGCTATTCTCGAGGCCCCCGCCAAATTTCACCAGTGCTTTGCGCGCTTTGCCAACGTTGCCCCGTGTGAGACTCCTGCAAGCTTCGATCCTTCTTATCTTTCACTATTCTCTGACTCCGCAATATCATATCCGAGTAGCACGTGTCAGCGTGCCCATGACTTGGGTGCTTCTCCTTGAGCTCTCCACGAACATTGTCGACGACATGCGGGAACCAATGAACCTGACAGTCGCTATTTTTGATGTGTCAATGGTGAGCTGCCTTCAACTAGTCTAGGTGGGGAGAAGTGATTACGACCCTCAGATAGGCCAAATCATCGTCATCAACCACTTCACCCGCACAAGCAAAGGCCAGAGTGACGCGGATCGTTGTATTTCAGCATCGCAGAATTTCACTGACACACATCGTCTTTCCTTGGGCTGCCAGGTGTCTCTGGTTGCTGACTCGCCAGCCACGGGCCAAGGCCTGCGCCTACCACTTGAGCACATGCATAATACAGTCAGTGTGGAGTCTCCGAGCACACCTTTTACAAGTCTTCGCATATCTGGACACTCGGCCTCGCTTGTTCACGTCATTGACTAGTGAATTTAGGAAGTATCGTTGAGGATTTGCGGCGCATGAAGCCAATGAAGGACATGCCCACACATTGAGCAAGCCATCCAACAAGCTGGTGATGATCCTTTGACGGCGGCTCTGGATGACGGGCAGTCAGCATGGTATGCTTCGATCGATGTTGTCCGCTTCCGCAGACTTTCACAGGTACATACGTGTTACCTTTCCATTGAGGTGGTGCTAAAACAGTATTCAAAATGCCGTTTGACGCGGGCAGTGCGGATTTCGGTAAGTGATCTTCTCCAGTCCTCAACTTTTTCCTCGACAACTGTTGGACTCGACAAACTTTTCCTCGTGAGCGATGTTGTTGTGGAAATAGTCAGAGGGTGTCAGGTCTTGGTTTTATGTTCAGAATATAAGCACATGCAGCCCATCACTGTCTCCACAAAGCTTAGGATTCAAGACTCTAACGCGGATACCTATCATGACTAACGCGAGCTACTGGCAAGTAACACTCGATCAGATTTCTCGGATTTCTCGGGATGGCAGATATTAGCTCCATTGAGCGGCGTCGATCGTATCATCTTCAAAGGTTCACTGCCTGATCAATTTAGTATGTATCACATGTGATGATCATTGGTAAAAGCTTGCCAAAGGCGCAGATCGCATCAGGTCTTTGATTGATTTAAGTATAGTCGTGCAGCTGCGCAACAAATCCACGGGTACAAAGGGCCGTTGTCAGCGCAGTAGTTACATTTAGACTGTCTACAAAGGTCTTGCTGGGGGAAAATACTGTGTCGACTCTTCCACCGTGGATATAACATTTGCTCGAAGAGGTAGGCTGTCGATAGACGAAGTTCCGCAGTCTGGAGACTGTCTTCCAATCAGGAATGCGAACGAGCGAGGGAAAGGTCATGGGTGTCAGATGGAAGACGGCGACCCTGGCTCATTTAATAAGGGGAATTTCAAATAAGAAATGTTTGTTTGGCTGACGTCGAGCACGAGCAAAAGCGGCTAGTGTCTAGTCAATACGACGGATGGGCCTCTGTGCAAAGAACGTGGCAAATGACTGTCTGTTCTGTTCCCACGCCATCATCTACTTACATTTCTCAAATCGCACTCAGTGTACTCATCTTCCAATCTTTCACTCTCTGTAATTTTGTTAAATCCTCAATTGATCCAATGTCGAAACCATCCACACCGCAACCATCAAACACTCTTCTACTTCGTAGGCAGCTCACTGAGCTCACGAAACATCCGGTTGAGGGGTTCTCTGCAGGTGCGGGCAGCCTTTCTCCCTAACTTTGATCTTCAACCGATTCCTGACAGACTTCCGGGCAAAGGACTTGTCGATGACAACAATCTTTATGAATGGGAGGTCATGATAATCGGGTTAGTAAAAATCCCTTCAGATCCATCCATCACACTCACCAGATTTGACAGGCCTCCGGACACCCTGTAGTACGCACACGTACCCCTCTTATCTATAACTCTTATTCATACCTGATGTAGTGAGGGAGGGTTCTTCAAGGCTCGGCTTTCTTTCCCTTCAGAGTACCCTCTCCAACCGCCAAAGATGCGGTTCATCACGCCCATGTGGCACCCAAACAGTAAGCCACGGGTGCACTTTAATCGCCGCGGGATCTAATCCTATTATACAGTTTACGCCGACGGTGTAGTTTGCATCTCCATCTTGGTGCGTATTCCTTGTCTTCTCCATCAAACAATGCTCATTCATGATCACAGCATGCTCCGGGTGATGATCAGTACGGCTATGAAGATGCCGGTGAACGATGGATGCCTGTCCACACTGTGGAAACAATTGTATGACTTTCATCGAAACTTTCCGTTTGTGCCGGTTTGACCCTCCATCGTAGCTCGTGAGCGTCATATCGCTACTGTCCTCCGAGACCCCAAACACGGACAGCCCAGCCAACGTGGATGCCGCCAAAGAAATTCGCACGGATCATGCTGGTGCGTGACCTCCAGTCAGCTCAATCACTTGATGCTAACCATGTCATTGTAGCTTACAAGAAGAAGGTACGACGTCTGGTACGTAAGAGTGCGGAGGAGGCCTTTGATTAGTTCATCTTCATCCCCCTGCATCTTCACCCATCTGTTATACTCCTGTTTCGTAGTCTCTGTGTTAGTGGTTGCTCCACCTTTGTCGTCGTATAAGTACCAATGAGTCTATCAAGACCTTGTCAATGTCTGAAACGACGCCGGTCTGATACCTAATCACGTGACACACTTAGTAGAGCACCCTTAAGCTGCGACCGCTCTCCACCTTTCTCCTTACCTCCATCTTATCACATCGTCCACTACGAAATTACCACCAAATACTAAGCATGTCGGAACAAGCTGGCGAGGCAAGTCCATCAAAGAGTCTCCGTAAATCTAACCTGAAACATTCCAAATGTCGTATGTTACATGTTCTCGTCTCTTGTGCGCTGTAATCTACCCAGGCTGTACCTGCAGCTCAGAAGAGTAGCTGGACGAGCTTTTTAAAGTCGTGAGTCTCAATCGTTCTTCGTTTTGTGAGATCCTTTGATCGGTAAACTGATGCCCCTTAGGCTGGCTGGTTTCACGGGTGATCTGTCAGCTATGACTGCTCCTCCGTTTATATTGTCGCCTACTTCCCTTACTGAGTTCCCAGGTACGATCAGTTTTGAGCGGTATACATCGATCTGACTGTGTTGTGTTGTTCAGCTTACTGGTGTGAGCGACCTGAGTTGTTTGCTGCGATTGCCGATGGGAAGACGGAGCAAGCCCGAGCGTTGGCTGTGTTGAAATGGTTCATCGTGAGTCGAGAAACATCGTGGTTGTCTATCGTTCCGTTCATCTATATGGTTGCCAGAGCACGCTTAAAGGGCAATACACATCCCGGAACGAATCGATGGGGTCTGAGAAGAAGTATGTGATATGGTATGTATCTCTGGTATGAAGCTCATCTATGATGTAGGCCGTTGAATCCTGTTCTTGGAGAGTAAGCATCTTCGTTCCCGACACATGTATCTTGCGCTGATCTGATCTCTTCTAGACTCTTCTACGGGTATTGGCCAGCCAACGCAGCTCGCGGAGGCAAAACCACCCTAGTCGTAGAACAAGTCTCCCACCACCCACCCATCACAGCTTATCGCATAGAGAACCTCGAAAAAGGTGTGACTTTGACGGGACACAGTGCCCAGAAGACGAGTTTCAGCGGTACGTTTTATGTCTCCTTTCTTTCTTTCGTGTGTCACATATCGCCCCGCATGCCTGACCCATGTTTAACTTCAACTCTAGGGGGAAGCATCATCGTGAAGCAAGTCGGGCATGCAGTTCTGACTGTATCCCTTCCGTCTGGGGAGTCCGAGGAATACCTGATCACACTTCCTCGACTCCGTATCGATGGGCTGTGGTACGGATCACCGTATATCGAGCTTGCAGAAACGAGTTACATCCAAAGCTCTACTGGGTGGCTCTCTACGGTGAGCGCCTACTTCCTACTTCTCATCCTTGCTATCTGAATCTGAATCTGACGAACCAACCAGATCGAATACAAAGGCAAAGGCTATTTCTCCGGCAAATCCCACTCCTTCAAAGCAACGCTCACCCCGCATTCACACATCCACACCTCCCCGCACGTCATTGAAGGGACATGGCATACGACGTCTAAAGAGTCGCATAGCGGTGCTACGTTCCATGATGTCACCTCGCCGAAGGAGGAGATCACGGTCGCATCTATTGAGGAGCAGGGGGAGTGGGAGAGCAGGAAATTGTGGCATGGTGTTGCGAAGGGTATCAGGGAGGGTGATTTTGAGAGTGCTGCGACGTTTAAGGGGAAGATTGAGGTACGTTTATTATTCTCGTATTTTTTTTTTGAGGTGGGCTGATTTGCGAAATTTGGATTTGGAATAGAACGAACAAAGGCAGAGAAGACGGGATGAATCTGCTGGTGGTACGACGTGGGAGTTGAAGCATTTTAAATATGTGGAGCATGATCCTGTCTGTGAGTGTACCTCCTCTGTCTAGATGCTAATGCTAATCCTCTTTGAAGACGAACGTCTAGGCAAGCTATTCAAAGCGAACCCCCCAACAGAGGATGGATATGCTTACCTCGGCAACGGTCCGCACTCTGAGTCTTAGTCTTAGATGCCGGGCAAGTATACCTCTAGACGTGCAGACGACCGCTGTCGACCTATAGAGCATTGTTTGTGCCTTTGGATATCGTCTGTGGATCAATGGACGCTCTTGATCTGATATAGTCTCCTACTTTCTTCTTTGTAGTTATCGCAGGTATAGACTTGATTAATTCACGCTTTTACTTGGGGTTGGTTGTGTGAGCAATAGGGCAATAATTGAACGTTGTCCTTCTTCATTGTGATACTAATTCACATTTGCACGCGATTGTTAGCTCATTGCATGAAAGATTGATTTATTTTCGGTATTAGGCAGGAACAAAGACCATGATCCGCTGGACAGTACATACCAAGGATTTTGGAGGTGGAAACGGGGAGGTTGCCGAGATGTCCCCCGAGAAATACGTACGGAAGTTCGGCCTTCTATTCAAACTGACTCGCATGCGAACAGCAATTGCCCATCAAACTGATCGCTCTCGATTACCAACGATACAACTGGCGCGGTGATCGCATTGCACTACGTAGCTGTCGAGTGAGCATGTTCCGGGATCTACGGGACGGTCAGTTTAAAGCCGCCTGTTGCTTCTTGCTGTTTTGCTAAATAACCGGTTAGATAACGAGCGCTAGCATAGGGGCAATGCAACTCATCGATAGTAACAGATATTGAGAACGCTTCGCAGCGAACGGCCTATCGTCTTCCCTAGTGGTTGAGAACTAGCTAAACATAGATTGAGGCCGCACAGAATGTGACCCCTGTGATGCTTGGGCGCTTCAGCTGCACAGCCTATGCTATATATAAGCTGTGAAGTGAACACGAGGATACAGCATGTCAAAACGTACAAGGACTCCAGTGAATTCAATTCTAACTTGACCAAAACGCCCATTGTGCCCTGCTGTCTGTCCGTCATTGTTGTCCTCGTAAGTGATAATTTGGAATTTAACAGATGAAGGCTGAGACGACGCTGCACTCGGTAGGTAACTAGTAGTAGGAATTCTGGAGTATGGCCTCACCCACCGTTAAGACGAAAGAGGCTTCAGCAATAAAGCATGGCCAGAAATTTGAAGGACACGCCGATTGGGTCGAGGGTGTCATACACCTGCCCGACGGACAGCGGATCATCACTTGCTCATGGGATGGCTCATTGCGGGTATGGAACTTGAAGAGCGGGAAACAGATAGGAGAAGACTGGCGGGACGGAGAAAGTAGAGTGTACAGTCTAGCGTTGTCTCCGGATGGGAAGAAAGTAGTTAGCGGGAGTTGGGACGGTACAGTGAGGTTGTGGGACATCGACACATGCAAAGTCATCACGAAATGGATGGGTCACAAAGAGAGTGTGTGGTCTATCTGCTGGAGTCAAGATGGTCGGAGAGTGTTGAGCGGATCTAACGATGGGACTGCAAGGCAATGGGACATGGAAAACGGAAAGACCATCCTTGAGCCAATCGTGACTGGGCACGACCACGTGTGGGCAGTCGTGTACTCACCAGACATGACCTTGATTGCGATGGTGGACGCGATGGGACCTTGACTATAGAACCCAGCGAGTCCACAGTCAAAGTCTGGGACGCAAAGACAAGCAAGCTGGTCGCGACTCTCAAAGGACACACAGACTCAGTGCGCTGCCTGGCTTGGACCAAAAACCAAAAAACGCTTATCTCTGGGTCATTCGATCACTCCATTAGGACATGGGATACAACCAAGTGGAAGCAAACTGCGGTGCTGGATGAACACGCCCAAGGTGTCTTTGCTATTACAATATATGCGAACGGCCGCATCCTCGCAAGCGTTTCGGGCGACAATACAGCGCGATTGTGGAACCTCGACGATGGAACAACCCATCAGTTCGCCACTCCAGCACGCAGAGCAAGTGACTTGCGTGTCGTTTTCTGCGGATGGAAAGCAGCTAGCTACTGGCTGCTGGGACAAAAACGCGTACATATGGGATGTTGCTACGATTCTTAGAGAGGCTGACCTCAATGACCTTCTTTCGGATTCAAAGGTGAGCTGACAGGCATGTCTCAGTTTATTACTGAACGCACTCTGCCAGGCCAACAAGTCGGCACTCCATGTACGTGACACATTCATAGGCATATATCGTTGTGCTCAACATAGATACTCTACTAGGCTGATGCTACACGACGTCCGGTTCAGCCACGTCCGCCTGCTTATCGGGTACCCCAAGGTTTTTTCGATGGAGTCCCACCAGATCGTTCTCATGTACGCCGTCACGTGCACTATCCGTTCGATTTTGTTTTCCTGACCTACCTCCACGTTCTCAGTTCTCTGCACGAAGCCGTCCCCACTCCTCAGCACCGCCAGACAGCACGTTTTTGGGCCGCTTGTTCTACCGCAGGCCTTCCGATGCCCATGATACGTCACCGTCCTCTCCTCTCGACTGGGCTCGAAACCTTTTGAAACCGCGCAGACAAAGTGGTGAAGAAATTGAGTTGCAAGGGTGCAGCCCTGCAGTTGTCGAGGTTTCGTATGCAAAGGGCAAACGTGTATGTTCTTTCTCCTTTTCGGGCGTTCAACTCCATCTAATGTCATGTAGAGAAACGCTTGCGCGAGGGAGAAACGGAAAAGGCCATTGCCCTCGAAGAACCCTACTGCAAGCAGATCACGGATTCCCAAGCCCAACGCCACGCAGCAGTCCGGCGCAGCAACTCAGACACAGCCATCTTTGCAACCACAGGCAGCTGTCTCTAATTCGTCTACCACACCTACTGTCGGTAATAATACCGCGGCTACAAGTTCAACGCCCTCACGCCCTGATGTAATGCTCAGACAGGTTGGACTCTGGACTCGCTTCTGGCTCTTCATTGGTTGTCTGTCTCCTGAATACCAGGATGGTCATCATTAATCTACGATTCCTCGTTCCCTACGATGACTTCTCGCGCTTCTCCAAAATATTGCACCTCACATCGACGAGGCCTGCCTCTGCTATCTTTCGAACTATCATTTTTCGATACCACACGCTAAGCTCTAGATTGGATTGGGCGTCTGTGATGTTTGAATGATCTAATATTCGCTTACTTCTCTGTTGTGGCTATCGCAAATTGATTTTACTTGGGGTATTTGCGTCAGCGATAGGACGATGATTAATTAGACGTCTGTGATGGATCTGGTATATTCTCCTACTTGGACTTGGCTAATTCATACTTTCATCTGGGGCTGTTGCGTGATCGATAGAGCAATCATATCTATGTCATCGCTCTGCCCATCCGACAGCGATCACGTCTTAAACTTCGGCATGCACGAGCGTCCGCGCATTCAATCCTGTCGTATCAGGCGTCTCGTCTTGCCTGTACTTGCTCACTCTGCCTGTTCGCCATTGTTCGTTGGCCACATCGATGTGGTCAAAGGCACGTACTTTGCATCACACTTGGTCATATTCACGTCTGTAACCGCTCTGCCAGCCAAAGGCGAGCGGTGGCATCTACAACAGCATACAAAAACGCCCGCTCATTTAATCCCGTCACCAGACGTCTCGTCTTGCATTTGCTTGCTATACTTGCTCCACCTGTTCGCCAACGTTCGTTAGCCACATCGACGTGATCGTGTCTCTTCCTCTCCAACAAAGGCATGTACTTGCCACCGCGCTTGTACGTCCCTGCACCGAGCGGGACACCAAGGACCAGTTCCCGGCCCAAGTTCGAACGAGGGAGCATGTGAGGTGTCAGTCCTGTCTGTCTGAAAGGGAGGCATTGAGGTGGTGGAGAATGATATTAGGTGGCAGACGTGAGGAAGTGCTCGTCTAGGTAGTGTGGATGAGGGAGCGTTGATGTATGGAATGGAGTTGGTGATAGAGGTCTGGGCCGGTTCCGCTCTCTGTACCGTCATCGTCTGTTTGCCATGTGACATCCAAGGCTGCGTATAGAGCATGAGAGGGAGGGCGTTTGCCATCTGATATTCGGGTTTGCGCTCCATCAGTGGCAACTGACACTCGGGTGATTGATCTGATTCTGCAGGAAAGACGTTCATGAGATTTGATATGATGGACGATTGTTCAAGTACTGTTCCGACGAGGAAAAGGACTGCCATCATATATCGAACTTGATGGTATAGGAAAGCTGAGCCTACGAGATCGAATACATATACTCGATTATCACCGTCGGACTCTGGAGAAACTGGATTGATCTCGGGGCGCATGACATAGCAGCAAAAGTTGGTGATTTGTTTTGCTGGATCTAACTCATACAAATTTCGGAAGTCATGTTCGCTGACGAGATAGTTTGTAGCTGATTTCATGAGGAATATGTCGAGTCTGTGAGAGGTGTATCATTGTAGTGTTGGTGTTTGCAGTTGAAGCGGGCGGAGAAATCAGGGGAGATGGGGGACCAGGCAAAGACACGGATTGTTGGGGGAGCACCGGTTTGGGATGGAGACGCAGTGGAGCTTGTGCTGCTCAACAAGTCCATCAAGAAATACGTACGGACGTTCAGTCTTCTATTCAAACTGAGTCGCATGCGAACAGCAATTGCCCATCAAACTGACCGCTCTCAGTTACCAACGATACAACTGGCACGTTGGTGACATTGCACTACGTACGTAAATCCTACGACGAACTTGATCGCGGTTAACTTCGGAATCTGGCACGGCTGCTTGGGTGAGCAATAGTACCGTACGCGATGGCGATCACGTCTGTGTAAGTAAATCGTTCTCCTCCTTGTCCACGATTTCGTTGCTGTCGAGGCCCTGGGATCCACCGGACGGTCAGTTTAAAGTGGCCTGCTGCTTCTCGCTGTTTTGCTAAATAACCGGTTAGATAACGGGCGCCAGTTCAAAGGGAACGCAACTCATCCTCCTATTTTAATAGTAGCAGATGCACGAAAACACATGAGAACACTTCGCAGCGAACGGCCTCCCGGGTAGTGGTTGAGAGCCAGCTGGTCGTGGACTGAGGCTTGACGGAATGTGATGATATGATGCTTGGGCGCTTGAGCTGCACAGCCTGTGCTGTGTATAGGCTGTGAATGAACACGAGGATAAAGCGTCTACGACGTACCAGGAAGTAGAGGATTCAACATTGACCTGACAGAAACACCCATTGCCATTGTGCCCTGCTATCCAACCGTCGTCGTTGTCTTCGTAAGTGATGATTTTCGAATTTGATGGATAAAAGCTGAGATAGCGCTGCACTCGGTAGTAGGAGCATGGCTCCACCCACCGCTAAGACAAAAGAGGCATCAGTAATAAAGCATCACCAGAAATTTGAAGGACACACTGATCCTATCTGGAGCGTCATATACTTGCCAGGTGGACAGCGGACCGTCACTTGTTCATTGGATGGCACGCTCCGAGTGTGGGACTTGGAGAGCGGGAAACAGATAGGAGAAGACTGGCGGGACGGCGACAGTGGAGTATGGACCATAGCATTATCTCCGGACGGGAAGAAAGTGGTTAGCGGGAGTGAGGATGGTGCAGTGAGGTTGTGGGACATTGACACATGCAAAGTCATCACTAAATGGACAGGGCACACAAAGCGAGTGGTGTCTGTTTGCTGGAGTCGAGATGGTCGGAAAGTGTTAAGCGGATGTGATGATGGGATTGTAAGGCAATGGGACGTGGAGAACAAAGAGACCGTACTTGCCACATCGATCAAGACAGGGCACACGCGGGTGTGGGCAGTCACCTATTCACCAGGCGCGACCTTGATCGCGACTGGTGGACGTGATGCACCCTGGACTGGAGAACATGCCGAGTCTTCAGTTCAAATCTGGGACTCAAAGACAGGTGAGATGGTCGCCAACCTCAAAGGACACACAAGAGAAGTGCGATGCCTGGCTTGGACCAAAACACTCATCTCCGGTTCATACGATTACTCCATTAGGACATGGAATACGAAAACATGGAAGCAGATCGCAGTTCTGGAGGACACGTCCTATGTTATGGCTATTGCAATATCTGCGAATGACCGCATCCTCGCAAGCGTTTCAGGCGATAGGACAGCGCGATTTTGGAACCTCGACAATGGCAAGACTATCGGTTCACCCCTCCAGCACGCAGACGAAGTCAACTGCGCGTCGTTTTCCGCAGATGGAAAGCTACTAGCCACTGGTTGCAATGATAATAACGCATACATATGGGATGTTGCTGCAATCATTAAAGGAGCTGGCCTTGACGACCTGCTTTCGAATTCAAAGGTGAGTTGACAGGTATATATGTCTCACGGTACTACATTCTCACAACTGAACGCACTCTGCCACGCCTACAAGTCGGCATTCCATGTATGTGACACCTTCATTAAAAGATCCCATTGTGCTCAACATACATACTCTAGGCTGATGCTACACGACGTCCAATCCAGCAACGTCCACCTGCTTATCGGCAAGGTTTCTTCGATGGAGTCCCACCGGCTCACGTATGTCATCACTATAACTTTGATTTGGATTTCCTGACCTCCATATTCTCAGCTCTCTGCACGAAGCCGTCCCAACTCCTCAGCACAGCCAGGTAGCACGTTTCTTTCTCGCTTGTTCCACCGCAGCCCCTCCGATGTCCATGATACATCATCATCCTCTCCTCTCGGCTGGGTTCGAAACCTTTTGAAATCGCGCAGACAAAGTGTTGAAGAAATTGAGTTGCAAGGGCGTAGCCCTGCAGTTGTTGAAGTTCCGTATGCGAAGGGCAAACGTGTACGTTATTTCTCTCTCGGACATTTAACTCCACCTAGCATCATATAGAGAGATGCTTCAGCAAGAGAGAAACAAAAAACGAAACCATTGCCCTCGAAGAACCCTACTGCGCGCAGCTCATGGCCTCCCAAGCCCAATGCCACACAGCAATCCGGCACACCAACTCAGGCCCAGCCAGCTGTCTCCAATTCGTCTACCACACCTGCTATCGTTGATGACACCACGGCTACAAGCTCAATGCCCTCGCGCCCTGATGTAATGCTCAGACAGGCTGGACTCTGGACTCGCTTCTGGCTCTTCATTTGTTGTCTGTCTCCTGAATACCAGGATAGTCGTCACTAATCCTCGTTCCCTATGATGATTTCTCGCGCGCCTCCAAATATTGCACCTCTCATCGATGAGGCCTGCCTCTCTGCTATGTTTCGAACTGTAATACCACACGCTAAGCTCTAGATTATATTGGATGTCTATGATATTATGGAGCTAATATTCGCTTACTTCTCTGTTGTAGTTTTTGTAAATGAATATTACTTGGGGTATTTGTGTCAGCGATAGGACGATGATTAGACGTCTGTGATGGATCTGGTATATTCTCCTACTTCAAAGTAGTATCGCAGAAACAGACTTGGCTAATTCATACCCCCAGCTAGGGCTGTTGCGTGATCGATAGAGCGACGATCACGTCCTAAACTTCGGCATGCATGAGCATCCACTCATTCAATCCTGTCGCATCAGGCGTCCCGTCTTGCTTCTGCTTCCATTACTGGCTCACTCTGCCTGTTCGCCATCGTTCATTGGCCACGTCAATGTGATTGAGTCTTTTCCTCTCCGATAATGGCATGTGCCTGGCACCGCGCTTGATCATATTCATGTCTGTAATCGCTCTGCCAACCAAAGGCGAGCGATGGCGTCTACAACGGCATACAAAAACGCCAGCTCATTCGATTCCGTCATCGGGCATCTCGTCTTGCGTTTGCTTTCTATACTTGCTCCCCTGCCTATTCATTGTGAGGAAGTGTTCGTCTAGGGTTGTGTGAATGAGGGAGCGTTGATAGATGGAATGGAGTTGGTGATAGAGGTCTGAGCCGCTTCCACTCTCTGTACCGTCGTCGTCTGGTTGTCATGTCATATCTGAATCTGCGTATGCGCAATCCTAGAGCATGAGAGGGAGGGCGTCTGTCATCTGATACTCGTTGCGATCCACCGGTGGCAACTGAGACTCGGGCAATGAATTTGATTCTGCAGGAAAGACGTTCATGAGAGGTGATATGATAGACGGTTGTTCAAGTCCTGTTCTGACGAGGAAAAGGACCATCGAACTTGATGGTATAGGAAGCTGATCTTACGAGATCCAATACGTATACCGAAATGTATGCGTGGTGATGGGAGATGAAGTGGTATGTTGAACATGGGACATGTAGCAGAGCGAGCTAGTAGCATGAATAGGCATAACACATCAACGAATATATGTGCATCCAGATTCAACTAGAAAAAGGGTGCGGGAAATCGCCGAGGAAATTGCATATTAATGGTGACCATCAGTATACTCAGGAGACAGGCAACCAATAAAGAGCCAGAAGCGAGTCCAGAGTCCAGCCTGCCTGATTGTTGCATCTGGGCGTGAGGGTGTTGAAGTCGCAGCTATGGTAGTATCGCCAACGGCAGGTGTGGTGGACGACAAGGAGTCAGCTAATTGTGGTTGCGAAGGTGGGTAAGCCTGAGTTGCTGTGCCGGATTGCTGGGTGACACCAGGCTTGGGAGGCCGTGAGTTGCCTGTAGTAGTATTCTTCGGACGTAACGGTTTCGTTTTCTTTTTCTCCCTCGCTGAAGCATTTCTCTATGAGATATCAGGTAAAGTTGAACGACAGAGGAGAGAAAACATACACGTTTGCCCTTTGCATACGGAACTTCAACAACAGCAGGGCTGCGCCCTTGCAACCCAATTTCTTCACCACTTTGTCTGCGCAGTCTCAAAAGGTTTCGAGCCCAGTCAAGAGGAGACGACGGTGATGTATCATGGGCATTGGAGGGCCTGTGGTGGAACAAGCGGCCCAAAAACGTGCTGCCTAGCAGTGCTGAGGAGCGGGGATGGCTTCGTACAGAGAACTGAGAGCACGGAGGTCAGGAAAACAAAATCAAATGGACAGTGACGACATACATGTGCTGGTGGAACTCCATCAAAAAAACCGGGGGGTGGCCGATAAGCAGGCGGACGTCGTGTAGCATTAGCCTAGCTAGTTTATATGTTGAACACAATGATATCTTTTTACAAAGGTGTCACGTACATTCGGAAGTGCCGACTTGTTGGCCTGGCAGAGCGCGTTCAGTTGTGAGAATGTAATACAATGAGACATGCATGTCAACTCACCTTTGAATCCGAAAGAAGGTCGTTGAGGCCGGCTTCTCTAAGAATTGCAGCAACATCCCATATGTACACATTTTTGTCCCAGCAGCCAGTGGCTAGTTGCTTTCCATCCGCGGAAAACGACACGCAGTTCACTGGCTGTGCGTGCAGGAGGGGCACGCTAATGGGTTGTTCATCGTCGAGGTTCCACAATCGCGCTGTATTGTCGCCCGAAACGCTTGCGAGGATGCGGTCATTCGCAGATATTGCAATGGCATAGACACCTTGGGTGTGTTCATCCAGAACCGCGGTTTGCTCCCACTTGGTGGTATTCCATGTCCTAATCGAATAATCGAATGACCCGGAGATAAGTGTTTTTCCGTCCTTGGTCCAAGCCAGGCAACGCACTGCGTCGGTGTGTCCTTTGAGAGCTGCGACAAGCTTGCCTGTCTTTGCGTCCCAGATCTTGATGGAGCACTCGGTAGGTTTTCCAGTCCAGGGCTCGTCCTGTCCGCCAGTCGCAATCAAAGTCATGTCTGGCGAGTAGACGACTGCCCATACGTGTTCGTGCCCGGTCGCGATTGGCTCAAGGATGGTCTCTCCGCTTTCCACATTCCATTGCTTCGCAGTCCCATCGTTACCTCCGCTTAACACTTTCCGACCATCTCGACTCCAGCAGATAGACACCACAAGTTTTGTGTGACCCGTCCACTTCGTGATGACTCTGCATGTGTCGATGTCCCACAACCGCACGGCACCAACCTCACTTCCGCTAACCACTTTCTTCCCATCCGGAGACAACGCTATAGTCCATATCCCACCATCTCCATCCCTCCAATCATCTCCTATCTGTTTCCCGCTCTTCAAGTCCCACACTCGGAGCGAGCCATCGATTGAACAAGTGATCATCCGCTCTCCGCATGGAAGGTGTATGACATCCTCGACCCAATGGGTGTGTCCTTCAAATTTCTGGCGGGGTGTTATTGCTGATTCCTCTTTAGTTTTAGTGGTGGGCGAAGCCATGCTCCAGAATTCCTACTGCCGAGTTGCAGCGCCATCTCAGCCTTCATTGATCAAATTCCAAAATCAGCACTCACAAGGACAGCGGCGACGGTCAGACAGCAGTACACAATGGACGTTTTGGTCAAGTCAGCTAAATCCTTTGCTTCCTGGTACGTTTTTACATGCTTTATCACCATGTTCGCTTCACAGCTTATACAGCATGGGCTGCGCAGGTGAAGCGCCCAAAGTATTATATGATCACCGTGTGACATTACGTGAGCCTCAGTTCAACATCTCCAATGTTTGCTGCTGTCGGAATGTGAGGATTGCAGTTGTCGGTCAGGTGCGTTGCCTATATGCTAGCGCCCATTCATATCTAATCGACTCTGGAAATTCCCTGTCGCTCACTCCGTTTATTTGCTTCCTAGTCAAACATTCAAGTTCATGTTGTGGCTATGCCTTTGGATCCCTCGGATTCGTCTTCTGCTACGAGGACGGGCATCAGCATCAGCGACAGTTTAACAACAAATGAATGAAGGTTCCCTGCTACCCTCTTCATTCTTCTTTTTCAACTCCGTCGTACGCTGTCTGGCGATCGAGATGAGCTACTGGAAACCACGATTCCGAATAAACAGGTTCTGTTTCGCACATCGAACTGTGAGTATGAATAATTGTAGTACCTGGCCGCACCAGGGCCCACAGAGAAGGTGAAAGAAACACCCAATTCGTATCCGTCGTTTGAGAGGTCTTTCATTTTGCGCTGGAGTTCATGCAGTGTCCATGCGCCCTGTATAGCGATGGAGCTCGGGCAACGGGGTTCGGTTGCCTTACGGGACGCGGGAACAAGCGTCATGGTGTTGGTTGATAAATGTAAGACTCATTTTATTAGAAGAAACGACTGTCCTATAGGTCAGACCAAATTTATCACCATCTTCCTTCCGATACTTGCCAATGACGGCTGTCTAATTAATGAGACATTCCTCAATTGTGGAAGTTTTCTCTGCTTCGGAAGCAAAGAGACTGTCCTGATCTCACGCGCACTACCATAGAGTCCTCAGACCTGCCTTTGAGTACTGCAACGTATAGAAATTCTCGGTCTGTTCTTACAATACCATCATCGAGTTCTCTGCTACCATGAAAATTACTTCCTAACGTATGTGCGCATCGCCAGCGCATGCGAGTGTAGCAACGGGTCACTTTGTGTCCATTCACCAATCTTATACAACACATCCCGTTGGAAGCAAAATGTATGCCCTCGTTATGAAAATGGGAGAGTAATCTGTCTAGGCCATAAGAGACGCATGAAACAAACCGCTGATCACTTCCGTTAAAAGATCGTAAAGAATATAGAATACGTGATTCAAGTGTTGCATACATACATACGGACGCGCCGATGCGACGGAGATGATGAGGCGTGTGGTAAGGATAGCTTCAAATATAGCGGAATGAGTAGCACAAGTAGGCAGAGCGCACAAACGAGAAACTGTAAACCTGATAAAGGCATGGAGGACAACAAAATATAGATCAATGATGACCGTCAGTATACTCCGTAGATAGACAACCAAGAGTGAGCCAGAAGCGAGTCCAGCATCCAGCGTGTCTTATCATTACATCAGGGCGTGAGGGCGTTGGAATTGTCGCTGTGGGAGCAATGGCAGGTGTGGTGGACGACGAGGAGACGCCTGTCTGTGGCTGCGAAGATGGCTGGGTCTGAGTTGGTGTGCTGGATTGCTGCGTGACATTGTGTTTGGGAGGCCGTGAGTTGCTCGCAGTAGGTTTTTTCGAACGTGATGGTTTCGTTTTCCTGATCTCTCCCGCTGAAGCATTCCGCTATGTAATGTCAGGTTTAGTTGAAATGTCTGAGAAAAGAACAACATACCGGTTTTCCCTTTGCATACGGGACCTCAACGACTGTTGGGCGACGCTCGTGCAACTCGGTATCTTCACCGCTTTGTCTGCGCCGTGTCAAAAGGTTTCGAGCCCAGTCAAGAGGGGAGAATGGTGGTATATCATGGGTATCGGAAGAGTTGCGGTGGAATAAGCGGGCAAGAAATGTGCTGTCTGACTGTCAAGGAGAAATGGGGGCGGCTGTGTGTAGAGAACTGAGAACACAAAGTTAGAAAACAGTTGAAGAAATACCAATAATAACGTACATGAGAACGATCTGGTGGGACACCATCAAAAAAACCTTGGGGTATCCGATAGGCGGGCTGATGTCGTTGGACCGGACGTCGCGTAGCATTAGCCTAGAGTGTATATGTTTGAGCACAATCAGATGATCTTTCAATGAAGGTGTTCACGTACACGAGGTGCTTTCTTGTCGCCCTTTGAGAGCGAATTCAGTTCTTGGACGCTGATGAAATGAGGTAGAAGTACTCACCTTTGGATCTGACAGAAGGTCCTCAAGGCCAACTTCTTTCATGATCACAGCAACATCCCATGTGTACGTGTTGTGATCGTGGCAGCTAGTGGCTAGTGCCTTTCCATCCACAGAAAACGATATGCAGGTAACTGCATTTGGATGCTGGAAGGGCAAACTGATGGGCTGGGCGTTTTCGAGATTCCACAATCGCACTGTCTTGTCGTAGGATGCACTTGCGAGGATGCGGCCATTCGGAGATATTGCAAGATTAGTGACAAAAGATATGTGCTCATCCAGAACCGCGATCTGCTCCCACTTGGTTGTATCCCATGTCCTAATCGAGCGGTCCGAAGATCCGGAGATAAGTGTTTTGCCGTCCTTGGTCCAAGCCAGGGAGTTCACCCAACTTGTATGTCCTTTGAGGGTTGCGACAAGCTTGCTTGACTTGGCCTCCCAGATTTTAATTGAGCACTCGGCGTCAATGGGATAACCACCAGTCACAATCAAGGTAGTATCTGGCGAATAGATGACTGCCCGGACTTGGTGCCCAGTCTCGATTGATGCGGTGATGGGCTCTCCCTTCTCCACATCCCATTGCCTTGCAGTCCCATCGAAGGATCCGCTCAATACTCTCCGACCATCTCGACTCCAGCAGACAGACACCACAAGTTTTGTGTGCCCCGTCCATTTAGTGATGACTTTGCACGTGTCGATGTCCCACAACCTCACTGCACCATCCTCACTCCCACTCACCACTTTCTTCCCGTCTGGAGACAACGCTATCCCGTACACTTTACTTTCTCCATCTCTCCAGTCCTTCCCTATCTGTTTCCCACTCTCCAGGT
>JABBWD010000297.1:0-22158 GCA_016628565.1 Suillus placidus | reverse complement strand
GTATACGGTTATACCGCGATATCCTTGTATGAATCTCCTCATGGAGATGATTTCTTACCACTGATCCCGATCGGTTCTCTCTACCCATATCTTGTATCCTCCCCTCTGTTTTGGTTTTCTTGCCTTCGTTCTTAGTTCGATGCCTTTGTCTCAGCTATTGTGTCCGACCATGTATATGGTGTATATACCGCGATATCCCTTGTATGAATCTCCTCACGGAGATGATTTCTTACCACTACTAGATCCCGATACCCTAAAAGGTGACTTATAAACCATCATACTCCTGGCAAGTTGCTCCGTAGGTCAGAAATGTCGGACTGCCTCACTATCTATTATACTGGGACGTCCTATCATTGTGGCCAACTGAATTGCTGACGGAATGTTCACCGTAGATCTGGATGTCCTGTGGACAAGTTGTCAAGCGGCTGTCTAATTTTACCAAGTGGCCTCGGTTCGAGTATGAGAAAACTCCCTGCGCCATAGTACTTACTTCAAGTTGAAGCATTGGGATGCTGTGCACTGTGCGAACTGGCCGGGCCTAGGTGCGAATACCACACAATGTCGCACCTGTTGGAATCCATATACATGAAGGGGCGGAATGCTGGCATACGAAGTAGCAAGTGCTAGTGAGCATTGGACTGCTGAACGTGGAAGCGGTAGTCAGCTAGCGTGCCTTAAATATAATAAATAACATATCGATACTCCATAGGATAACGAATGAGAAGAGCGACAATAACGAAACTTAGACGCCCGAGGTAATATCCTCTAAAAGCAGAAACACAAGCGGCCGCTTCCATGTTCTCCAGTGTTGACCTGCACTGCTGCAGTTGGTTGGTGCCTATCAGGGTTTGCTAAAGGGGGACCAAAGTATTCATCGGGTACCAAGTCCTCGTCCTTTTTGGGAACACCCGCAGTAGCGTTGCACTTAAATTGACACCTCGAAGACGGTGAGAAAATCCACTAGGCACATCTCTTTGCCCTGGGCGAGAAAAAGATCGACAATAGGTGGCGCTGTATAATCTGTGCGAATGAGCCACCAGCTTAAACTTCGCATAAGCGGGATTTGACGTTAATGGGGGCAGTAGCAGAGGATAAGGTAACGGGCGGTGCTGGTGTGCGTCGAGACTAAAAATGTAAGTGGACAAAGGGCGCTGCAGCAGCCAACGCTCAGTTCTTGTGGAAATTCGTATCCGAACGACCCTCAGTTATGGTCTGCGCAGAGAAAGAGCTGTGGGGAAGTAGAGCCGAGGTAGCAGGGAACTGCAGGGTGATAACCAGGCCGACAGCGAAGAGACGTGCGTCTAGGGGATTGCGAGGCTGATCATTCCGAACAGGAGGAACTGCGTCCGTGCGCGAAGGAGTTTGCGGAGATGGTAAAGGAAAGGGGCATCCTGTGGATCTATTGTAGGCGGAGGTCCTAACGGCCTGGGGGCAAAAGATGTGGGTATCAGTAGTTTACGGCGCCCAGCAAGAGGACGACGGGTTGCGTCAGACTGCGTATTGGATTCATGTGCACCAGAAAGATGGTGTAAAACAGCGTAATGCATACTTCGAGTGACTGCTTGAGGGTTGGATCAGTCTTAGAGAGAACATTAGTGCACAGAAGTACATACAGGTAAATGCATAATTCCGACTGTACTTCCGCTGCAGGCCAGATACAGGCCGGGACGCCGGGCGGAATGTTGAATGTACAGTTCTCGTGCAGACTAGTTGGGTGAGGAATAACGAGGCCGGAAAGTAAAATGTGAAACGAGGCGAGCAACTGGCGGGACTCGAAAGCCCAAAGCTTGATGGTGTTGTCGTGTGAAGCACCGGAAAGGAGAGCACCATCAAATGACAGCGCCAGACCGCGAATAATCTTGGTATTTTCTTCGAATGGAGTTCCAACAGTCTCCAGTAACGACGGGTCGACTTACTCATAGATCGTTATGGGGTCGTCAGACTCTGTGAAGCTGAACGCGCCCAATATGGTTGTATTTTTGGTACAGTGGCACATATGTCAAAGGTGTGCCAGGAGTTGGTTTCCCTACTCTGGTATCCAATGTCTGTGAACTTCAAGGCACTTCTCCTTCCATGAATTTACTGCGAGCTTTCTGGAGTCTGACGAGAATCGAACTGCACCTAATAGAACATTAGCACTTCTGAATGGATCAGTCATGGGCTTGCTATAGTCCAAACTCTATATCCGCACTGTGAAATAAAACGACCTGCTCGACAGCAGCTTGCTGTCAGCGGAGATATCAATAATGCAGGTGATCATTTCGGAGTGGCCTTGAATTTTTTTCACCGTGCCCGTCTCAAGCTTTGAGCTCCCCGGAATCGAAATGTCCTCCAGCAGTGATAACCCATCAACCGTCCCTCGATACCGCCACCGCATGTACTTCTTGCTCGCGAACATCTCGCGCCTCTTCAATCTCCTTTCCCGCTTGTAGATCCCATTGCCGAGTGGTTTTTTCGTCAGCAGATCCGTTGATGATACGCTGGCCGTCTGGAAAGTAGAAAATGGATGTAGCGTATTTGGGACTCTCCAGGGACATCACCAAGACATCACTGGTGTCGAGTCATCTCGGTTACCGAATTGGCGGGCTGCGTCGACATGGATGGCATGACCTACGTCTTCGGGAGCAAAACTGGCAAGAAGTCAAGAAGTGCTCGAGGCGGCAGTGAGTTCAAGGCTGGTCAAGGCTTGACGTCGATGGTGATTTGTGCTCCAGAGCACTTGCCTGAGGAAGCTAATTGTCAGTTCACTAGGGATTGTTGACGTTACCAAGCGGCTCGTAGTAAGGAAGAGAAGTAGAGCTCGGGCGTAGTTATTTTGGCGCGGCTTGCCTACCTGGCAGCTGTGTATATTGCACCCCTGCTTCTATTATTTTTCTCGCTGCTTGGTTCACAGTCATGGGATGAACTTGAAGTGGATGATGAAGGATATGTTGTAAAAAGTGTACATCCGGATCATTTTCGGCCCGAACTGCTACTTGGCCTGGCAACCTTGTTCGCTGCAGTTTTGCTTTCAACGCCAGCAGACACATGCAGATTATTGACCAATATTTTTTGAACAGATCATTGAGCAGCGACTAGATGTCCTGATGCCATCGTCTGAACCATCCACCGATGTCGTTGTCGAGCGCACACTCATCCAATCTTCTGCTACTGTTTTCCCGACAAGCCCACGCACACTTGCGGATGTGCGTGAAGAGGTTGCCCAGAGCCTCGCACTCCGTATGATCACAAAAGCACGCACCGTCGATGGTGTCCGCATAGGTGTCCACTTCACTTTCTCGAAGAAAGATGATGGTCTCTTTCTTCGGCTTGTCACTTCCCATATCCGTGCACGACTACCTTCGTCTCGATATCTCTTCGCCATAGCCACCACTGGTGCATCCCCAACAAGTCGTGGTACCCGAAGTGGCGCCCGCACTTCAAACGCACTCGTTATCTGCGGCTCAGATGAGGATGATGTGCAACGTGCTGTACTCCTTGCATCCTCTAAATTTTTGGGACGCGTCGATGCAGTTCAAAACACGGGTACTCTCCTTGCTGCCTCTGTAAGACATATCGGCTCATCTTATGATGACGCTGCCTTATGGGACGTATTGTCCAAGTCTGTACGCACTCCCATCGATCCTCTTCTTCCTCCACCTGGATCTCGTAGCATTGATCAACTTCTATCTGATGCCCGATCAAAGCTTGAGCGAATGACACCCCGGCAAGCCTATGACGCCCTTCACGACCCCACATACCCAATGCCGGTCTTTCTCGTGGATATTCGCCCAGCTTCCCAACGTGCTCGTGAGGGCGGAATCCATGGATCCCTCATTATCGAGCGAAACGTTCTGGAATGGCGTTTTGACCCTCGTTGCGAAGCACGACTCGCGATTGCAGATCGCTATGATTTGAAGATAATCATATATTGTCAGGAGGGGTATACCAGCTCTTTGGCTGCGGCATCCCTCCACGAGCTTGGGTTGCTCAATGCGACTGATATAGTGGGCGGTTTTGCCGCATGGGGTGCGGCTGGCCTGCCAGGTCAGATAAGGCCCCCGTCCACTATCAGTGATGAAGAAAGCTATCAAATCAGCCAGCCTTCGTTTGATTCTGATGATGTGATTGATGGTATATGACTAGTTTCGACGTCAAGCGCGTATTTTGGTATACCCAGATTCATGAGCCTGTATTATATATTATTACGCACAGGTGCTATGGAAATCGATTACGACCAAAAATACTTGATAAAACGTTTGTCGGCGTGATGGACAGAGGATGTCATATTTGTCTAGCTGGCCTGTGATTTTACATAGTGAACTGATCAGCGCTTGACGTTAGAACGTTGATGATTACATACCAGCTGCTTTTGTTCAATCCATAAGCTTGTTTCATCACGCATACCATGAGCCACGTACTACTAGCTTTCACATAGTCCATCCTACGATCTCCCCAATATCCTAATAGTCTTCTACCCACGACGCCGACACCAGTGGCAACAAACTCGAACTACCTGCAACGCCGACACCGACATCGCGAACGCGATGAACTACATTCGTGGCGCTGTGAGCGCAATCAGTGCTCCATACCAGTACTATAAAGATATCAACCCATCAACCCTGACTGGGGCCATCGATGTCATCGTTATTCGGCGCTCACCATCGCCCACTTTATCCGCTAGCTCCGGTTCACAAGACAGTGACGTTTACGCCTGCTCTCCTTTCCATGTCCGTTTCGGTAAGCTCCAAGTACTCAGACCTGCTGAAAAGAAGGTGCGCACTGTCTTCTCTTTTTGTCAAGATGTTCAATGAGTCACAATGGCTGGGAGTAGGTCAACGTATCAGTAAATGGCTCGCTCATCCCGTTCAATATGAAAATCGGAGATGCAGGAGAAGCATTCTTCGTGTTTGAGACAGAGGAAGATATCCCAGAAGACCTCGTTACAAGTCCTCTACTCTCTCCAACCCCAGAACTAGGCGAACTCCAGGGTGACTTTGAACGTGGAAGGTCTGGAGCTAAGCCAGTTGGGGAAAGGAAACAGTCAGATTTGAGTTTACAAATGCAGGAGCCCGAGTTTCTCGACTTGAACGCTTCGTCTGTGTTGAAACACCCCATTCCAATGCATACAGGCGCGAAACCGATGCTTGGCTCGAGGAGTGCTCCTCATACTCCTCCGCCAGAGGAACCTTTTGCACAACCAACCGACGTTCCCGGCCCAGAAGTCCAGTACAAGGCCGGTGCGTGCGTTCTGCATAATCTTTGATATGATTTTCAAGGCGTTGCAGATATCGCGCTTGATATGGCTGGATATCATTCTGCTCAAGCACGCGACGCGTCTTCCTCACGTGTATCTCGTGAGTGTTATGTAACTCGTTGCATAGTACGACGAGCTAATGAGCTACAGATTCACAATCTCCAACTCCAACTGCAATCGCCTTCCCATCCACCACTCCTCCAGTCGCTTTTCCTCACACTCCATCACTTTCCACAACCGCGTTTCCTGCCCGCCGCGCTGTTTCAGAATCCACAGAAGATATCCCGCTTCCTCAATACTCCTGGGAATGGGGCGCATTCCCCCAGCCCTCACCTATGACGACACACTTCCAATCTACCCACCTATTGCGCATGGGCAAAGTACTCGCTGTGGATGAACACGCGCCATCCGATTTTGGCGCTGAAGAGTTTCTGGCGCGCAGTAGGAGTGTCCCGCCTGAGCTCGAGGGCAGTCCGCATACCATCTGCTCGTCTCTACCACCTCAAGACGAAGCACATACTCCTGAAGATGAACAGGAACACGAACTCGGACGTGATCATCCTCCACTTCCACTTCCTGAGCACGGATTCGGTTCGGGTGGTGTCCTTACCACGCACCCATCTGATTCACGTACGTTCCTTGTTCACATCGAGGGCCAAGCGCTGTCATTTTCTCTCTCGCTTGTACCTACGTCCAAACGTGGGATCTTCCATGGGAACGATGAAGTGGAAGTCGTGCGTCTATTTGAGGCGGGGAGAATCGACTATATGCAGCTTGTCTCTGAGGAGGTGGTGATCGGGGAGGTGAGGACGAGAGTGGTAGAGGACGAGGGGTTGGTGATTAGGTGGGCGGGCGGGCAGTATATCACGAGGGAAGATGGGAGCCCGTTGATGGATGCTTTGAAGTTGTGGGTTGAGAATGCGCCGAAGGAACCATCGAGGGCGATGTCGGAGCCTCCGTTGGCCATTACAGGGGAACGAGACCCGGGTGTCGACCCAATGGAGGTAAGCAGTGCCGATGAACGAGAACAGGTATCGAGTGGGGGACGAACGAGAGATGAAGCGTGCGGATTCTGAACCGCCAGAGTCGCACCTGAAACCGACGTCGAGCAGTTGGGTTAGGTGGTGGAATCGAAGCCGGGATATCACAGAAGCTGATCGGCCGCCTTTGAGGGTGTCGAATACTTCTCCAATGGAATCCGTGAGTTTTGTGAAGATCAGAAGTATAGTGGCTCATGATGTTTTTCTAGATACTGCCGAAACATGCTCCTCTTCTGCCCCATCATACAGTGTTTCCTCAGTCTGCATCAGCTCCTCCTGCCACACCTGCTCCAGGCATTTTGGAACCCTTGAGTAAGGCGTTGGAAGCAAAGATTGCGAGGACGCAGAAGAGGTACGCCAAGACGCTGCGGTTGACCTCTGACCAACTGGTGAGTCTTCAATATTCTGTTCGGCTTTCAAACATCTGATGTTTTCTTCAGAAGTCCCTCAACCTTAAGCCTGGTGCTAATACCATCACGTTCTCCTTGTCTCATTCTACTGTGCCCGCATGTACGGCGCGGATATTTTTATGGGACTCGACCGATCTTGTTGTCGTGTCTGATATAGATGGTACAATCACCAAGTAGGTTTCTCTCGTTGTCCATGCGTGCACCTTACCTGATATTTCCCTAGGTCTGACGGGCTTGGCCATGTCTTTGCAATGATCGGTCGTGACTGGACGCATTCCGGTGTTGCCAAGCTGTATACCGATATCAGGCGTAACGGGTACAAGATCATGTACCTCACCTCGCGAGCTATTGGGCAGGCAGATTCTACGCGTGACTACCTCAAGGGTATCAAGCAGGATGACTATCAACTTCCTGAAGGTCCCGTCATCATGAGCCCCGACCGGCTGATGGCGTCGCTGCACCGGTATGATGCTTAAATAATCTTGGGAGGGAAGCTACTGATGCATTCACCAGCGAGGTGATCATGCGGAAGCCCGAAGTATTCAAAATGGCCTGCTTGAGGGATATCCAGCGTCTTTTCGGTGAGAGCTTGCGCATGCCGTTCTATGCCGGATTTGGGAACCGGATAACGGATGCGCTGTCGTATCGCAGCGTGAATGTTCCGAGTGCGAGGATATTTACTATAGATTCCTCTGGTGAGGTTAAGATGGAGCTCCTCGAGCTCGCAGGGTATAAGTCATCGTTCGTAATTTGTTGTGCTCATGTATTTGGCGCACTCATATATTTATTGTTAGGTATATACATATGACCGACATCGTGGATCAGATGTTCCCTCCGATACATCGGAAATGGGCAGCGGAGTTCACGGATTTTAATTATTGGAAGACGCCAGTCCAGGAATTCGCCCTTCCCGACCTTACACCTCCCTCCCCCGCCCTGAGTGCTCGATCGGATATGTCTAATCAGAGTACACTTGCACGGTTACGCAACTTCAGCCTCGTAGGGCGGAGACCATCGCGGGACATGACGCAGTTTTCACTTCCACCGCCTGTGATAGTGCGCGAGGGCACGCCGAGTCGAACGATGGGCCTGCGCAGTACACATTTGCGGCAGATGTCCTCTCTCGAACGTCTCAGCGGTAGACTGGCAGCGCTCACGCAGTCATCTTCAGTTGACTCACGCTCGTCATCGTCTACGTTCCTGGATTCTGATGAGGAGGATGCAGAGGTTGAGGAGGGGAGTGTACGGAAACGGCGTCCGAGGAGCACGAGTATGACGAGTATGCCTGGGTCGTTGAACGATGGGCAGTTTGGGGTGGATGGTAGGGATGATGAGGAGGGGTATGGGTATGATGGGGAGGTGGAGGCGGAGGGTGGAGAGAACGAGGAGGAGGCTGCCGAGGAGGCGTTTGATGAGGATTTTCTTGCTACGGGGGAGATGAAGAATGTGCCGTTTTTGTAATGCGGGCGATGGGACCTTGGTAGTGTAATTTAGCCAGGCGCATTGATCGTTAATCTGGATAGAATCAATGACAGCAAATTAAATGTGTATATTGCTGTGATGATAGTACATTCGATACCGATACGAAGACTTCCGTATAGACTAAAACGAGTGAGTCTGGTTTATGTCAGTATGAGTCTAGGTACGAGCTATAAGTTACAAGAACAAACACACTTCAGCGAGTAGGAACAAAGGTTATTTCTTGTCCGCTGCAATTGGAGCGAAACCCAATGGTAAACAGTGCATGCAGAGGTAAAACATACGTGTGCATTGGGTGAATCATGATACAGAAGCCAGATAATACGACCTTGAAAGGGAGTATACGCAGCAAGGCTAAATGTCAATATTGCTTTCCGTGCTGGGGTGCCTAAGAGTTGAGACAGGGGCTGTTGTGGCAACAACGTTTCATGGACCCAGTCAAACAATATGCCCCGTCGCCACAAGAGTCTGTCCCACAATCCGTGGTGTTACCATCGCAACTTCTAGCACAGAATGGTAAAGTGCTACTCCAGTAATAGTTTGCGTTAACAGCGAGCTGGCTGGCATCGCTACGTTTGCCGAGGGCTGCCGTAGCTGCTGAGATGAGGCCCACGAACGAGAGGGCGAGAAAGATTTGTGCTGCAAAATAACTGAATCAGAAGCTCTCTAACAGCCACGGAAGGCAATAAAAGCCCACCAGATAACGACGAGCAAAGGACTTTGTTGTTGCAGTTGCACAATTGAATACAGTAAAGCTAACCTTTTCTACTGGACTAGGGGGCACCCGAATAGGTACGGAAACAGTTTGCATTGTTGCAACATGACTGCCTTCGTTCCTAATAAACGAGACACCCAGCAGCGCGAAGCACCTGCAGCACTATTTGGGTGGCATATGAGAACGACGTATACTCATTGTGAGGAGGTATTGCTGGTCCTTTGGAAAGGGATCGAAAGAGGTCGATGAAGTGACTTCTTCTGCACGTTTTGTGCTGCTTCGTAACCTTGATGGAAGACCGGTTGAATGTGTACCCCGCAAGGGAGAATAGGAAGTGGAGACTCCATTTAAAAGTCGGCAGTAGCTTAGATCGCTAGCTAGAATGTTGTCACTGGATGACTTGTATTGTATTCCGCATGGTGCCGGTCAGCAGTCCTGAGTCGTATGGTGCCACCCACTTTCTTCTTTGGAAAGCTGGGTTACTGAGTGAGGCCATTGAGGAATTGAGATTTGGGTGATTGACTCAGAGAAGTTGTCAAGACTGTTGCAAAGTTAGCAGCCAGGTCCTTGACAGGAAATTCTGAGAAATCGTGGGGGGATTCCAATCGAGAAATGACGATGGCAGAGACGGAGATGTTGAGTTCTAGGAGCGCTTGCAGTCTGCGAATTCGAAGGAGTACTTGCACATGCCAGTGTGTAGTGATGGTCATATGTCAGGATATCTGGAGAAATTTACGATTAGCTAATGTAAATTCTGTAAATGACCGGCGAGCCGGAGAACCCCGGGTCTCAACTGCAGGCAGGTTCGGGCGCGTCTGTACTACGTACTCACTACAAATCGAACAGCGAAATTAGGACATGTGGCTCAGAGCAGATTAAAGGCATTGCCTGGGCGGTGGCCCAGTTCGTTCGATTTCTTCACATTGATTCCACATGTCATAACCTTCGCAGTGGAAGACTATTCGAGGTACATAAGCGCCCAGGGCACTGCAATGCACAGCTACTAGTGGCATGCATAAGGGGCGTGGCAAGAGATATACATAGGCGACAGCGGCGCCCAAGTTTAATCACTTTGCTTGTTAACCTCTTGGTAAGATCAAATTTCATCTGAACATGCAGCGCCATGGAGCTGATGATTGTCTTCAGCAGGTTCACTGTGCTCGAGGGGGCCAGAATCATTGTCGATAACGGGCCTACAGCACAGTAGACCTTGCCGCCGCTTTTTAAACGTGTCCAGGGAATCTCTTGCACATACTTGATCATTTGTCTCTCGCTTGCAAAGACACAGGTCATGGTGTCCATATTAACGCAGCCCTCCACCACAAACTCCACGATGTTTCTGGCACCGGCAATGACCTTGCGGGGTCATGAAGACTATATTCGCTCTATATCCTACTTTCCGAACGGTGAGCGAATGATCAGCGGATCTGATGATCTTACCGCTCGGCAATGGGATATGCAGGTGGGTAAGGAGATACCGAAGTTGCGGGATGTTTGTCAGCGGCAAGTTCGTGCGGTGGCAGTTTCAAGGGATGGTCGATGGGTTGTTACTGGTGGTTCACATTCTGGTCGCGGGGAGCTCAAAGCGTGTGATGTTCAGACGGGCATCGTCAAGACGTTTCAAGGACACTCAAAAGAAACTTATTGCATCGATATCTCTGCGGACAGCACATTGCTGGTCAGCGGCGCTCTCGATCGCTCAGCTCGAATATGGAGTTTGAAGACTGGGAAATTGGTAGCTGGGCCATTCACAAGTATTCAAAGTCTGGGCGCAGTTCGATTCTCCCAAGACTCGAAGAAACTTGCAGTCATGTCAGATGTGGGGAAGTGCCTTGAGGTGTGGGACATACGCGCACAGAAATTGGACGTCAGAGCAGGAAAGTTTGGTTACGACCCCCTGACATATGCGTCAGTGTTCTGGGCAAAGGCAAACTCGATCATCATTGCTGCATTCAGTTTCACGGATGAACCTGCCAGAACAATCTATGAGTTCGATGCATCCACCCTGAAGACTGTCGGAGCTCCCTTCGAAGGGCACACCATGGTTCTCGCCGGCCTAGCGCTTTCATCTGATGATACTCTCCTCGTTACCGCCTGCTACGAAACTATCAAACTTTGGGCCTTCGAGTCCCGTCATCTGCTCGCCTCATTCGACGTTCTGCCTCCCCACTCCTTAACCCTTTCACCTGACTCACGTCAACTAGCTTACGCAAGTGGTGGTGACATTTACATTTACAATACTCCGGCCGAGATCCTGGCCTGCATCGGGCCTGCGCCGGATGCACAGGCCAGTGTACATATACTTATATCGATTGTGCGTGCGCTAATACGTCTTTACAGACCAGTGTACACAAGAAGTCAAGCCTCGCTGATCTACTAAAGGTACGTGTAATACATATATCTCATTCTTCCACTCATTATGCCACCCATTCATATCGCCACTGTTGCAGTCTGATGCAACCCGCCGTCCTGGTGCTGTGCGCCGTAACCCAGTAACATCGCCTGTCATTTCGTACCCCCCTAGACCAAGACCTCCGCCTACAGTAGACCCGCAACAATCCATTTTCGTCCGCCACCTCCGAAAACTCCTTCGATTGCCTCCTCGCTCGAATGCTGTTACAAACGATCAGCCTCGTGACCCTCTAGATGTTTGTCTTTTAATCTTTTCCCCGCCGCGATCGACTCAAAGATCATCTTCCAGTTCCCTGCTACATCCGCCCTACCTCCCAACTTGCCGCAGGCAATAAATGTCAGTCCTCACTTTTTAGTTAATTAGCAGTCCATGACTGAGCCTTGCGTGTCCAGTTAGAGACAAGTTCTGCTCCCCGCCATGTGAGCGGCCTTACGCAGTTCCTGAGGCAGCACCTTTCTTTGCGGTCAAGGCCCGGCCACGAACCACCGGAAATTGAAGTCGCAGCTGGACGCAAGTTTACTGTAATGTAGATCTTCTCACTTGTTCTTACCTTGATGCTGATCGATGCCCTTCAGCGACTTGCAGCTGCTAACCTACCAGAATACAAGAAAGTCGATGATACTCGACATCCATCTAGACAGCAGCCTGCCGTGTCGTCAGCCATGGCAGCAAATGACCCACCGTCCGAGTCGTCTGACCTCGATTCTCTTCCAGACGTGCATTGGTGTAAGGCGTTCCTCTGCTACTACTCGTGCTTGTCTCATGGCAGGCTGAGGATGCCTCCACGATGGCGCTTGGAGCGTGTTTACCCACTCCAGCCGCAGGCTGGCACGACGAGCGGCAGCGGTGGAGGGTCTCATGGTCGCAGTTAGCTCAATGATCTCCTAAATTCATTAAATTCCCTACAACACATGATTTCAATGGATCTTGACCAATCTACTATTGCACCATCAAGAAAACCCTCCAATGCAAACTTGGTCAAAATTAACACTAGTTAGCCGCAGAGTCACAAATACAATCGTGGTGTTCACGGTCGCAGTTACTGTTTGCTCATTGGGCACTCACAATGTTCGCTGAATTCTCTGCAACTAATCTAATTCCATACCTCTGTGCGATTGGAGTATATACAATTCTGATGGTGTACTTGCAAAATGGTTGAGATAATGACCACACTTAATTACATAAGATCTATATTTGCAACAAATATTCTACCTAACGTTATTGGGTGACTGGGTGACTATCCGTAGGCCTGAATAATGCGGTATAGAATAGAATAGAATAAAAAATACCATTTAAGGAAATCTTGCCGCGATGCCGCTGTTCATTTAGGACGACTTTCCCACGCATTATTTTCTTCACCCTCTTATAAACTCTAAATCTGTAGGGGGGGGGCCCCCCTACAGATTATAATAGATGATTATATCCGTTTTAGGCCACTAACGCCCTTGCTATCCGCTTACTCATCGCTTAGTCATCTACATCTGAGGTCGCCGTCACACGCATCTCCTCCATAGCGATAATTGTTGTCTATCTTGCAATATACAGGAACCACTATGGCCCAATTCTTAAGCTCTCCTTGTGAAGTTTTACACTGAAGTTCTAAGATTAACAGCAGGAGACACAATCACGGCAACCACAAGGGCACTACAACACTCAAACTCAGGTCCCTGCAGCCATAGAACGGAGAGTCTCTAGCAGCATGGGCAGTCTAGAAGTGAGGTGGCGAGAAACGGTGGCTGGAATCAGCGCAAAAATTTGTTGGAGGCTGGTCTCGTGCATGGTAGAGTTGAGATAGTGGGGTATGAGCCCAAGGGCTCCAGTGGCATTGAGTGAACGCCGATTCTGGTGCAGATGGTACCATGGCATATTACAATGTGGATCAGGAAGGAGTTGGGCACGACAAAGGTAGAGTCGTCCAGGGTTGCGAGTCGAGCAAGCTCAACACCAGCAACCAGGGTAGCTGCTAACATTTTCGCATCTTCTTCGTCATCAAGAAAAGCCGTCTCCTTGGTGTCGTTCGTCAGTATACTGTAGTAGCAGATCATCCATTGGAGTGCCGACAAGACCCTTGATTATTTTATTCAAAGTGCGTTACGGTTTAGGGTTCTGTACAGATTATCTTTTGCAGATATTTTTCAAGGTCCATCATAATCTATTCTACATTATTTGGCCTACGGATAGTCACCCACTATCCGTAGGCCAAATAATGTAGAATAGAATATGATGGACTTTGAAACATATCTGCAAAAGATAATCCCTACAGAATCCCAAACTGTAACGCACTTTGAATAAAATAATCAGGGTTTTGTCGGCACTCCAATGGATGATCTGCTACTACAGTATACTCTGACGAATGACACCAAGGAGACGGCCTTTCTTGATGACAAAGAAGATGTGAAGATGTTAGCAGCTACCCTGGTCGTGGGAGTTGAGCTTGCCCACTCGATCGTATCGAGACTCGGAACCCTGGACGACTCTACCTCTGTTGTGCTCAACTCCTTCCTGATCCACATCATAATACACCGTGGCAAGCGTTGTACCAGAGTCAAAATGATCGCGCTTTCATTACAACCATGGGCATTGATGTTCAAACATTTGGACTTATCCTTACATCCGGTTTTGCTAGTCAGTGGTACGAGAAGCCTATCGCACGTATTGATGTCAATTCACGTGGCATTCCGCGCCTGAATCAGCGTTCACTCAATGCCACTGGAGCCCTTGGGCTCATACTCCACTATCTCAACTCTACCATGCATGAGACCAGCCTCCAACAGATTTTTGCGCTGATTCCAGCCACCATTTCTCGCTACCTCACTTCTGGACTGCCCATGCTGCTAGAGACTCTCTGTTCTATGGCGGATGCCACCATTCAATGGCTACGGGGACCTGAGTTTGAGCGTTGTAGTGCCCTTGTGGTCGCACATCACTCGTGATTGCAAGGTGCTTTTGGAAGCATCGACGGGCTCAAACTCCCCGTCCAGACTTCCGAGGATGTTGACATTGAGAATGCTACCTACAACAGGTGGCTTTCTGAACATTTTGTTAGTTCGGTCATAGCATTTCCTGCTGAAGGTGTGTTTTCTCGTCTTTCTCGAACCATTTGTACTCAATTGTTACTTTACAAAGGTGTCGTGATTGCAGCAAGGACAAATGCTCCTGGCAGCTGGCATGACTCTCGTCTCGCATCTCACATTTATACTCAGCTTCGAGTCGACACGCCTCCCAACTATTACCTTGTCGCAGATACTGCCTTCCCTTGTGGTTCGACATCCATTGATGGGCACATTCGTGCGCCTCTGAAACACAGCCAGGTTTTATGGGGCTCAGCTGCTGAAATTGAGGAGCATATGGTATTTAATCGAGAACTACTATCTTACCGTTAAACAGCAGAATGGGGCATGCGAGCTATCCAAGGCGCATTTGGAAGGCTCTGCATCCCACTTGACATCTCCAACCAAGAAGCTCGCAGTGACCTTATCGAAATCTGTCTTTGGCTGCACAACCTGCATGCCATATGTGTCGGTATCAACCAGATACGGACTGTGTATATGAAGCATTGGCAGGCTACTGATGATGATCTAAATGTGTGGCAGGACTTCGAGAACATGTTATTTTCAGAGCAGAGGAAGAAGGATTGTGTTTTGCGCTTCCACATCACATTAGAATACCAGTAGATACAACTTGTAATACTTGGAATGATCATGTCAGTGTGTTCAGAGTCATGTGTCGGATGAAGAATGTAATGCCGATTTCGACGTAGGAGATGAGACGGACGAGAAGGCAGACACAAAAGACGTTCGAGATGGAACGAGCGCAAGTCGTAGAATGTTGCAACATCCAACTGTCAGATGGACGAGACGAACGAGACAGAACGAGACAGACGAGACAGACAGGATGGTACATTGGTACCCTAAACACAACAGAAAACTAGGTAAGTATCATAGCACAATTAAATCTCTTGTGACCCTTCCCTTGGAACAGCCTTGTAAGGCTCATCAGCCAAGTCCTCGAAGTACGGATGATCAGCATACTTGAGACGTTTGGAAGGGCCACACCTTTGAAGGCGAGGTGGCTTGGGTGCCTCGGACGCAGTGCTCTCACCCTCATCAGTTATCCACTTCATGGATCCCCTGCCCTCTGGGAACCACTCCTGATGCAGGTTCTTCTGTTTCGGCATCCAAATATGGTGACGGCGCTTGGATCTGCTCATCTCCATCATTTCGATGTGAAGCTCTGGCTGGTCTCGTTCACGTTCGACATCATACATGTGGTTGTGCAAGTCAAAGAGTTGACCATGCATGGTTTCTAATGTGGCTTGCGAATCACGCAGCTGCTGGCCTTGGGTGAGCAGTTGTGTGGTAGCAAGGCTGCATTTGGCCCGTTCTTCGTCACGGTCGCGCTGGGCAGCTGGGTCGAAAGTGCTGGAAAGGTGAGTGAGAAGATCAGTGGCGGCGGCTCCTCGAGCATTGTGACGTGGAATAGGTGCATCCGTGCAAGCAGTGGAGGGTGCAACGGCTGTGTGTTGAATGGGGGGGGAGGCACAATATGGCTCATCCTGGTCCGATGCAATGGAGTGATTGTTGTCCTCGGCCTCGTCATTCTCGTTCTCGAGAGCATTGTAGTCCGAGTCATTCAGGTCATGGGTACCGGCGTGCTCGTTGATAAGATGGTCGATGTGATGGGCACGTGTAACCTGTGGAGGGCAAACACTGTCTCCAGTTTGCTTCGTGGTCTTCACCAACTGCAGGTATCTCAGTAATGTTTCAGTAATAGATGATTCAAAGCTTACCTGTTTGTACTTCATCTCGAGCGAAGTTATTTTGCGTGAAGGCCAGTGGTTCACCTTGGCCCATTGGCAGTACTTGAGGTGAACAGTCTGCCACCCACGCTGACCGAGAGGGAGCTCGTCTTGGACCATGTCAAGGAGAGCATTGACATCTAGATTAGTGTAGTTATTAGACCCTTGAGGTCTGCCTCGTCTCACTTGTGCATCGTCATCGTCATCTCCGTCCTCTTGGAGACACTTCTTTGGGATAGTGGATAGGACATTCTCCTTTCCCTTGCCTTTGGCCCTCGGGGCTTTGGCCTTGCGGCATGATCCTGCTGTTTTGGCTGCAGGAATGTGGCCACGCGCCTCTGCGATAGTGACAGTGTCTGTCAGGTCCAGATCGCCGGAGTCAGGAAGGGGGAGAAGGACAGGATTGATGACGTCGTTACTTGGCACCTGGCGTATAACAATGCGAGAAGTAGATGGTGAGGGAGAGTCTGTGACAGACGTGAACTTGGCTGGACCGAGTGCATAAGTACCAGACTCCATGCGAAAAGACTGTCGAGACGTAAGAGCCTGTAAAAACTTGAGTATTCAAGACTATAGAAGTGAATAGAGTGAACTCACATTGCATATTCCTGGATGAGGGACCCAAGCGCCGACGTTATAACGTACAAAGGCATTGCCGGCATCATTGTAACGCAGTTCTGGGTAAGATAGGCTGGTGCCGGGGGGTATCATAGATTGTGGAGGGGGGATGTCAGACATGGTGTTGTAGTTGTAGTGTTTGAATGAAAAGATTACTTACCTGGTTGTCCCACGACTCGTGCTTTTATATGTCTCCAAAATCCCGACCGGCAGGTGTATGAGCGCGCCTGGAAGTTGGTAGATAGTCAGGATGAGCCTGCAGTGGTTGCAGTAATACATTAGTAAATATGCCAAATCAAAGCATTTAATGAAACAAAAATTTACTGGAGCTCGAGGGATGGATGGCATTCATTAGTAGTTGACTTGGATTGGGAGAGTAAGGACGGCATTGTGCTACTTGTAACCTGCGCGCTCGCAGTCATGTGTCCCCTGCTGTTAATCTTAAAATTTTGAGTAAAACTTCACAAAGGGAGCTTGAGATTTGGGCCGTACTAGTGGTTCCTGTATTTTGCAAGATGATGGAACGAGGCAACAACTATCGTTATGGAGGAGATGTGCGTGACAGGGACCTCAAATGTAGATGACTAATCGATGAGTAAGCGGATAGCAAGGGCATTAGTGGCCCAAAATGGAATAATCTGTCAGTTATAATCTGTAGGGGGGGGCCCCCCCCTACAGATTTAGAGTTTGTAAGAGGGTGAAGAAAATAATGCGTGGGAAAGTCGTCCTAAATGAACAGCGGCATCGCGGCGGGATTTCCTTAAATGGTATTTTATATTCTATTATATTCTATTCTACACGGCCAATCAGAAAAATCATAGAATCTATGTCTAAAAATAGGGTTATAGATCTTATGTTGGTCTGATTTCCACACATCAACTTTCGTCGTGTGTATTATATATAATTATATAATACAATTTTGATAGATTCATAGGCTGACATAATGTCAGTGATGTCCGAGTGTGATAGCGATGCTGGTAGGGTATAAATCCATTGGCTGCTTTTGGGTACACATTATGTACTGAGACCTAACACCGGAATTATGCTGGTTGACAACATAGATCATATACTGAGACCTAGGTATTGGTAATATATACTGGTTGGCCGATGTACAAGCTATATACTTCTGGCATACGTATGTCACTTGAGCATATGTAGAGTGTATACTTATTAACATGCTGTATCGGTACTACGTGAATATTGTTCATGCCCATATTCGCACCATTGAGAAAGCGCGACAAATGTATTATTCTTGTATCAAATGATAACAGGTATGATTAAACGAGGGATGCAGTGCAGGGGCGGCAAAAATGACAGGTGTGATTAAAATGAAGGATGTAGGGGCAGCAAAAATGACAGGTATGATTAAAATGAGGGATGCAGTGCAGGAGCGGCGAAAACATGTAAAATCTTAGATGTTCCAAATGAGTTCGTTCTGAATAGCAGTCTGCCAATGAGGATTCGTCTTCAAAATTAACTTCGAGAGCTTCTTGCCACCAGGAAACTCGGCGAGATCAGCTTGGAAGATTTCAATGAACAACCTAACCAAAAATCAGTTTCTATAACTGCATGAGCCAACAAATACGTACTTCTGCAACTCCTTATCTTGCTCGGCGGGGGTCGAGGAGGATTCCTTAGACATTTGGTGCATGATTAAGAGCGAGTGGTCAACAAAGTTCCAGAATCTGATGGTATTGTTGTACCGTGCTGGAATACCTTCAACCAGTCCGAATCCGGAGTCGAGTGGGTCATCTCCATTTTCAACATTGTTCCCGGGCGCATTCAACTCCTCATCCTCTCTGTGAGCATCCCCATCACCCAGCCGCACTCCACTTTGGTCCTCGAGCTCTTCATCATCCATGTCAGCACCATTCTCATTCCTCCTAGCACTGGGCGCATGATTGTCGTTTGCTGGAGTTTCTGGGGAGGCCTCGTTGTTGGACCCAGGCGCGTAATTATCGTCAAATAAGTCACCCTCAAGCCGTTCGATGTTGACACCCAGTTTGCATTCGACTTTGTCCCGCACATCCTGCTTAAGTGACGGAATAAGGTAAGGGGAAAATAATTCTTTGATGGAAGCACTCTTGTAATCGCTGATGCCGATGAGAAAAATTCGCAAAAGACGCCGCTGTCCCCGTACAAACGAGTGTTAACATTAATAGAGAGATACATGTAGTATCACTTACAAGTAGCGCAATCCTGTTCCAATGTGTAGAATCAACTTCCATGCCAGACCCGCTGCGTGCAAGCGCCCTGGTCACATCAGCAATGCTTGTGCACTTGACAACTGACATGGTGAGCTACACAGCAATAATTGTAATTGAGGTTGCGTCAAAAAAGTAGCAAGACTCACGGCGGTCTTGATGGCACTACAAATACCTGTAAGTAGCTTTGTGACTGATTTGCCCAGCTGAGCTCTGAGTTCGACATCCTCGAGCATCCCAGGAGGGATTTTGAAGACATCGCAATGACTGGTAATGAAGTCCTGAAATAATTTAGTGGCGTTGACTCAGAACAGCGGACATTAGAGCTATACCATTATATGAAGCTGAGTATCAGTGACATATGCTGTGATATTTGGCGACAGCATGCATGCAAACAAACGGTTGTATAGCCCATTCTTCCGGTCCAAGTTAGTCTAGAATAATGCAGAATAAAAAGTACTATCATCACCTCAAAGTCCTTCGATTCCAAGGTATCCTTCAATTCCTGCATCCTCTTCGCATTGTTTCCCTCGCAAAGTTTGATGAGGGTAACCTTCGGGTCTATGACCATATAGAAAATATCGCCAGACTGCATCAAGTCCGAGTCAGCCAACACAGCAACACTGACAGTTCGATGAAAACTTATTACATCAATGAAACTCATGACTTCTCCGGTTGGAACTTTGTTGTCTTCACACAGCTTCTTGGCATGCATCTTCAAGTGTTTCGTTTGTTGGGGTGTGAGCTTGGTAGGATCCCCATAGTGGGAAGTTCTGCTGTTCCTGCGTCGACAAACTGCTGTGCTGATTGGCTCATCCAACGATGACGTTGGACTTGAGGGGGGCTGGACTTCAAGTTCGGGTATCACTGGGCCTTCACCACTTGTAGAGCAAGAATTTTGGGGACGGGAGGTATCTGTGAAGTACATCGGCAAGTCAAATTAGAGCTTATATGTGAGGACCTACTTCCATGTCCTCCAACAGACAGATGGAGGGATGGGCTGCTGCTGTTTGGGTCAGGCATAGTACTTCTGTTCAGACTTCTGGCGGATCTTGCCAGTGAAACTCCTGAGTTTGACCGTGGCCTCGGCAATTGGTCTGCTTGTGAACATGATCTTGAATGTTGGCTACCACCAGAAGACAGGCACAGACGATAACCACATTGGAACATTGTCGCAAATGCCAAAGGTCGTGGTGGCTGCCCTTGGTTGAAGTTCGGTATTAATAGTATCCGTGACACTCTGAAGTTGACTGAACCGAACACCAAGTTGTCCCATCGCTTATTTGGCCGGTGTCCGAGTGTCTATGAAAATCCAGGCCCCCTGAACGTCCTCTGGGGAGAAGCAAAACATCATACAGCATTCTAGTATTGGTGTGTTGGTATGTAAGGTTTCTGCAGTTGTGATGAAGTACATATTAATCGTGCCGTCCAATGACGCCGCGGCTGCCACAGCTCCAGCAACGAGGATGCTTTTGACCTTGAACACTGGAGGAAGAACTTTAAAAGACAATCAGGCGAACTTGTCAAAGGGGAGCCTTGAACACTGGAGGAAGAACTTTAAAGACAAGCACGCGAACTTGTCGAAGGGGAGCCTTGAACGCTGGAGGAAGAACTTTAAAGACAAGCACGCGAACTTGTCGAAGGAGAGCCTTGAACACTGAAGGAAGAACTTTAAAGACAAGCATGCAAACTTGTTGAAGAGGAGCCTTGGTTGCTGGAGGAAGAACTTTAAAAAGCATGCGAACTTGTCGAAGAGGAGCCTTGAACGCTGGAGGAAGAACTTTAAAGACAAGCATGCGAACTTGTCAAAGAGGAGCCTTGGTTGCTGGAGGAAAGATAAGCACATGAAATTGTCGAAGGAGAGCCTTGAACGCTGGAGGAAGAACTTTAAAGACATGTGGCGAGCATTGAAGAACACGAATGTGCAACTCTAGCGTCTTGCAAGAACAGAGAGTTAGGGTGATTCTGTCTAGTACCGTCTGCCGGATTGGTCGTGATGTGGAGCCTGAGGGTGCCAGATGTGTGAGGTCATCACTGGCAAGGAAGGTTGCAAGGGAAGCTGCTGTGCATACGACAATTGTCGTGAATGAGGCGGGTGAAGGGGGGGAGTGTGTGAGGGATTTGGAGGAGCCAGCCCCAAAGAGTACTGATATGGTGGGACAACATATTGCCCAGCATACATTGGTGGTACCATGGAAGGCGAATTCAATGGCCAGGGATGAGAAGGGAGAGGTCTGGGTGGACCAGGTGTGGGAGATAATTGCCACGTCAATACCATTGGGGGTGGCTGCAATGGGTGATGCGAAGGGGGAGCGCTATATGTAGGTATGGGGGATTGCTGCAACTGTGAGGGTACAGTTGCAGGCAGACGCAGTGATGGGAGATGAGAGGGCATGGGTGCTGGGAGATGGGAACTTGAAGACGCAGCTGCCTGTATAATCGCAGGTTGTCGCAGATTTGCATGTGGTCGAGGTGCCTTCTCTTTTGCTTTCTGTGTTTTCTTTGATCTTTTTGCTGCTGGGCGGTCGAACGCTGCAGAAACCCCAGCGTCAGCATGCAATGCACTCAAAGGCTCAGTGTCTGGTGTTTCGCCTGATTTCTTGGCTGCTTTCTTCTCCCGGATTTGACGAGCTGTCGCTAAATGAATGTCTGCTGCATTATCGACCCTCAATGGTGTCTCGCGAAGTGATGGAGGAATGACAGATTGAATCTGAGCATAATTGTGAATCGAATAAGCATTGAGCAAGTAAAATGGCGAGGATTTGTTGCTGAATGATGGACTTCGTACGTGCAGTCTCGGTTCACTCTTGATGAATGCGACATTGACTAGTGTCTGTGCACTGTGATTTAACACAGTCGTGCTGGACGTTTACTATACAAACAATTTCCTAAATTCACTGCGTGAGCACGTCAATAAGCTTGATTGAAGAATCGTGTTCAAACTTACTTGTGGGCTAATAACAACCTCATGTCCGTGAGCTCAAGAGTGGGGAGGTGAAGCAAGGGATGTAAAGCAGGTCCGAAAGCAATTTTTGAATGGTGACATGCTGTACGACTTTGTGAGAGTCTGAGATCAAGATCTCGCAAATGCGCCCAATGGCTAAGCGAGATGTTGAAGAGTCGTGAAAAATGACGTGGCCTTCTAAGGACGCTTTCTCGCCATTGCCAAGAATCAACGAGATGCCATGGCGGTATTGAGCATTACAAGCAGGTCATGAGAGCGTGAGGGCCTTTGCACAGCGTGT